>CM046863.1:37515438-37859195 GCA_025617745.1 Heliocidaris erythrogramma
AGAGTAAACTGACATTTGGAAAAAAGGTGTGTTTATGTTCCCCCTTTTCAGGCCAGAATGTGCCTTTTCTTAAATGCATCAACATGGTTGTACCCACAATCATTTTCGTGTCAGTCATATACATGTAATGTTTTGAAATTATGGCAAATCAGTGTAATTTTGAACTGAAAGCAATTTCAAGATTGCAAAGACAAAGTACATGTACATGTACATGTAGGAGCTACTGCATTTGGAGCTGTCGTAGACAGAATTCATGGAAACCTTTAGCCCTTTTTGGAGGCCATCAGAGGGAAATTGGTTAAACACTGCCCAGTTGGCTATACCGTACATTGTATGTAGGTTCGAAGCACTTGGTAATGAAATCGAAGAAGGGAGGATCTTGCTCGCTGTAGTTTTCAATCTGACATGCGATTAGCATCTCGACCTGTATGTGAAAGGCCTGCTGTATAATCCATGGCGATTACTGTATAATGGGGCTACCCGCATGCAGAGCTCTGTAACACATTATTAGCGATTCTTGCCACGTTTCCCACTGCCCGTCTCTACCCCTATACACAGCCGGGGCTTGGGTATTATTCCAAGCCATAGCCCATTGCAATAATTAGCCTAGAATCCACTTTGATGTCTCCTGCTCTCTCTCCATCTCTTCTTGTTTTCTTTCCCCTTCTCTTTCTCTCCTCTCTCTCACTCAAGATCTCTTTCCTTCTGTCTCTGTTTCCATCTCTCTCTCTTTCTCTCTCTCACTCCATCCCTCCCTCCCTCTCATCTCTCCTCCTCATAGCCCTCTGTCTCTGTTTCCTTTGCCCCCCTCTCTTCCTTTCCATCCTGCTGTGTGTATGTGTATCTCTCTCTCTCTCTCTCCATCTCCGTGTTCACTGCACTAAACATGGTCTCTCTTTCTTTTATTTCACTCTTTGGAGGATTGTTTCTTTGCCATTCTGCAGGTTCCTATTTTCTCCCCTGCAGTGTAAGTCATACTCCTGTCACATACACCTTTGGATGTGTCCCCTGTGGAGGGTTTTGTTTCCACTAGACTTCTACATGTACATGGACTATTATATTCTCTACTCCTTGAAGAGATTAGAAGTTAGAACAATACTTGCAATTGTTCCCAAGCATACAGTACTTGTAGGACTACATGTACATGAGTTAAATTTATCGTTTCAAGTGGCCATTCTATACTAAAGGGCATTGTTACTTTTCTTACATGTACATGTACAGTGTACTCCTTACAGAGCCCTGCATTAACATCTATTAAGGTTTCAGTCTACCCTACATGTACAGTACATGTGTATACATGTGCAAGCAGTGCATTTGGTTGTGTTTCCACTAGTCGTTGTTAGTCTGAACGACTTTTTTACTTGAGCCCACAATATTTTCTGCTTACATTTGTTCTTTACAGTGCATTATACTGTGTTTCCACTGGGCGTTTGTAAAAAGTCTGGACTAGTCACTCACAGCAGTTGATCTCATTTTCTTATTCTGGGCAGCTGAGTGCCTGAAGCTTTGCTTTAATGTACCAGGCACTATGTTGTGTTTACATGAACTATTGTTTGTATGGGCCATGCTTACAGCACAGTATAAATGTTCATTGTGCATTGTTCACAATTTTCACACCCTAGACAGCCAAGAGCCTAAACCTTTCCTGCATGTAGTAGGGTATTGTGTTAGGTTTCCATTAGCCATTGTTAGTCCTGACTAGGAAGCTTTGTTCTCATCTTGCACACCCTGGACAGCTGAAGGCCTGAAGCTTTTCTAAGTACAGTGGACAGTGGATATTACATGTATGTCATGTTTCCACTATTCTTCAGGGCTCTAACATGCAGTATTCTTCTCATCTTTCACATCTGGACCCTGTTTCCTAAAACTTGTTATCAATAACAGCTGTCTCTTTCCTATGACAAATTCGTTCTCAGCCAATCAGATTCAAGGATTTCAGTAGCTTATAACATATATTGTAACTTTTATTGTCAACAGGTTTTATGAAACAGGGCACAGATCCCTATGAAGCTGACAGGGTAAAAGCCTAATGGGCTGTCTGTATCCTGGCTGTATTGTCCTTTATGTGTACATGTAACTGATATTTTAAAGGTTTTCTGCCTTCCTATTGTGCAATGTATTTAATACTAGTATTGTGTTTCAACCAACCTACACTAAACATTCACATTGTATCTCCTATTGCACAACAACAAACAAACCAACAACCCCCCCCCCCCCCCCCCAACATGTAGATGTATCTTTCTCACTCTGGAGACTTGACTGTCTAATTTTGTTGATGTTCATGCTCTATTTCAATTTCAGTGATTGTATCACATTTGTATTCAAATTTCAAACCTTGTACTGAAATGGAATTTACATGCTGACTCATTCTATAGACAAGAATAGTCCTATACATGGAAATGCACTATGTGACATAATCACTACCTAAAATACCCATCTACCCCTTTAAAGGCCAAGTCCACCCTAACAAAAAGTTGATTTGAATAAATAGAGAAAAATCCAACAAGCATAACACTGAAAATTTCATCAAAATAGGATGTAAAATAAGAAAGTTATGGTATTTTAAAGTTTCGCTTAATTTCGCAAAACAGTTATATGCACATCCTGCTCAGTATGCAAATGAGGGAACCAGTGACGTCACCCACTCACTATTTCTTTTGTATTTTATTATGTGAAATATAGAATATTTTAATTTCTGCAGATTTCACAATTAGGAAGCTCTCATTGAATTGTGTATAGGTTGCAACAATGGCAATTACACATGTTCAGCGAGGAATCAAACCTTGTTTCACATTATAACAAGGAAAAATTAAAAATATTTCGTATTTCATGTAATAAAATACAAAAGAAATAGTGAGTGGGTGACGTCACTGGTTCCCCCATTTGCATACTGAGCAGGATGTGCATATACATGTAACTGTTTTGCGAAATTAAGCGAAACTTTAAAATACCTTAACTTTCTTATTTTACATCCTATTTTGATGAAATTTTCAGTGTTATGCTTGTTGGATTTTTCTCTATTTATTCAAATCAACTTTTGTTAGGGTGGACTTGGCCTTTAATAGAAAAAAAAAAGAAGAAAAAAAAAAGAGGAAGGTTCCCACAAGCATATTTCTAGTGCATGTAGTGTAGTCCTCTCAACTTCATATTGGAAATGGATACCTATTAAGGTTTAGAAATGTGGTTTAATAAAAATTGGTATTACAAGGCATTTGCGTACATATCTGTAAACTAATCCTGTAATTTGTGGTTAATTTCAGTCCATTAATCCTCTCTGGAATCAATTTCCGGCCGGAAACACAGTGACAAAAACTCCCCATTTCATGCATGAATTCCCAGTCTCAATTTTCAATTTTCCCATCCTGCCGAGCTGACAATGTAGGCGATGGTCACTAATCGCTCTGTCCGAACGCACCTCACCAAGCCCTGCGATGCTCCAGTTTAATAGTACCTCCATTTTGCCCGTCGTTTGGCATGACCAATGGCAATTTGGGACTAATTAAGAGATAGAGAAATGAGCTTGTGTGTATTAGCAGGTGCATCCCAGCCAGGGCCTGAGTGCTATTATGCATTGAGGGGCCTAGGCAGGGTTTCGGATTCGGTATGTATCAGGGGAAAATATTGTGACAGTCTGCCTGACTTCATCATTCCTACCCCTCAAGAGAAGGAGGGAAAGGGGTGGGAAACCGTGGGATGGAAGAGAAGGGCTAGAACTATTAACAAAAAATATCAATGAAGGTGTTATTTCCACATACATGTACATGTAGTTTTATCAGTCAGTTTTAATAATGAGTTTTATATTGGCAGTCGTTGACTCCTTCAACATTTTGGCTTTGGCAGTATGAATAATACAAAAGAGGTTTCTCTGGGATAGAGAGACAAAAAATAAGAATTTTGGTTTTTAAGGGGGCAAAAAATAACCTATTATGTATGTAGCGCATGAATGAAGAAACATACCTGTTTAATAGAGTGACCAGAAGAGAGAGAGAGAGAGAGAGAGAGGGGGGGGGGGGAGGGATGAGGAAACAGTGGGAGAGAGGATATTAAAAAAAAATGTTTAGGGTTGGACTTGAAATTACATGTAGGTGTCAAAATAGAGGAGAGAATAAATATTAGAGGTGGAGGAGAGGCAAACAGAAAGAGGGAGAAAGGAAGTGAGAGGCAGAGAGAGAAAGAGAGAGAGAGAAAGAGAGAGAGAAATGATAGAGTGTGTTAGAAAGAGGAGGAGAGTTGTCAATCAAACCCATTATCAAGTCTCACATTTAGGCCCACTGTAATGAGCTAATGAAATCCTCCTTGCAAGATGCAGGCAAGATATGTTTTGATGGCATTTTAGAGGCTTATCTCAAGAATCTTTGGAATGTCAAATCTTCCTCTTGTACATGTACATTGCAGGCATGTAGTTAGTGGAGCATGGCAAGCGAAAGTACATACAGACCTACAGGAAAAAAGATTCAAAGCTGTGACAGGTGTAGTAAATATATACATGTACATGTAGTAGACACATGTCCCCTCCCCCCCAAATAAAAAAAGAAAAGAAAATCAAGTGAAAAACTGGGGGGGGGGGGGGGAGGGGGGAAGTGAGAGAAAAAAAGCCTAAACGGGTGCTACAAGGCTACTACTGTTAAAATTGCTAAAACTCCATCCTCCCTGCGCCCACCCCTGTTACATCATGTACATGTACTGTACATACATGTACAGTATAACGTCCAAATGATTGAAAAGCAATCAGGGCGTCGAACTAACTTTCTGCCTGAAAAAGGTACGAGCCGTTGTTTTTCTCTCAAAATTTGCTAAAACATCAAAACTCCCCCCTCCCTGCACCCACCCCCTTGCGGAGCATGCTTTGTGCTTTTGCTCATCAGCATTTTGCACCTCACAACCACCCCCTACCACCCCCCTGAAATTAAATGCTGTTGGTTATGAACACCATTTGTAAACCTTTATAAAAACATTCATGAGATGTGCCTGGTGTGGCCTTTCAAGCAGTTTGGAGCTCACATTTGAAACATCACCTTGTCAGTGTCACCTGATATCATGACTGTGTCACATGACTTGATACATGTACATGGTCTACATGTAGTAAGTAATGACATTTTCAGTCACCTGGACATCAATATATAACAAGAGAAGCAAAGGTCAGTAAAAATCAGTTGACAAGCAATGTGGCGTTTGTTGACTGCTTTTCAAATGTCATGGACATGAACATGTACATGTATACATGTACTTTAATATAGGCCTGTCCATTGCAGATGTACCCCCCCCCCCTCTGCTTTGAAGTGCCTCTATTATCATTTACTCTCCCCTTTTTAAGGGGTCAAATTGCCCTCGGGCCCCATATATTTTTTGCTTTTCCAGCAACAGAAGTTATATTTGTGACTGTGTGTAGATACAGAAAGATGACAAATCCAAGCCAATTTGCTTTCAATAAATTTCGTGCATTAATTAGCTTTTACATCTACATGTACACTGCATCGAATGTACGAAGATGTGCATGTTATTTAATATCTGCCCTTGGCAGTGATCGAGAACCGTGACACTACATTAATGTATTAATGTGCAGCCCTGAAAGAGCACTTCCATCACTTCCATTTTGCTATGCACCAACAACGTGGGAGTAATGACACACTGACATCTTCCATCGATACTACTTCTCTAGTTTCAACATAAGCATTTGGACGATTGGTAAATGTCTTGTTGAGATACACCAACTCATATTGACAGTCAGGCCGTGTGGCTGAGAGACAGAAGGGCATACAAATCTTATCTTTTTGATTATAGAGTGAAGCTCACCGCACGCTTTAGGGAGGAGGGACAACTTCTTATATTCAAAGTGGATGACCTAGGCCCTGTATTAAACACAAAGACACATCAATGAGCAATAGCTATTTTGTAATTGATCACTGAAGATGTGCAAACAATCACAAAATATTGATCATACAATTACTTAATTGATCATACGATCAGTTCCTAAGCTTTGTGTGACAGTGCCCTGGAGACACATGCACAAATGTAGGCAACTTTCAGATACCAGGTACATGGAATTTTGTTTGAGGTTTGGTAAAGTGAAGAAAAAGCTAAATGTGGGAATAAGGTGGCAAAAGGGCACATTCTTATTGAACAGTATAATGTACCAGTAAACCAAGGCTCAAAAAGATACAAATTACAGCATCTGATTCTGCAACTTGCAACTTCACCAAGTGTTTACATTTTGCACAGTCACTCAGTCAGCTCAGTAATGTGTTTACAGACAATCACTCTTCCCACTCATAATGGGGCACCATGAAAGGGTCTGGAGAGGTTGGCGCTTGTTTCTACTTGAAGGGAATGAAAACTAGAATTGTCTGTTGAGAGCCAGAAGGGTGTTAACTCTGTGTTGAAGTATTTTTACATGTAGTTAACGCCCTTCTGGCTCCAAACAGACTATTTTGAAAGAGCTCATGCTGTATAGCATAGACATGTTCACTTGCAATGAAAAAAAAAAACCCCATCAGATTTGAACTGCGATTCAGATCATACTGTTGTGGGGCCAATTCACACTAGAAAGGAACTTAATTTTGTGATTTATCTTTCAGTCACCCTCGTCTAAATATTGAGGGCATAGCAAATAATTAGTCACTGGTTTTGTGAATCCACTTTACCCTGCACTTAATTTTATGTGCTTATTACATGTGCATTGATTCGCGAAACCAGTGACGAATTATATTCATGAATTTAAAAAAAAACTGCACTCATGGTGCAGTTAGAAAGTTCTGTAATCCATATCTTTTTATCAGTGCAATTTTCCATACATGTGATATGGAAAAAAGTGAATGTTCTGATCATTGTTTATCTAAACCCCCCCCCCCCCAAAAAAAAAAAAACTTCCCTGAATATTTGTACATTGTATGTAAGCAGTGCTGTAAAGATGGGATTTTTATGACACCTCTGACATGACCTTCACCACTGATCCAGTGTGACCTTAGGTGACCTTAGGTGACCTTAGGTGACCTCTAGGTGACCTCAGATGACCTATTGTACATGTAGTTCTTATCTGTTACAAGTTTGTCTGGGTCTGTACCTGAACCTTGTTTGCAAAAGAGTTAGGAAAACATTCAAGATTCGTTTAGCTGGAGTTACTCCTAAATTGAGGGTAGAGCTCTTTTAGGCTATGTACTTTGTTCATGTAGGCTACACTTCAATGGTAACTTGGGGGCTGTGCTGAAATGACAGAAATCTGAAAAGGTTGTTATTGTAAATGGCATATATGTATGTAGGTCTACAAAAATGTATTTAAGACATACAAATTTGCTCTTTAAATACAAATTGTGTATTAACATGTATAAAGGCAAACGAGTCGCGGCCCTACACTGCAATTAGCCACCCGAAAGCTTTCACTCCGTCCGGCCTAGTTTGCATAAAATAAACAATTTGTTTAGCATAAAACCGCTACTATACTGAAGAGTCTCAGCTAAACTGTCAAATTCCAGAATAAGAGTTGCTCTAACTCGTAATTATTATCACTCGTAGTGAAATCATTTTTTAGTTTGTGAAAACTTAGAGAAATGAGGAGCCATTTTTTTTTTTTTTAATTGTGAAAATGTAGCAGTAATTTTAAGGCATTAAGTTTTTGGGTTGTCTGTCCGTCCGTCCTGCTTTCGCGTTATAGCGATAACACAAGAACCACATGAGGTATGAACTTCAAACTTTGTGCTAGTACATGTTGTATGTATCACCATAGGAAGGCGATCTGATTAGATTTTGGGGTACGTAGGTCAAAGGTCAAGGTCACAGATTTCTGAATTTCATTTATTCTGAATTTCATTTATATAAAAATCTACCACGCCCGCTGTACATGTATAGTGGTCACGTCGACCTACATGTACCTGACATACAGACAGCTAGCTAGCTACAAGCGGCAATGTCTATGGGCAGCGTACAGGCTAGGCGTACGTACACACAAGATCGAGAGTAAACAGCGTTTTGCCAAGTGTCTTGTCAGTGATTTTTACCAACAAATTTGCTCTCAGCCAATCAGATGCAAGGATTTCAGTACCTTCTAACAGTTATTTCAACTTTTCCTTGATGACAAGTTTTATGAAACAGGGCCCAGGAAACAGCTGATCGACTTGAGCGCGAGCTGAGGCAAAAGGATGACGTCGGGGTGAGCGCAAATAGTTGAAATCGTTTGAAGATAGTTGTATGCTTCCAGTCTTTTCATGTTAAGTCTTCGATATTTTATGGCAGTTTTACACAAAACTACTAACTGCGCAAACTTGTGTTGGGGGAAAAAACAAAACTTCTTTTCACGGTACTCTGAAACAGAAAAATACTCCGCCGTTTTCAGTGAAAATTGATATGAAGCATTAATGTCATCATTTCCTATGGTACTCTGGAATTTTCATGATTTCTAAGGCCCAAAAAAGGGAGATACAGGAAGGTGAATTTCCGAGGATTTTTGCTCCTCTCTCAGCACAGGGCCTCAGTAGCCGTTACGAATTCAAAAGCTTTACGACTTTACAAGGAGTTAATTGCAGGGTAGGGTCCCCGCCTGTACTGAAATGATAGATTTGATCATCAATTGCTGAATGCAACCTTTACCATACTGAACCAAGCAATTGCAAAAGTGAAATCGTAGAACATTTTGAAAACATAATTCCTCAGTCCTCAGCCAATTAGTCGTTTCAAAAGTACATGTAGTTGGAAACAATACCAGACAAACATATGTACATGGGGGCTTATTTTCAGCATTTGTTGGAATTATTGTTTTTCCAGAGTTTCTAATTTCTCCATACCTGAAACCGATCTCAAAACCGTGGATAATGGAATTTATTATTTGGACACCCCCCAACTACATGTGCATGTACATGTACATGTATGAAAATCAACCTCCTTTTAATAGCCTACATTAAAGGGATTTGGTAACTTTGTGGAGGCTTGATTTAATAAATTGTTGAATTTTGATATCTGTCTTGTATTTATGTTCAGAAGGATAAATAAATAGCCAGGCATATAAAGGTTTTCAAATATATTTGCTATTATTAAGATATTTATGACTGAATACTCCCATTTACAAAAGCGTATGGCCATACGCTTTAGTCTAACACTGAGTCTATGGGGGAAAATGAGTCTGGCATTACCGGTCACTTGCATGTTTACTTTTGTGAAGCACATGATGATTTTTTTCCCCCGGGCTTCATTTTTACACCGGGCTTCATTTTTACACCAGGCTTCATTTTGACACCATATCACATACACTGATAGCATCTAAAGGATAGGCAGCTCAGATTTTATCAAGCCTCTACAAAGTTACCAAATCACTTTAAATACTATACAATGGGGACTAGCAATACAGTAGTAACGAAGCAAGGAAAAGCTGTTACACGTACACAAAAAGCTGAGTGTCATACACTCTAACCAAGTGTCACAGCTTTCATTACAGAATGCAAAGTGCTATATTGACTGAAGCCTATTTGGTCATGGAATAAGATGTTCCGAGAGCGAAATCTTTGGATGAGCCTACGGTATCTTAGGAATTCAGAGTGACAACCTTCATTAGTCTATCATGGACAGATCTCTTACTAGGGAACTGTCAATACGGAGCTTGTAATGAGGTTTGAGATGGACTTAATTGCTACCTTCTCCGGTCCTCGTGTGGACACCATTGGGCAAGGATGTCACAGTGAGGATGGGGCAGGCAGGGCCCAGCCCACTAGGATACCTTCCTGGAAAGGGTAGCCCTTGCAGGTTGATGAAAGGGTAATGTTTTTGAAAAGCCAAAGTTGACCCTGTGAGGATTTTTTGTTTTTTGTTTTTAGAATAGAAGTCCATATTAATGACATGTATGTTTTGTTGGCCCTCATGCTCATGCTCATGCTCATGAACATGCTCACAAGAGAGTGAGAGAGAGAGAGAGAGACCCCGTTCTCATTACAAGGGATAGCATGCTCTCACGCGCCACCTCTCAGGTGAGAATGAGGTGACGTCATGTCGGCGCGCTCCATGGCGGTCCATGGCGATCCTAAACCGGACCACCCCTGCAGAGCTGCCAACCAGTACGGATTTTCCGTATTTGTTACGGAATTCGAACACAAATACGGAAGTACGGATTTCCCCTAAAAACTACGGATTTGAAGAAATCTGATTATGCACTATTCGTCTTATACGTTGCGCACATGTATTTGTTATCACTCATACTTTCACACTCATATTGTATTATTTTCGCTGTTCCCGGAACTCCGCACTGTGTACATACCTAAAATGCATACAGAAAGGAGACTGCGAACGTACTTTCACTGCACACGCAAACTTCTAGAGCTATGAGCTCAAGCGCTAGCGGTGCGGTTGCTCTTACACACCGAGGCGTTAGGCAGCCGGCCAGCCTAGCCCGCGGGCGGCATGGCGCGGCTGCTGCTTAAAGGCGGCAGTATGTGGAGCTGCTCCGTAGTGGAATCGAAAGGATGAATAGGGAACGTGAGTTTTTAGCTGGTTTTTTATGTTTCTAGATGTAGATAATTATATTATTCCCATTGATAATTATTGGTGTCATAAAGAGTAATTTTAGGACATTTTTAGATCTAACTTATACAATTTTGGTGGCAGTTGCAGTTTAAAAATTTGGTATTTGGGGACAAAAAATTACAGATTTCATCGCCGAAATACGATTTTTCAGCTTGGCGTGTACGGAAAAGCTTGGCCAGAAGTTGGCAGCTCTGCCCCTGGGGGTCCACGAGAGATATCGCGATCTAGAGAGTGCCTATACGCAGTTTACTGTGCAGAGAGTGCTAAGATACTAGATCGTGCTACCCTCTGCAGGTGTCAACCCGCGGCGTGCCGGTGAACCTCCCTGGCGTGCCCCACGATAGCGCGATCAACTTTCCAATCTTGTAATGAGAATGGGGTCACAGAGAGAGACAGAGAAAGAGAGAGAGAGAGAGATGAACTGTTGGAAAGCTAAAGAAAAGCTAGCACGGGAATGGATAAAGATAACCTTTGAAGAAAGATGGCCTTTTAAAAAGACCTGGAACTACATGTTTAATATTAAAGGTGCTTTGAGACAGTGAATAAATGAATATCAAGGAGCTCAGGGCTTTCATGTTGCCAGCACCTCTCCATGGTATGTAAAAGCTAAAAATGTACTGTAACCGAATCTCTTTCTGAAAAACATTATCTCATTATTATTTTGGTGAAAAGAAGGAAGGTGTTTCTAAGACTGAAATTATGTTGATAGTCATAATAAACTCTATCCCTTGGGCTTAGATGGAGATAATGAAAATAGATTTAGAAGTTGGTCAGCTTTGTAATAGGCCTACACATGTACATGTACATAATCTCTTCTGTATATACCTCATCTGCTTTGAGCCAGATGGGCAGTAACTCCTATCATTTGCTACAGAGTTAACGCCCTTCTGGCTCTCAACAGATCAGATGCTGCATACATGCAGCCTTCACAATTACATTGTAGGCCTAATCGCTCCATCCACATTTCATCTTGTATGCATCCTGAGTACCATTGCATCATTAACTGAGTGTAGCATTCCCATGAAAGTTATTTGCACTGGAGAAAAGTCACGTTATCGCAGTAAGGTCAATGCCGAAGCAAATAGCAATTCTCCTCTCTCCTCCATTATGTATGAAAGTCAGATACCATGGGTGCAGTATGCCTGTAATGGGAGGTGAAGATCACAGTGTGAGGTTCAGTTCTGGGTATCTTTGTCAATTACTTAAAAAAGGAAATTCCACCCTGATATCAACTTGGTTTTAAAAGAAGCAAACAAATTAAAGAAACAGACTGATCAGTGAAAGTTTGAGTAAAATCCGATAAGAAGTAAGAAAGTTATGAAGTTTTGAAGTTGTAGTCAATCTAACGAAAATTGGCAACTCTGTAACGTATCATGCGAGCTCCTCTCCCATTTGCTCGGTACATACACACAAAAAAAATCATTGATTTGATTTGATTTTGATTTATTCACCAACAATAACATGTGTACAAGATTTGTCACACACTAAATATTGTTACAGGATTGAAACTTAAATGATAATAGCTGGTAAATGGGACCAGAAAATAGCACAAGTGCTAGTCGAGCCTGGCCCCTCTACAAAATTTACATAGTAGAAGATATTAATTCCATTACAAACATAACAATTACAACCACATACATAGATAGCATGGTGTTCATTTTCTTTGTTTTTGATGAGGGAATAGATATGTATCATAAAGGTTGTACACATAAAACAGATTATATTGGTGCATGTATATGTATGATTTAATATTTTCTTTAGAGAAAATTGAAATGATTTTTTTTCAGTGCAGGGCAAATGGGAGAGGAGCTCGCAAGATACATTTACTTCTTGGAGTTGCCAATACGTGTTTGGTTGATTACAAATTCATAACTTTCTCATTTCTTATCGGATTTGCTCAAACATTGATCTGTCTCTTTACGTTTACCGTAACTTAATATCAGGGTGGACTTTCCCTTTAATGTGTTTTTGTTACATTGTGTATGTATTATACTGTACAATGTGCAGTGTAGGGTAGGGTGAAGTGTACATATATGTACATGTATATATGAACATGATACGGTACATGTACATGTGTGGGACTTAACACGGTACATACATCATGCATGCAGGACTATCAATAAATATTGTATGGAAGTCAAATACCATGGGTACAGTATGCTTGTAATGGGAGTCGAAGACCTCGTGAGGATCAATTATCATTACATGGAAATTGCTTCTTTTTAACTTTTACTAAAACAGGTTGAAACCTACATGAATATAAAATGGGTGGGACTACACTGTTACTCAACCTCTACATGATAACACAGTTTACATGTTGTATTTCTGAAGGTTCATATGTAGTTTACAAAGGTTCATTTTTCTGAAGACATAATTCTAAAAGGTTCATTATTCCAAAAATGAATATAGGGTTCATAGTTGTGAAAATGCATTAGAACCCTACATGTAATCATTTTCAGGAATTACAAACCTTCACAACTACAGTGTATGCATGAACACAATTTCATTTTCAAACCCAAATCCACTCAGCAGATATGCTCAGACGACAGCCTGAAAAGGTTCATGTACTATGTACTTTGTAGACGTGCCTTATAAATTGTTGCTATGGATTGAGTCAGTAATAAATGCTCAGAACCCCTTTTGGACCCTACCTTGAATATGAAAAAGGGGGGGGGGGGGATGGAATCAGTGATGTATACTTGTTGTTTGCACAACAAAGCATCACATTTGAGGGAAGAATAGGTACATGTACAAAAGAACACATATTTGGTATGAGTCACTGGACTAACATTACTTTGACTGAGTGTGCTCAGTATGTGCTATATTTGTTGGCTTCTTCATTAAGGTTGGAAGCTGCAGGCTTTGTCCATTGTTGAGAATGAGTAGGGAGTGAAAACTACAAGAAAAATCAAATGATAAGTGGGAAATGGGTATTTTGTATTTTCTTTTCCAAAGCAATAAATCAATGATATTTCGTACATGTTATATAGTGAAATGCACATTTCCTCTCTAGGATAATGACCAGAGAGTGAGAGAGAGAGAGAGAGAGAAAAGAGAAAGAGAGACTTAGATTTTAATTTAAATGCATTGCACTACTAATTTTCGAGCAACTTGTACATGTATAGTGTACATGTACATGTAAATTAAATCATTAAAAAATGTTATTTGTTATTTTTATTCTTTTGAAAGGATTCTGTTCCCATAAGTTTTGTAATTACATGTAGATTGTTTATCTTCAGGCTTTTTATATTTCTGAACTCTCATTGTCCAAGGTTTCCTGATATATGATCAAATGAACATGATACACCATTCAAATAGAATGTGATAGCTGAGACGAATACTGCCCATAGATCTGTACACTGTACATATGCATGTACAATGTACCAGTTCAGTGATTGTGCATTAGTATAATGCAGTGGATTGGCTCCTAATATTCTAGAAATTTCATCACAATTATGGAGTGCCATGCTATGGGTCAAGTGTGATAGATGAAGGAAAGAGGGGTCAATATTCAGAAAGGAAGAGAGCGAGAGAGAGAGAGGGGGGGGGGGGAGGGTAGGGAGGGTAGGGAGGGGGGGGAAGAGAGAGAAATTTGCCATATGGTACTTTCTGCTGTAACATAATTCTAGATGTCAGTTCCAGTATTGATGCATCTTTATCATCTGTAATTTAACAACATTATGAAATCTGGAAGGAGAACAAACATAATCAACCTCTTTCTTGCACCTGTTGATGATGGGTGTATTACTACAGATGGGTCAATTTATACAATTTACGACTTTGGATTTTGGTCGAAAATCCCAGTCGTTAGTCATCAATTAGGGCCTGAAAGTGGATTATATAGTATACCCTTAATTGCCGCAGTATTGTTGTCCATATGGTCCTCCAATGTAACCAGTTGCAGCAGTTTATTAGGCCCGATTAGAATTGCATACTCTGGGCATCTGTTTCCTAATTAAATGTCAATTTATTCTTCTCCGTTTTTTGAATAGCCGTAAATTCCCCATTTAATCATCGGTATCGGCTCATCTCAGGGACACTTGCAGTTCTGCACGCTCTTTGAAATGAATTATAAATGAGTGTCTTTGGATCGCGTGTCCATCAAATTACATTTTCTAAAATTAAACTGTTTAAAGGTCTGGATTAGCAAACTCAATATAATTCCCTTTTTATCATGTTAAGAGTATATATCTGTTTGGTGCCAGAAGGGCTGTTAACTTTGTACAAATGATCAGACACCCTTCTGGCTCCAAATACACTGAACTGTAAAACCAGAAACTTTTGTGATGTTTTCACGATTTGTAAATTTATGACTGCCATTTTGACAGAAAGAAACTGTCGTGAAATGCGAACAATTTCAGGGATGTGTTGGTGTGAAATTATTTTTTTGCAGCATGAAACTTTTAGGAATCTTCTTGCAAAAGTTGATGGTTTTTACAGGATTCATTTTACAGGATTCCATTTGAATGTGAAGGCACCAGTAATTTTGACACCCCCCGCGTAGAAACGAAGGGTACTGTACTCAAAAGTCAGTGAAATGGTCTCCGAAAGCAAACAACTGAGCAATTTTATTTTCTAGAATTTTTCTATGACAGAATAGATTTAATTTTACAGACAATGAAATTGCCTCAATTTTTAACTTTTAAATTGTTTCATAGTCTCTCTGAATCCCGAGAAACACTTTCATGAGAGTATGAACACAGCCAATTAAATTCAGTTGATGAAATCCACCAGCTCTACAAATTTAATTCCATTCATGAAAATTAATTGAGTGACAGTTACAGCAGCGGGCAGAAGCTTACAGCATGCTACTGAAATTGAATTTTATCTAAATGATCGGACGGTTTGACGGTGTTTGAATTGAATGGAAGAATCAATGATGTGCCTCCACTCAGTCGCATTGTAATTTTAATTGTGCGTATTTGAGGCAGCTATTCAATTTAAAGCCTGCTGGAAAGTAGCATTTTTGGAGGAATATTAGAAAGGTATACTGACTAAATTGTCATAAATGTCCAAGGTACATGTACATGTACTACAGTTTTTGTATTTTGTCAATTTTGAAGAATCCAAGGCAAGAGGACATGTAGAAGTGGGATGATATGGGCTTTGCTAAATTCATTTGAAATTTATCCCCATGAATAGATCTATTCTTCTAGAGTTATTTGTACCACAGTAGTTTGTCACCACATTACAAACATATTTGTATTCTTTTTGAAAATGAACAATTATTAAGCCTCCGCCCACCGTATAGGTGGTGCTGGAGGCATTATGTTTTCGGGTTTTCCATCCGTCCATCTGTCCGTCCCGCTTTCTCGTTCTTGGGGTAACTCAAGAACCGCATGAGGTATGAACCTCAAACTTTGTACTAGTATGTATCACCATAGGAAGATGATCTGATTAGATTTTGGGGTACGTAGGTCAAAGTTCAAATGTCACAGGTCAATTTCTTAAATTGCAGGTGTTAGCCTTAACGCGATATCTCAAGAACCATTTGAGGTATGAGCTTCAGACTTGGTACATGTACTAGTATGTATCACCATAGAAAGATGATCTGATTAGATTTTGGGATATGTAGGTCAAAGGTCAAAGTTCATAGAGGTCAATTCTGAAATTGCAGGTTTTAGCTTTGTTTACGTGATATCTCAAGAACCATTTGATCCATTAACTTCAAAATTGGAACTAGTACATGTACATGTACATGTATGCATCACCATAATGAGACAAACTGATTAGATTTTTATTCACGTACATGAAGGTCAAAGGTGACAGGTCATAGAGGTCATTATACAGGTGTATGTGAAATTAATTTTTTTTTTACATGTACCTTTGTTATCACCATATCTCAACTATTTTGTATTCATGACTAGGACAGGGCTGCCAACTCTCACGCATTGAGCGTGAGACTCATGCAATTGTCTCACGCTGAACCCCAAAAAGAGAAAGTAACAAAAAAAAAATGTCTCCAAAAATCTCTGATATTCCAAATATTTGATATGCCTTGCTCCCTCCCAATGTCTCACTCTAAAATCTCACTCAAGGTTGGCAGCCCTGCTAGGAGGAGATAAAGTGATCAGACTTTGGGGTTATAAGGTGTAAGATCAAATGTCAAAGAGGTCAGTTAACTTGTAATTACAGGCTTTTTATTCTGGTTATCACAGTATTTCAAAGTTTCAAAAGCACAAGTGCTGTAGGAACATAGCTAGAGTGAGCCTGACTGGAGCTTTTGAGCTATTGGGAATCTGCCTGAAATTTTTTCGTCAAGGAATTCTAGATAGGTCTGAAAGTTGTGTCCTTCTGAAACCTATTACGGTAAATGCCACTTAGCTTTGTTCCCCTGTGACTCTGTTTAATAAAAGCCATCTGATAGCAATTGGAAATGAAAGTACCTCCTTCATAATGAAGATTATGAAGATTTAATCCAGATCAAATGCTAATAGAAGTTTAATATTCAGAAGATCCTCTACAAAGTAGGCCTAAATGTACAATGTAAATGAAGCCTACATGTATGCATACATTTTCTTATTGTATCCCCCGGCAGAATGCCGGATGATACTTTGGATTCAGCAGCGTTACGCCGCCGCCGGTCACATTCTTGTGTGCGCTCTAACTGCCACATTCCTTGATGGATTTCTTTCAAATTTTGTATGGAGGTGTATCTTGGGATAATCCACACACCTATAATTTCTGGTGATGCTGCCCCCGGTGTTCCATCTTTTATAGGGTAAAAGGCCATATTTTTGTGGATAGTGTGTGTGCGCTCAGGCGGTCACATTTCTTAACAGATTTTGTACAAATTTTGCATGAAGGGTGTCTCTTGCTATAATCTAGAAGCCTATAGATTTTGGTGATGCTGCCACCAGTGTTCCGTCATTTAATGAGGTCAAAGGTTATATTTTCTATGTATTGTGTGTGCTCTGCAGGCATATTTCTTGACGGATTCCTTTCACATTTTGTTTGGAGATCTTGTTACAATCTACAAATTTATAGTTTTTGATAATGCTGCCTTCATTGTTTTGTCCTCTATAGGGTCAAAGGTCATATGTTTTTGTGGGCTGTAACTGCCACATTTCATGACAGATTGATTTCAAATTTTATATGGAGGTGTGTCTTAGTAAAATCTACACATCTTTAGTGATGCTGCCCCCAGTGTTCTGCTTTTTATAGGGTCAAATGTCATATTTTGGTTGCTGTCTTGCATGTACTCTGGAGGTCACATTTGTGACTGATTTCTTGCAGATTTTGTATAGATGTCCATCATAGATTATTTTAGACCTCTACAGTTTTTGGTGATGTTGCCCCCAGTGTTCCGTCTTTTATAGGGTCAAAGGTCGTATTTTAGTGGATATCTTGTGTGCACTCTGCAGGTCACATTTCTTGACAGATTTCTTTCAAAATTTTCTATAGAGATGCATTATACTCTAATCTACACACATTGTTTTGGTGATGCTGCTCCTAGTATTGACAATTGTCTGGGCCACTGGTGGCAATCACTATGCCATCCTTTTGTTTGAGGAAGGGGTGGGGGGAGGTTCTATGTTCCTCTTTTGAACAAAAGGATGATGTCAAAATCGCTGCCTGTGCCAAGGATACATTCGCATTGCGCGGCAATGGACATTTTTATTTTGGCTGTATTTATCCATTAATGAAACACTTAAAAAGTGGAAGTGCTTAACACATATTTGTTTATAGTTGAGAATGGTTGGAGACAGTTGTCTGTGTGAATGGAATTGAGGATCCAGTGCAAACTATTCTTGATTTTGGCAGGAATTAGGGCTATAGTTTATCTCCTTTGAATATTACCATATAGGCCTTACTTTTTATAGATTTTACAGTAAATTGTGACCAGGTATCACAAAACCAACAAAAAGTCACCAGATATGAAGTTTTAGTCAAGGTCTGATTCTGAAAGAGGAGATTCTCAGCTTTATAATGATATATAACTCATTAGCATTGGATGTTCCTAACTCATGTACAAAGAGAAAAATGCACAGTCCCTCATAATTTTACATCTCAGGAATAAGGGTTTAAAGTCTATTGAAGCACTCTGACTTGCAAGGTGCTATAAAGTTGTCAAAAGGAGGTTTAGAACTCAATGAACATTTCTGTCAAGGGAATATCAGATTGTCCTAAAACTTGGCATACCAATAGTCATATCCTGTTCATTATAGTGCACAAGTATCAATGCAAGAACTTACTCTGTTTAGAAGTTATAGGAGATCAAAATATTAAGAGTCGTAAGGAAAGAAAAGTAATACCACAAAATCCAGAGAAGACACACATAAATTTAATAAAAAATTGTCAAAAATACCACTTTTAAACTGTTTGGTGCCTCCAAATTTTTAGATTACATAGAAAAAAAGTATATCTTTCAGAAAATACCCATAACTAAAATTTGACCATGCCAACCAAAAACACATTGATTGAGCTAACTGCGACTTTCGGATGGTTTTGTAGTGCCTGGTCACAATTGTATTTAAAAAAAGAAAAAATAGAAAGGCCGTCAAAGGCGGCAGACCCACACCTTTAGCGGTGCTACAGAGTAGTTGCAATACTATACTAAATATGGGGTCAAAACTACAAGGTTACACAGAATTTGCAGGCGTCAACCGATCATCACCAAAATCTAATCAATTCTTTCCTGTCACTATCCGAACATTCCCTGAAAATTTGGTGCAAATCCGTTCACCCGTTCTCTTGTCCACAAACAAACAAACATACGGAGCACTTTTTAATACATAACTCTGCCGATTTTATCGGCGTGGGTAACAAGTAAGTATAGGCCTAAACCATACAACCAAAATACCATATACATGTAAGTAGTTTAAGCTTACACATGTACATGGACATGTATTTGCACTTGCAGTTTTCACTTTTATTTAAATGTTTGATTGTAGGCTTAGGGTCTAGCAAAAGACACAGACAATTCTTGTAAAGGTATACATGCATCAAAAGAGGAATTTCTCCCCGAGACTTTAGACACTGTTGTGCTATATTTGAGGTTACTTTATACATGTAGGTCTGTGGTACATACAGTATCTACATATACTGTACATGTACATATTATTCTTCTTGAAATAGAACCTTGTCATCTGAAACCAAGACTGCAGCATGCAATGTACTCAGGGTCAAGGGTGGAATTTTACAAGCTATCTTCACAATGTATACTACACACCTTTGAGTCTTACTTATTTCTTGGGATAGGGTCATAGTAGTCTAGATTCTATCCGTTTTTTATTTGGTTTATTCCCCTACGCTGCTCTTTCTCTACACGCATATATCCCACACAGAGCGCGACTCTCCACTCATTGCGCGAACCCCCAAATTTCACCCGTCTAAAAAAAACGAGGGTGGAATTGTAAGGACTGTTCTTGTTTTAGCGTTGAGGGGGTGTCGGATCGTGTGATACGGAGACAGTCCAGGCAGTGGACTAGGGTCATAGCTGTGTTAGGAAAGGGAGGGGGGTGGGAATGAGGTTCCTAAGCCATGTTCCCACTTTCCTGTGCACTGTGAAGTCAGATGTTTTCAAGGGTCATACATGTACATGTGTAGCTGCATCAAGGGTGAGGTTTGCTAGGCCATGTTCATACTGTATTGTGTACTTTGGAAGCTGAGAGTTTTGTCTAACTTTAGGGTCATAGGGTACAATGTACATGTAGCTGCGTCAAGGATGAGATTTGTATGTAGGCTATGTTCATATTGTAGTCCTGCATACATGTACATGTACTGCCTACATTGAAGTCTGACTAATTCTACATGTGTTTATAAATTATAGCTCTGCATTAAAAGGTGAGCCTTGCTAGGCTTTGTTCACACTGTATAAAATGGATTTCTCTTATACTGTAGTGCCCCTCCCCCTTTGGAGGGCCATTGCAGTGCAAGCAAGTTTTTCAATCTGTATTCTGTATTATACCCTTTGAAATCAGATTGTGCTCGTAAGTTCGAGTTTAACTTGTGTGATAGAAAGTTCTAAACAGAGTTCTTGTTGTGACTTGTGATGTATATCAAGAACAATTTCTCCCTTAAATTCATTCTTGAAATATTTTCCTTCATACATTCTTAATTCAGTTCTTCCCTTTTGTTTCACATTCAAGGCCAGGTAAACAATTTTCCTCATGATGGCAAATGTCATGTATGTAGTAGGACCTTGGTAGGACCAGGGAAGTGTTACACTTCCCTGGTAGGACTAGGCCCAACCTTCATTTAAAGAGAAGGTTGAGTTCTGGCAAAGGTGACAAATAATTTGTGAGCTTTCTCATTCCTTTTTACATGTATGCCAGTTTGGAAAAATAGAAATGTTCCCTAAAAAGGATCTTTCCACAAATGCCGTCATATTCACAATATGGCGAGAAAAAGCTGAAATATTCGGGCTGCACATTCATCCACATTGTGGGTGCAGTCCCATATACCCATTTCTGTGTGTTGGGCATGTGCTTTCCAGCGAGATTGAGTCAATTTCTTGATGATTCCAGAACCTCACAGTACACACCAATTCTTATGTAGACATGATCAACCTTTCCCAAAATTTGCTTTGAGACAGTTTCTTTCACAATGTAATTGCATGACCAGAACTCATCTTGTATCTTTAAACAGGAGTATTAGGCTGTAGACCATGGTGAAATTCAGGCCTTCGAAACAGAGAATTCTTCAGATTCTCTGCGTGTATGTTACATTGCCTGTCAACAACAATAAGTCTCTGATCTCCAGCTAGCTAAATTACTAGGTGATGGAGATTAAACGTGTTGCAGGCCTTAAAAGTTTGGCAATCACGAAGCAGAAGTTGTTACAATGTAGGTCTATAATGTAGATGACTGACCTGGAGATGGAATGGTCATGTCCAAATTTGGACACTGTTATGCAGGCAGTGACTTTGTACCAAATGTTTAGAATTGTAAATGGGATCCCCAGTTAATATTTAGTAGAGGAAGTAGAAGTTGAGAGGAATTAATGAAGAAAGGTATAACAAGGGAAAATTCTTAATAGGTCACTGTAAAACGAGAAACTCTTGTGACATAAAACATTCGCGAATTGCTAATGACAGCCAATTTTGCAGCAAGAAACTTGTGAATTGCAATAATTTTATGTTGTTCACTCATGATTTGATTATTTCATGAAAGTTTCATGCACGTGAAAATTTGTGGTTGTACAGTATTGGAAGGGAGGACATGAGATATAAGAACAAAGAGAAAGAGAGAGATAGAGAGAGAAGGGTAGGGGAATAATAATGGGAGAGAGAGAGGGGGATATAGAAAAGGGAGAATGGTTAAGAGCAATCCTACCTTGGTAATAAGATGATTTGTGTGAAAGCAGAAAAATAAGAAAAACAGGATGGTGACAGTTTGAAAGAAATCGGACAATGAATAATACAGTTATGGATGTTTGAAAAATGGGATCACTGAATCCATGTGACTTTCAAATTGGCAATTTGGTGAGTCGATTGTGACATACTTGTTGACAACTCCCCTTTTTGTCGTACACAAAAAATATCATTAATTTGCGGTTTTCTCTGAAGCGCCTTTACCCTCGGGGCAGTACTCAAAATATATTGGAGAGCATATTGTTATAGGTCCTTATGAAAGAAAGAGATCCTACTGAGTAAATAAATTTTGAAAAGAAAATAACATTTTAGTAATTGTGTGTGTTGGAGCGAATGGGGGAGTTGTCTGCAAATACATCACAGTGACATTACCTATGGGGGGGGGGGGGATTGGCAAAGGTGGCCGGAAGGGGACTGTTATTAAAGTACATGGTGTAGACAATCAAATAAGGTTTTGGCCAAACTACTGTTCATATGAAATGTTAATCCCCCCATGAAAAAAAACCCCAAAAAATATACATATATAAAATAGAACAGTTTTTTTTTTTTTACTTCAGACCTTTTGCAGACATCCATACTGTACAACCTCCAGTTGTTATGATTTAATAATTTTTTGCATTTTATTAATGATGTATATGCAGGAAAATGATAGATAACAATCAGTGGTGTGAGTTGTTTGATCATAAAACATCCTGCTTCTATTACTATAATAAAAGGCTGCCGAATCCCTCTTCAGACTATGACAATTACATTGTAAATCACTTCCAAATATGCTTAGTGGATTTCGAAGAGTACAATTGTTGTAATACTTTGAACCTGTAGCAGATATAAAATCTTTGTATCCAGGTAGTTGTATGATAATTACATTTGTAAAATATATGTATGTGTTTGTTTTTATTGTTTATTTGCAGGAAAAAAGCGAGATAATGACCAATGGCAGGAGTTGTTTGACAAGACTCTCGAGACAAGGCAATTACATCATAAATTGCCTTCAAAAAATGCTTAGTGGATTTCAAAGAGTACAAATACTTTGAACCTTTGCCATTCATACAACCTTTTGTACACAGTCTGTAATCATATGATGATTCATTTTATGTGTTTGTTTTTATTGTTTATTTGCAGGAAAAAGCGAGATAACAATCAATGGTGGGAGTTGTTTGATCCGAAGACGTCACGTTTCTATTACTACAATGAGATGCTACAGAAGACGGTCTGGCATAGGCCAACTAACTGTGACATCATACCCCTTGCTAAATTACAGGTAAGAGAATAAAGCAATCTGTGGTTATGCAAGTAATTCAAATTGGCAACAATTACTTTCCCTCAACCCAACATTTTCCCTTTAAACGTTAATGCAGATCATTAATGAATACCGTAAAACAACCACGCACTAAGATTTTGGTAGACCACCAAAATCTATGGTAACATGCAAGTTATCAAATCAATATTCTTTCTTCATATTGTCAAGTACATTAATGTTCTTTAACTGATCATTTTTAGCTCACCTGAGCCTAAGGCTCGAGTGAGCTATTGCGATGGAAATTTGTCCGTCGTCCGTCGTGCGTCGTGCGTCGTGCGTCGTGCGTCGTCCGTCGTCCGTCGTCGTCGTTAACTTTTTACATTTTCATCTTCTTCTCCAAAACCCATGATCGGAATTCGACCAAACTTGGTAGGAATCATCCTTAGGGTAGGGGACCCAAAGTTGCTAAAATGGTACATGTGGCCCCCAGGGGGGCCCAGGGGGAGGGCCCCCAATTGTAAAAGCTATGTAAATTTCAAACATCTTCTTCTCCAGAACCAGGCATAGCTCAGACTTGGTATTGTGTATGGAGATACCTCTATAGATGAAGAATGAATGTTGTTCATGAAATTTCTCTGAGTGGCCCTATAGGGGCCCTGTGGGGGTAACATACTGGAGGGGGGGGGGGGGGCGCTGCCAGGCAAAATGTACATTCTGATCTTCTCCAAAACACATGATCGGAATTCAACCAAACTTGGTACAAATGTAGGAATCATCCTTAGGGGTAGGGGACCCAAAGTTGCTAAAATGGTACATGTGGCCCCCAGGGGGGCCAGGGGGAGGGCCCCCAATTGTAAAAGCTATGCAAATTTCAAACATCTTCTCCAGAACCAGGCATAGCTCAGACTTGGTATTGTGTATGGAGATACCTCTATAGATGAAGAATGAATGTTCATGAAATTTCTCTGAGTGGCCCTATAGGGGCCCTGTGGGGGTAACATACTGGAGGGGGGGGGGGGGGCGCTGCCAGGCAAAATTTACATTCTGATCTTCTTCTCCAAAACACATGATCGGAATTCAACCAAACTTGGTAGGAATCATCCTTAGGGGTAGGGGACCCAAAGTTGCTAAAATGGTACATGTGGCCCCAGGGGGGGGGGGGGGCAGGGGGGGGGGCCCCCAATTGTAAAAGCTATGTAAATTTCAAACATCTTCTTCTCCAGAACCAGGCATAGCTCAGACTTGGTATTGTGTATGGAGATACCTCTATAGATGAAGAATGAATGTTGTTCATGAAATTTCTCTCTGAGTGGCCCTATAGGGGCCCTGTGGGGGTAACATACTGGAGGGGGGGGGGGGGCGCTGCCAGGCAAAATTTTCATTCTAATCTTCTTCTCCAAAACACATGATCGGAATTCAACCAAACTTGGTAGGAATCATCCTTAGGGGTAGGGGACCCAAAGTTGCTAAAATGGTACATGTGGCCCCAGGGGGGGGGGGGCACGGGGAGGGCCCCCAATTGTAAAAGCTATGTAAATTTCAAACATTTTCTTCTCCAGAACCAGGCATAGCTCAGACTTGGTATTGTGTATGGAGATACCTCTATAGATGAAGAATGAATGTTGTTCATGACATTCTCAGGGTGGCCCCATAGGGTTCCTGCGAGGGCGAGGTTATTATGCAGGAGGGGAAATGTACATTCTTTGCATGATTTGTTGTATGATTCAACCACACTTGGTGGGAATCATCCTTAGATGTAGGAGATTCAAATAATACATGACATTGTAGACCATGGGGTTGGGGGGGGGGGGGGATTATGTTAATTTCTAACATCATCTCATGTACATCCTCCTAGTTGTTTCAATTTCTAACATATCTCCTGGTGGTGCTAGAGAGAACATGCACCAGATATGAATTGATCCACCTCAGGTGAGCGTCGTGCCCCCTGGGGCTCTTGTTTTATTTGATTGACCCATTATTTTTTGCTTAAACAATGGTGCAGCTGCAAAATGATCAATGGAACACAAATCATTGTTTAACTCTTTCAGTGCCGATGGCATGTATATGTGACAGATAGATGTATATCAAAATTTTGAGCATACATGTACATGTAAATCAAGCATTCTAAATATATGATTATAATTATATTCTACCATAGAAATTTTCAGTGAAAATTTTTAAAAAGATATTACCTTATTTCAACATTAAACAATAGTAAACAAATGATCGAGAAACCAAAATATAATGGACAAAAAAGATACTCCAATGTAATTTTTACTAATTCTTATGCATAAAGTTGGGTAAAGTAGTAATGTTTGGCATCATAAGAAATGGTAATAAATTTTGTACAAGTTTCGTACACAATATTTTGTGAAATAATAGTTTGTTCATGAAGTGCAGACATTTGAAGAGTAAGCATTGATCATGTTTTGGTAATATTTTGAAGAGAGCTAAAACCTTTGGCACAGTAAGAGTTAAGCACCTACATGTAATATCAAAATGATTAGCCATTATTGTACGAGACATACAGTCATTGGAAAAGTGTACAAAGGGGAATGAAATTCAAATTGTGAAATGCCATTTTTATTTATAAGCATACACCTGAGCATATACTGTAAGCATGAGCATAAGTATTATCATACGCATAAACAGAAGCATTTATTAAACATACTAGCATTTTGTCCATCTAACAACTAAGGGGAAAAATTATTATGAAACAAAAATTAAAAGAGCAACATTACTTTCTTCTGATGATTTATAAAAGGTAAAAACAATATTGGAAGCTGTGAACAAAAATCAGAGCATACAATGTTTGCTGTACTCCACAAGGACTATTCTATTAATAGAGACTTGACTGGATAGAGATGGAAGAAACAAGTAAAGCTTTCAAAAGATAAAAACCAAATAGAGATTGACAAAGAACAAAGTAGTTTTAAAGGGCATCAGGAATGCAAGTACGCAACCAGGAATTTAGAGAGAGAGAGAGAGAGAGAGAGGAATAAGATAAAAAGGTTTCTTGTTAAAGGAATTCATTAACATTGTCACCATACTGTAATCAAATGTTCCTTTTCAATTGAGTAGTGTTTTTAAGGCTGCAGTGTAGTCTACAAAGTATGCAGATGTACTACAGTGTATGTGACATTTTGGGGACAGTAAATTAATTTAAACTCTCAGGGGCAGCTTGATAACTTGGTAAAACACAAACAAAAAGCAAAATTGGGTGATACAGATTTTGAGAAAATTGTTGTCAGATGTGTGACTTACATGTACATGTACATGTATGTTCAAAATGCACATTGCAGAGGGTGATTTGCTTACTGTTCTCAGTGAGGCAAAGAAAGAAGAAAAAGAGAAGAGAGCAAATCTATAGCTAGGCCTGTCCAACTAGCCTTCAAGTTTTCTGCATATATCATACATGTACATGTAGACCTACATGATTATTTGACAAGGATGAATACTTTCTTATCATTTAAAGAGCCCCACAATAGATTGAGGTGAGAGTTGCATTTTACTGTCCAAACTTCAATTTGACGCATACTGTGGGAGCAGTGGGTCAAGCTCTTGGTTCTGTTGCCCACGTCCGGTCTTCGCTTACAGCACATTTCTATCTACATGTATGCACGATCATCAACTTACTGCAGCTACACAAAGTATTCATCAAATTTTGCTAATATTTGATATCATTTCATCTGTCATACTGGACGGTTCTGAGATCAAAGATTTTAAGAAGACGACAGTTCCACAACTTCGCAAGTTCCTAACAGTGAGAGAGGCGTAACAAGTAACGGTAAATGAAGAGTGGAGCTTCACGGCTATATACGACATGATATAGTCCTACTCTTATTTTCCTCTGACCAGCACAAAGCAACGGAACCCCATTCCCACAAAAACCTTCTTATTGTATGATATAAATCATTGTGTAAATCACTTTTCTTGACTAAGACACATCAGCCGATCAATAGACAAACTCTTAAAGGGTGACTAAATTAGAGAGAAAACAGGTGCTGTTTCCATGTATTTTTGCCTTCCAATCACGAATCTGGCAATTGATTGTCAAAATTAAGTCTTGTTTTGGCGAAAAAGGGAGAAAAGTGAGCTGATTGACTCATTGACGTCACACCCCCAAGTGACATACACGTATGAAGAGTAAGAGGCACAAGATGTGCAGGCTGGAGCATATATACATGTAGCATTGTACATACAATGCAGTATTTGACCCCTCTGTTCAACAGACAATTTATGAAAAAGGAAATTGATCAATATAATCTTAGGAGTGAATAATCATTATCAATATATTTTCTACAAGATCAGTGAACACTTTTGCCCAAATATACAGCTCTTGTTTTGTTTTTTAACTTTTCTTTGAACAATGTTCTCATCCATCTGAGCTTGCCGATCGAAAGTTTTGCATTGGTCTCAAACGCGTACACAGCAGTTATATGAGTCTGTGCAATGTACTACACATCTTTAGTACGGCAACTGTGTGATAGATATTTTTTGGCTTACAGACCCAACTTACAGACCCAACTTACAGTTATTGTGGTTCCCTAAAATTAGTCTTCCCTATTAAAAAAGTATGTAGATCAAGGGAAAAGGGCACATTTTATAAAAACACAAACTCTGTTGGTCATAGTACTTTTCATTAAGAACAACTGTTCTCTCTGAGCCTAGTGACCTAATTTGTAAACAAGTGTTAGAGAAAAATTAGGACAATTACAATGGATCTAGAACTGCCTCATGCATAACATGTGGTTAAGAAATTAAAACAAAATTAAAAAGGGTCACAGAAATTTATGAACTTATTGATTTGAAGACTATTCATCATAGTGGTGTACACGTTTCAAGGGAAGACATTCTTGTATGAAATGCAATCGTGCATTGACAGTTTTTGAAATACGTATTGAACTTAAATTGCAGTAAAAACGGATAGGCCTGCAGTACGTGTACATTCAGTTTTGCCATTGTATCATTTTTTTTTATTTGGGGGGGGGGGGGGGGGGGGGGAGGCGGTTACATATTGTAGTTTGAAATGGTATTTTAACCTGCTTTCATTGATAATGATATCATTCTAAATAAAATTTTCAACAATATGCATATTGTGTTCAGGAGTTTACGCCCTTCTGGCTCCAAACAGACGATGTGTACTTCTTACACAGAGTTATTTCCCTTTTGGCCCTCAACAGACACATCACTAACAATGGTTCATCAGTTGGGAGGGGGGGGGGGGGGTTATGGACCGACACAGTAAAACAGGAGGGGTTATGGCTATGAGAAAGAATAAATGTAATCTTCAGATCAAGGTAGCAAAAGGAGGGATTGAGAGGGCATTAAGAATTCTGATCCAATAATTACTGCACAGGTTGTGCATGAATCACACCTACACAATGGGTAATCAGGCCAACTAATCCCCTTTTTATTTGTTTCTTCCATTGTGTGACAAAGCTGATCTCATAGTCTCAACATTTTAAGTCCTGTCACTCATTCAAGTATAAACTGGAATAGATTGTGCATGCACCTTTGAAGCTGTTTTACTCTGCATTCTAAAACTTTGACTCGAAAAGGGAATTTGGCATGGTAAAACTTCACTTCATACTGTTCTTTCAGTTTTACAATGGAATAATGACATTTTGAATGTGACTGTGGAATTAGTCGTTGAACACTGAATAGAGGATTTCTTTTTCTTACCCAACAGCAGACGTTTGTTTTGATGAATTGTTAAATCTTTGAATGGTGTTCTGCATTCTAAAACTCTGACTCGACACAGCATTTGGTGCAACAAACCTTCATTTATGCCGAATTATTTCATTTTTAGGAAGATATTGTTGAAATCCTGGCTCCATTAAGTAATATTTGCATTCATAAATTTTTTGTGTAGATAATCATTTTACTGAATAGAGGATTTCTTCTTTTTTTATCATACAAGTAACAAACATTTGGTTTTGTTGCGTTATCAATTTCAAATGCTCTTATGCTCTGCATTCTAACCTTCTGACTCGAACATTCTGCATTTGGCGTGACAGAACTCACCGTCGTGCACGAATTTCTCAGTTTCATATTGGAATATTTGGGTTCTTGAGTGTGTGAGGAGGTATGGAATCATTGTTGAACTGAAATTACTGAGGTGCGGATTCATCTTTACATTCATCTTTACATGCATCACCTGTCTGTCCACACTGTGGTTTCCATTTTTCACCTCTATGGATGACTGACTCTCATGGATTTATTACTTTGAGGAATATCAAACAATTTTGTAGCTTTCGTCTTCTATCTTACAATGGCTTGGATACTAGCCCTGCTCCAGATTGTTGTGTTACTTTATTCTCATGAAGTCCATCCAAACATCGCAAGAATTATTACTGTGAGTTCTTGACTTTTATTCTTATTATAATTATTTTTTCCCCCTCGGTATGAATTTAGTTTAAAACCTTTCGAACAGTACAAGCATCTGGAAGGGCATGGATTTTGTGGTTTTTATTCATAAAGGGCTGTTTACAACTTATGTGTACATGTAACTGTAATATTGGTCTAGATATAAAAGGGTACAGTATTGGATCTGAGAGAAATGGTGCCAAAGGTTCATTAGCAGAAATCAGAGTACAACACTCATATCTAATACCAAATCACGAAGACTGAGTTTACAGTTGGCATCATCATATTGGTGAAGTCTGATTGGCCCATCAAAGGGTTCATAACCAAATAGACATAACCACCACAAAAAAAAAAAAAATCTTAGCAAAAATTGGTGATATCTCTAAAATCTATTAATCTGACTGGCAAATTACTATAAATGGTTCATAATCATAAGGATGTTAAAAAAAGGAGATCTAGGGAAAAAGGGCAAAGCATCCTTCAATGCAATATTTTCTGGTTGTGTCTGTAACTGTCTTATAAACAATTTATCAATTTGAACCATTTTTATTAACTTATCACAATGGATTTAAACACAATTAGATCACAATGAAAAATGGTGAGTTGTACATTAAAAAACCCACTATAATACACTGTATGTCAAGCAGTTGTTCCCATACTGCATGTTCCATCTGTGCACAGATGCATTACAGAGAAACGCAGCTTCTTACTCTTCATGCTACCGACAGAGATCCCCTTCCCTGAGGGATTAAGCCAGATCAAAAGCGGCTAAATTTAGCCAAATCTTCTCTTTTCTATCCCAATGATACTCTTTGGCTTGAACTCCAGTCTTAGACAATCTCCCTATTAGCGATAATTGACTGCTTGGCAGGATGCTTGTCGTTTGGGAGGCTGGGAAGACGTGTGAAAAATAATTAAAATGTATTCACTTGTGTGAGGCACGCTGCAAGTGCTTGAAATGATGAAAGAAACTTACAGTACCTGCAAATTACCTGCAAATTACATGCATGTGTATTCTAATGGACATAAATTGGAAATTAAAGTGTACATGTATGCTATGCAGTATTAGTGGGCACCCCCATATACTATATAATGTAGTCCTGTAACAGGCCTACACATCTCCCCCCCCCCCCCCCCCCCCCAAAAAAACACAAAAAAAAATACCCTGAAATAAAAAAAAAAACCCAACCCAATGCCAATATCAAAATGTTATCCTGAAACTCTTAAGGATTGGTTGTTGTAGTTCAAAAAGAAAAGAAAAAAATTCTTGTTGTTCACTTGTTTACATTGCGATTGTAAGCGCAAAATTGATAGTTGGACATAGCCTTGCCTCCAAGCTGCATTCTTTGAAATCAGTTTATCCAGATTCTTCAGTCATCTTCATCTGTTTTTAATTTTTTTTAATAGTACCTACATGTTTGTAGCATACATGTAAGCCCCTGTATCCTGCTCTCTCTGTGTTTTTTTCTCTGTCTCTTTTTTTCTCTGTCTCTCTTTTTTTTTCTGTCAAGCAAAATTAGGCTTGTCCAAGAAGTAGGGTAAGAGGAAAAATCATACAGCTTGAAAGCCAGTCCAGGCATGACCTTAAATGACCTGTGTGGTTAAGAGCTTGATTGAGCTGCTGTATGATTATGTACCTACCATTATTCCATCCCATGGTCTGATGGTTAGAGAAGTGAAGCTTGCACAGGTCCATTATGCGCTTAATGAGCCAGTGAGCCTGCAATGATTGTTTCCACCCAACCCAACCATTACTGACATAGTAATAGGCATGTGGGACTGAAAATCTATGCCCAACCCCAAATGAGCAATGAGCTTTGTGTATGTACATTGTACCACACTATACATGTAGGCTTACATTCATTTACATTGTAACTTACAATGTATATTCACAATGTATTTACTTTGAATCCAAATTATCCATTAAGATGTTACTGTTACGATAAATGAGACTTCTAGAGGAATAGTGTGAATTAACTCCAAAATACCCATGTTGCAACATTATGTGCATTTTCTCACTGGTGCAGGTTTCTGCATGCAGTAGCATGTATACAGCAAACAGGTACATGTATTCAATATAATATAATACCTAGATTCTACTAAAAGGCAATTTTTTTTTTTTTAATTGTATAAATGTATATCACAGCAAAAAAGGATAGTTACAGAGAATAAATGGATTCAAAGTGTTGGTACATGTATATGTTTAGAATTAATTTGATTCAATTTGCATTTATGGCAAAAGAATCATATAATAACTACCTTTTGTGTGCGATAAGGTATTTTTAGTAAAATCCCCAAACTATTGATATAATCAAGAAAAACAGACATCGCCCTTAGTCCAACTTAGGACGTTAAATACCCAGGAGTTATACATATATAGATTTTCCACGTTATATTATACGAAAATGAGTTCTCCCCACCGAACAAAACTTTGTAATATAAGTAATTTGGCGCCCTCTACGTTTATATTGATAGAATGCCTTCTACCCCTGCGGAAATGGGAAAAAACAGTGCCGAAAACGTTAAGGCGAATCAAAAAATTTGACTTAACGTCGGCTTCCCCGTTCCGTCGAATATTTCGCCAAAAATATCACCTTAAGTAGGAAGCCTTCTGGCTGATTCCTGAATGCTCTGCATACTCGCCAGCAAACAAAAAAAGGATGGCCATATTTCATTGAAATCTTTAGATAGTGTTATTAAGCCTGTGCTGTTTTGACATTTTCTGTGGTCAAACAAGTGTTGGAAACATGAATAGTCCATTAATGCATACTTTTTGTACCATTGACCATTCCCATCTGCAAGGTGTCAGCTTTCAAGCTCAGCTTAAACATGCATTAGGACAAACCTTTTAGTCCCACACTAATGTAATACATGTTAGCTCAATCCTAAAATGCACAGGTTATCGACCTTCCAGGCATCACAAAGCAATACAATTCTGACGTCTGGCCCCCAGCTCGACCAACATCGTTCATTCAAAGTAGTGCTTTTAGTTGTAATTCAGGTGACGGTTCCTCGGCATATGGCGCAAAGGGGACGCGTATCGTGTTACGCAGCGCTCCCATTCATATAGTGATGGCAGCCCAAGGCATGTGCAGCGGCTTTCAAACACTGCGGGTACACTCATCATACATGTATGTGTGTTAGCTGTTGAAACACAGGGACACCAACCCTTGGTCTGCCAAGTTTGAAACAGTAAATGGGTATTCTAATGTTTTATTGACAGATTAGGCAGTTCAAGCTTTTCAAATGTAAACATCATCACTTTAGTTTTAATTCCACTATTAAAGCGTTAATTATAGATGAAGTAATACTGTAATAGTGAACATGACTTGTATCTTAGGATACTGTTATGGGGTTTCCATGAAAATGTCAACTTTTAGTGAAAATACAAAGTGCCAATTGAACATTTTCTTTCTATGTCAATTGAATATGCATGATCCGAACTGTATGGAACAATATTTAACTTTAAAAATTATATTTTGTGTACAATCTCAAGTGTCCCATCTGTCACGCTCATTTTTTTTTTTTTTTTTTGGGGGGGGAATTTTCCCCCCAAAGCAAGATGAAATTTCAAATGTATACTAGCAGGTTTCAAAAAGGTACCAACAAGTAATAACATGAATACACATTTTGTTTCAAGATTTTCCAGTGAGGAGGGCATAGTCAAAAAGTATCAAAGCGGAAATGGCCTGGTAAATTCATATCCTGTCTGTTCCGCTGAACTTGAAGCCCTCTCACAAATTGTGGGTGGGGTTTGAAAATAATAATTCCCCCATTTTGTTGTCCAAACCTATAGAATACAACTCTTTATCAAAATAAATATCATTTTTGAATGAAATATAAAATATGAAGTAAACAACATCAAGAAGTGAGGGGTTGGATGTCCCATCTGTCATGCTGGAATTGCCATTTAAATAAGAGTCCCAGAGAAGCAGTAGCGTATCAGGAAGTATAAAACACACAATAAGGGGTACAGAATTACATTGCAATGGGGGCAATGGGGGCAATGGGGAATCGGTAGGGCATGAGAATTAGGAAAGGGCCATGAGATATTTCAAAGAAAATTGGTAAAGAGATACATGTAGGCCTGCATATATAGATATGAAATACAAGGGGGTGGTGCTCTGAAGAGAAGCATCTATAAAGGAAAAGCATTGAAGTACACTTAACAAAAATAGAAATTGTAAAAGTTCATGCAGGCTTTTCTTGAAAGGTGGAAACAAAGGAGAGGAGATGGAATGAGTGAAGAGAGAAGAGAGAGAGAAAGAGGAGAGAGAGAGAGAGAGGAGACAGGAGAGAGAGATTGGAGAAGGGGGCAAAAGGAGAGAACTCTGTTCACTGTCGTCTAGCTCCCAACAATTGATCTGTCTGACAGGGCTAAAGAGGGGGTATCGCGTTCACCCCTGAAGTAGGTTATGTAGATCTTCTTACATACATGGATGATGCAGATGCTCAGAGCAACTCATACAATCCCTTACAGTCTCTTTGGCCTGATTGTAGAGTTGCCTTTGTTAGCCATCAGGACCTACTTACACATAATTGCATAGTCTGGGACTGAACAATTTCGTACTGTACATGCTAGCAAGTAATACCAGTTTAGGCCTGTAGACACAACCTTTGCTGATCAAATTTAAGTTTAGATCTTAGTTCGTGGGAACTTTTTTCTTTCCCCCTTTCCTGTCCTTTAATGTGCCTTGAACAGAGGACAGTCAACTAGAAAGACGAGCTTTGTTGAACGTGTGCTTTTTATACCTTTTGTCTGGGTTAGAGCTATCTAATATCTGCAGTAATTTCAGACTTAAAAAATAAGAAGCCTGCTTTTTTGTAAAGCAATGTCTGGAATAATTTTGAGGATTTTCAGAACACCACTTTCAGTAGAGGAATTTGGAGATTGTGTGTCATGTTTCATTGTTGGATAGAAGTTTTTGGATGTGCCTAGGAATTTTTCTCACATCTTTTTGATTTCCAAGCTGTTACTCAGAAATCATTTAGGGTATGGATTGTGTAAAATGTGCTGGATATAAAGACATTGTCTCTGGTGATATTGTTGCTGGAATACATGTATGATAGAACTTTCAAAACAGGGAAGGAGATTCAATTTGACTTCTGCAGATTTCCAATTGTTTTCGATGGTATTTTGTTCAGGAAACTGGAGGAAATGTTTATGCTAGGAGTTTGTGAATCATATTGCTACATCTATATTGCTATATTGCTACATCTATATGTGATATAATTGTGGAGGAAGTTATATCTTGAAATTTACAAGCTCATGCGTTAACAAGTGGGGAGTTCATTTCCTTATACCACACTTGAGTGGCCTTCGAAAGAACTTCCTCCACTTACAAACGGACTTGAGATTCGGAAGTGTGGGATGTCATATTACTGACAATTGAGGATACTCTCTAGAGTTTTGCTTATTCTTGGTCAATGTGTAATTAGCTTAATGTATTTTTTTTTCTCAGAAGTGCCGTGAAAACTTTTTGGTGTAGGTTTGAGCAGAACAAGGCGGAGTTGACCTGAAGAAGTCAGGGATAATTATGGTCTCAGAGTCTTTACAAGTTTAACCCTTTCGAGACAATTTCCCACATTTTGTGGTTTGGCTCAATAACTTTTGATTCAGAGCTCTAAAAAATATACCAGATGCATGATTAGAAATGGCAAAAATTTCTGCACGCACTCTGTCCATTTTTGTTGCATGACCATATTGCGTTTCATGGTAGGAATTTTAAAAACAAGAATAAGCTTTAAAAGCGTTAAATTGGCAAGTCATTGAGAGGTTCAAAACTTTTCGACTGAAATACCAACCATGTTCATGTAGGGCGGAATTCACAAAGGTGGTTTAGATTTATACCATGGTTTATAAATGCAGGTTTCGTGGTATATTAAGTACGCTTGATTTAGCGTGTACCCAATCCAATAATGAACGCGCGTCTTTGCGAAAGGGCGCTAAATTCACGTTAGTTGCTATGGTTTAGGCCAAATAAACAGTGAGTTAATTTAAATAAACCGTGGTCTAAACCATAGCAACTACACCTGTGGCATGAATTTAGTGCCCTTTGCCAAAAACATGCGTTCAATGTTGGAACGTTCTCAGTGTACGTTCTCAGTGTACACGCTCAGTCAAGCGCACTTACATGTATACCATGAAATCTGCATAAACCTTGGTCTGAATGTAAACCACGTTTGTAAATTCCAGCAATATTGTTTTCAAGGACATTACACCTTATAAGAACCATGTACACAAGTATGTAGCACTAAAACAGATATTGTTGTCAATTTGAAGAACAAAATTTAGGCCTTAAATAATTCCTGTCCAGAAAGGGTTATTTAAAGCAATAATTTCATTGGGAGATTTGATGTCAACATCCATCACTTTTAAGTGTCTTTAAATTTCATGTTTGCAGCTCTCTAGAGACTGATGCTCTTGAGGACCTCTTTAAGGAACTTGTTGTATCAAGATAGATTGCAATTTATAGTTTACCAGCAAAATGATCAGAAAGCTAAGTGGCATATTATGTGTCATTCACAATTTGTTCAGTCAAAGCTGTTGAGTCAAAGCTGGTTCCACATTTAGCAAGGAGTACTCAAATGAAATTGATTTAGTCAACACTTTAAATAAGAACATAGGCCTACACTTTACAAAAGAGGAACCTTTCAGTGGTTGTTAGGCTTGCATGTTTTCTTTGAAAACTGAAAGTAAAGTAATTGATATTCTTCATGTTTTGTATACGTGTATACAATTCCAGGATATGATCGGTATTGGACGCAAGAAAGAATGCCAAACCAAATATCTAAACAGTTATCAAAGTGAACCTACATGTGCATGTAAGCCTGTGCAATAGATTCACACAATCATACAACCAGACTAGTTTAGTCAACTTGACCCAACAAAAGGATGATGCAGACACATTGAGACTGATACTGCATGAAGAATAGAAGGCTTGAATGCTCCAAAGATTAGATGCATATATTGATGCGATCCAGAAGAACTTCAAGGCTTCCAAGAGAGAATTATGAATGAAGCAAGCTGTCAAACATCGAATGAAGTCTTTTCTACCAGTGCTTTGATGCAGGATATATTAGACATTTTCACGGTTAGTGTGATCATATTATTCTTTTTGTGAAGAAACTTTAGGTTATCATTCATTAAAGGGAATAACCTGTGAACTAATACACAGGGTACTTTAAGAATGGTACTTGACCAGTCCATGTTTCAATCTGGAATTTGCCTGTAGTGTGAATAGGTTCTGTGTGACATGAAGTGCGCCTCATGCCATTCTCCATACCAAGTACTCAGCGAGGGAGATCAAGGATCCAAAAACTGGAACATCAAAATCAGATAGAGGACAAGTTGAAGAGGAGAAAGTCACTTAATCTCTTATGAGTCACCTGAACTCCTCTCATTGAGGGACAACCATCCTCACTTTACTCTCTGGAAATGGACAGAGATACCATCAAATGAGAACTGTGATACCCCAGTGCTGCCACTCAAGAAGATATTCTTGGAATTCTCATGAGGTGCAATTAGTTGGTTGCCTTAGTGGGGCCTTGTATTCAAGATATCTGTTCATTCTTGTATTTGCTCCTTATTCTTTTTGTGGAAATTGGAAAAAAAAAATCATGAGGACTGTGACTGTGATACTGTATGCCATGCTACCACTCAAAAAGATGTTCTTGAAATCCTTCTATGTAATTACATGTAGGTGGTTTCCTCAGTAGGGTCATTTTCCTCAAGATACCCGTTATTCATGTATCCAAGTTTCAAAGCTCCTATTATTGAAATGGACCGAGATTACCATCATATGAGATTTACATGATATCCCACTGCTGCCATCCAAAAAGATGTTCTAGGAATCCTCCCATGCACTTTGGTGGTTGCCTCAGTAGGGACACTTGTCTCAAAATACTGTTTTCACTCATGTACCTGTATTGTCAGTTAGGTTGCTGTTGCTTTTTTTCTTTTTCTGTGAGGTGAATTTACAACTCTTCTCTGTCTTTTGTTTAGTAGTGGAAATGGACAGAGATACCACCGAAAGCTAATTTTGTGGCATGCCATTGCTGCCACTCACATAGACATGTACATGTAGATGTTCTTGGAACCATCCTCCTGTAAAATCTGGAGTAGGTCTCAGTGGGATTTCATATCAAGATATAATTCATGTATCACTATGAAAAAGAAGCATATGGATTCAAGTGTCATCTCTCTTTCTGGAAGTGGGCAGAGATAAGATCAACAGAAGATCAATGAAGACTGTCTAATACCCCATTGAGATTGCCAAAGCGCCTTTCATTCCGCTGTTGATTCCGCTTTCATTCCGCCCCTCCTTGGAAGTGCTATGCATCGCTTTGCTTTCACATCAAGCAACAGATACTGCTATTTCATGGAATAGCGGAAGTACGTCATGTGCACAAAGCATTTTTTTTTTGCCCTTCATTCTGCGCTATTTGGCGCGACTGTCGACCAAAAAAAAGAAGCGATATCCATTCCGCTTTTTGCAAGATAGCGCTGCCAAAACCACCTCTCGAGGTAGTCACAGACCTCCCACATTGATAGAGGAATATCTAAGTTACTACCCTTTCACACCAAAGCGTTATCTGGCCAAAGCGCTTTGATTCCGCTACATGTACCTGTATATTGGCTCAATGTGAAAGGGGTATACATGTAAGTGTCAAGATATCATTCATATGTTGCCAATACAGTAAAAGCTTTTTGGAAGGGACAAGTTCTTCTCTCGATTTTTCTGGAAATGGGCAGAGATAACAAGCGAAAGACATTTCTGCAGTGTCTGTGAAATGTGTTATTGAAATCGTCCTTTGCAGTTATTGTCTGGCTGGTCATGGGAATTTGTTTCACAATATCACATCTTGCCAATATTCAAGACAGTATTACCCTTTATGCATTCATTCATGCTCAAGACTATGCAGAGACTATATTTCTTTTGATCAGTGAAGAACCTTCATTTCATATTTTCTCAAATGGTTGAAATCTATTCTTCTGTCCCAACAAAGAATTATCTCTGAAGCAACCTGCACTATGCGATAGTCATCTACCCCATTTCTTGGAATTTATTAGATAAAATGCTTTTATAATGTAGTAATCGGGAGGGATCTGCATTATGCCAGTTCTTTGTTACATATGGTACCAGCTTCATGTATAAACGTTTCTAGTATTTCTGATAATGTAGAAGTTGATAATCATACTAGAGTGTGGATGAGACCAAGGAGGTACTAGGCAAGCTCCTTGATGAGACAGAATATCAAGTGAATTGGTGCTGTATTTGATAGATGTCAATTATTATTCAGTTTCCATTTATTCTTGGTAATGTTCAGGAGTTAAGGCTGAATCCTTGGTTAATGTATGGGGCATCAAATGACCAAATACCTTGGACGTTTGCTAATGAAGTGAAATAGGGTATGATAGAAGCCTATTCAGTCATTTGGTTTATCACACATTGGACAATGTGTTATAGAACTTTGTTTCTATGTACATGTGATGTAGGCTATTTATGGAAATTGTCCTTGTCAGGATTGGCAGCCATGATGCATTGTCTGTTATCGCCTTGAACACCCTCTAGAAATGAACTCTTGGAAACATTCATCATCATCTCTCCTTGAATGGAACATTGGGAGTTATTTTAGGAGATCTACTGTATTCTACTCGATGCCAATAATCTGAAATTATCAGGGTTCAAGTCTATAGAGATTGGATACTCTGCCAAGTTGTTACCTGCAGTACACTCACACATGTACATGGATAAGGATAAGCTTGTACAACAGACACCTATACAGGGGTGCCTTCCCCAAAAAGGCAAGCATACATTTAGAAATAAAAAAGAAATTAAAATACTAAAAGGCCAAATAAGTAGGCTAATTTCTTATAGGCTCATGGTGTATAATACTCTTCAAAGATGCAATATCGTCTGCAACAGCCACACCAAAAAAAGAAAGATACAAAAAAGCTACATGATTTGACAGACATCCAATCAAAGGATTGGACTAAGATATTTGATTATCCTAGTTTATTATGAGGGAAATCCCCCCCCCCCAATTTCTGGCTGATTATTCCAGCACAGATTTTAGATTTCCTGATGTACATGTATAGGTATCAGGAACTGAACTGAGAGGTCGACTGTGGCCATCATTGACACAGCCCATAATACAAGTACATGTACATGTAGTTCCATGAGATCCTGCAGTACAGTGTCTTACATGAGGGAGCGTACTGTACTTCAGAAATTACACAGAGCTTCACAGTTGACACCAACTAATTACTGGTAATTGAATCAAGTTATCCAGTGCCCAGGTCATTCATCAACAGTGATCTATGAATTGAAAACATAACAAAGCAATAGAGCTGAGTCAGTGTCCAGGTGCTTTTCTCATCATTTTAGGTTGGCGTATTGTGCAAGGGCTTCTTTGTGAAAGAACTCCTTGTAGAATGTAACTCCAATGAAATCTTGAAGTAATTCTCTATGTAGTACATTTATACTTTGGGCTGTAATGCAGTGGAAAGGAAGTATTTCTATGAAAGGTGTTTTTCTTTGGTGTCTAAGCCGGTTGTAAGGTCGGAAGAGTTTTAATTTCTCTCGTTAATGAATCAGCGATGTCTGGATTACTTCAGACTTGTTTTGTTTGTTTTTGTTTTTGTCTTTGTTTTTTTGAGCCCTGTTTGTTATTTGTAAAGTCACTCCACACCCCCTGTGCTCTCATTACAAATTGCAAGTACATGTATGTAAGGGAAAGAGAGTAGAGTCAGGTTCACATGAAGGTAGTTTAACTCTTAAGTTTTTCTTTTAGTTTCAAAACTTTTAACTGTTATCTTGTAGTTTTAGACCGTATGCACGGACTCGTACATGTAGTTTCGAAACCACGAGCAGCATGGCGGGATGGTCCTCCTCGTAGTTACAGACCATGCGATGACCTCTCTGCTTATGAATGACTAACACTCAACTTGTAGTCTCGGCCTGTTTGAACCCTCGTCATTGTTTGTGCCCTCGTCGTTGTTTGTTCCCTCGTCGTTGTTTGTGAGCCGTTGTTTCGTTATCTTACAGTTTCGAAACCACAAGTCCCGTATGAACGTACATGTAGGTTAGGACTGGTCGTAATTTTCATGGACATCAAGAGGAGTAAAACGATACTGAGCCTGTAAGGCAGGTTAAGCATTGCTTGCCAATCACTTCCATCTACAAAGATCACATTGAAAGCAATGCCAGCCATTGCCTCTTCAATTAAATAGAGTTTCAATTACTACATACATGTATGTGGTTATTTTCACCTTTAAATTATGGAAGAAAAGGACATGAAATTGGATGAGCATACACATAGATATTTCATCAGATTTCTGAAAGTGTGTCACCCGAGTGGATGTGGAGTAGGTGCATTTGCACCAGGCTTTTAGCCAGGAGAGCATCTACATGTACATTAGGTGTCTGAAAGATGATCATTTCTTGTGGAAGGTGCCTTATATATTTTTTTTCATCCAAATTTCTCTAATTTTGACACCCAATTTCAAAATCCTTGCTAAATGCCAGTTTTTTCAATGTGTGTTGTTCATTCTTGGGGCCTTATAATTTACTTTTATTGTTTCAACATTTGTCATTTAGTTTTCTGTTGGACTTTTGTCAGCAATGGTTTCTACCTTTGTTGTTGCTTGATCAGTTAACCTGTAACCTTGTGTTAAAGAAATAGCCATTTTCATTGGTCTAGGCCTGCACAATGACAGTTACTGTACTTTCATTTTGTGAAACCCTACCTGCATGTTTCGTCTTTGTTTGTCTGAAGATTTTGTATCGGTTAGATTTAGCCCTCGATAAAACAGTTTTTGCCATGTTTATACCAGCAGATATTGTGAAAGTGAATACCAATATTACATCTGCGATAAGATATAGGCTGGTAAAACCAACGCAAGGCACTGCATAGTATTATGAAGTGCAGGGCAAAACATGATACATGTATATTATCAGCCTTTTGGACCTCTAGCTATAATGTAGGCTACATGAAATGATGAGTTTGTGCTTCAACAGTCTTGAGCTGATATTTTTATATATGAAAGTTGATTTTTAATTGAGGCATTTCCTGATTTTTCGAAGTACTTGGAAAGAAAAACAACATGGACATTTTGTGTTGCCTGAGTAAACTTATCCTGGTAAGTACAATACTAAAACATTTATTTCCATTTTATTAAGCGAATGAATGCAAATGCCTCTTAAAAATTATTTACATTGCATGTACAAGCTCAAAATTTGCCTCTTCAAACTGATTTTGTTCTTAATCACAGAGAGGCCACATTTTCAAGTTATAAATCTCTGCTTATGCGACAATCCTTCTTTATGATTCATTTAATGCTATCACTAATGTATATGTAATTACTTGATTTTGACAAGCATATTACATGTATTTTGGTATTATGTTGTAATCAGTTTTTAAAGCAATTTTGAAGAAAAAAAAAGATCATAAAGTGGAAAAAATGAAAAATAAATTGCAATGGAATATAAAATTTTAAAGTTTAAAGCTTTTTGTGATCAATCTTTAAAATTGTAAACACTTTAATAGATCATAAGAAAAATTGTATTGAGTATTTGCCACTTTTACATTTCCTGTCACCTTATGAAATGACTATCGAGAGACTTGTGACTGTCACTTGTTTCAAAATCTTAATAGTCATTTTTGCAATGAATTATACTTAAGCATTTGACTACTGAATTCTCTCATTCCCATATAATACATAATACAGGGACCACCCAGTTCATACAGGAAACAGGTTAATAGAAGATATTGTTATTGCATTTTGTAAATCCTTTAAATATTCTCAATGGTATTCAGTTATTCAAGTGCTCCAAATCATGGAAATATCAATTATTATCACTGTCAAGACAATTCATCAACCTACAAATGTTCAAATCAATTGATATCTGAAAAAAATTCTGTGACTGAGCTCTGATATCTTCATGCTTGCTGTAACCATAAATCAAATAATCAGATTCTGGCGCATCTTTCGGAGAAAAAAAGTGCAGCCGCTATGTAGGATCCGGCACCACTGTAATAAGGCTGCGAATCTATTATTTACACTAAGGACACGTTCAATAATTCATGGCGATATACCGCCATCTAACCATCCATCAGTGCGGGCTGCAGATGTGTGGTTAAAGGCCAGGAATAGACAGGGATTGTTAGAGGCCTGGGACTGACCTTGCTTTTGATACAGATGCACCTGAACTGACGTTTCAGTTAACGTTTTTAGATAATATCACTGCAACATTATATGCATGTTGATGTTAATGTATGAAATTCATGACTGTATTATCATGTACATGTATATAGAGCAGCTGGAGCTGCAGATGTATGGTTAAAGGCCAGGAATACGCTGCAGATGAAGAATGAAGGGTAAAGGCCTCATACTAACCTCGCTTTTGATACCGATCATGCACCTGAACAGACATTTCAATAAGCGATTTCATAATTCGGATTTGCGCATTAGCAGATAAAGGTCATTTGACACTGTTAAAATTCACTGAGATAAGCATCGAATGTGATGTTATGATTATTCATATATTGATTTAATCATACTTTTCATTTAAAATCCACTGAAAAGCAACAAAGTGTTCATTGATGATTGGTATTTGACAGTCTGCCAAATAATAGCCAACTTGCAAACATTGCACTTTCCGAAGTGTTCATTGACGTGCTATTCTAGTCACCTGGTCTACGATGTCTTTCTTTCATAGAGTTTGAATTCGGTATGTTGCTATGTCGGGCAAGCTTGCATATTATCTTTCTTTGAAAAGATGCCCATCCTAATGAAAAGAGGGAAAGGTCATTTGCGAAAAGTTGCTCATAGGCCAATTACGAAATCGCTTTATATTGACATTCTTTTTCTTTTGTCATCCTTTTAAATGAAATATAGGTGCAACATACTGTAATTCACCCAGTTAATGTCACTGTTCATGACCACCTTAAAATGCGTATTGTAGATGTAAATCGAGAGGTTAGATGCCCTATAAAATTGACTTGCATTCGTACCAGTGCACCTGTTCTGACAGACGTTTCAATTGACGTTTTCTTTTATTCTAAATAAAATTCAAGTAGTATGTATCAAAATGCATCACTGTATTAAACCAGGGAAGTGTTAGAGAGAGACTTAAGGTCAGTTCGAGCTGCAGATGAATGTTTAAAGGCCACGAATAGACCGGGAATTAAGGTTAGGTGCTTCATACTGACCTTGCTTTTGAAACTGATGCATCTGAAGAGAAGTTTCATTTGACGTTTTGAGATAATATCAAATGTAACATTACTCAAGTTAATATTAATATATCAGATGCATATCAAGTGCTGTATAAAACGTATGTGGAGCAGCTAGATCCCAAGATGCACATGGTGAAAAGTAAGGGATAGACAGGGAAGGTTGGAAGCTGTAAGCTGACCCTACTTTTGATACCAGTATATTTGGACAGACTTTTATCCTCCTATTTATGTCCTTCAGATAGCAATATTGATGCAACATTATTTGTATTGATGTTGTTGTTCAATATTCAATGTATTATTCATGACCATTATGGGTGTTTGGATTGAACAGCTCAAGTATAAACATTGTCACTTTTTTTTCTGTTCACATCTGACGCTAAATGGCAACGTGTAATTGATTTTCCAATGGAGTACTAGTGAATACTTGACTTAATGCTGCTCACATTTGTTGTAATTGATTTGTACAGTTTACACTAGAGCTTATTCAATTAAAAAAAAAATCTACGTTGTACGTGTATGTGTATCAACATATAGTCTATACTGCAGACTAGAGGTTGAAATTAGGAGACATATATGACTGATACAAAATAAATTTCATTGGATCACTTCCAATTCATAAGTTTTCATATGCAAAGGCCATTGTCTAATGTGAAAGTCTTAAAATAGCTCACAATGCAAGCAACTACATACCAGTTTCAATGTCAAGTTTTATTGACAATGAAATGTTGTATTTTGAATAATTTCAATGTTTTGGGTCAGGTCGTGGGGAGGATTACATTTAATGAATACAGTGTATTTATTTTATTTTATTTTATATTATTTTTTGAAATATAATGTCACATAAAATATGCATAGGCACTACATGTGTGGCAATCTTATAGACTTATGATAAGATTACAAGGAAGATTAGAAAAAAACTGGATGCTGCCATTGCAATATTAGACCAGTTGAATAGTAAGCAAACTATTAACACTACATCTACAGGTACATGCATGTAGGTGAAATGGGAGTTGGTAGGTTTAGCAGCCTTTCACAAAACACAATAAGTACAAGTTTGTCATGTCCTATTGAAAAGTGTGTTGTATCAATGGGATGTCATTGATGATTGTGAGTGAAATGATGCGCAGGATACAAGCAGATTGTCATTATAAGACCAAATGGCAATGATACCCCAGTCATACTGAGGAGACACACACCTGGGGGTGTTTCACAAAGAGTTAAGTTGGACTTAAAGTCATGCGTAAGTGCCAATTGATAGACTTCCTAATAGCGTGCGTCCCGTGAGCTCAAGCTCATTGGTGATGCGTTAAATACAGCATGCAACTAGGAATTTACATGTAAGTGCAACTTTAAGTCCAACTTAACCTTTGTGAAACAACCCCCCCCCCCCACCCCCCCTGAAGAAAAAATAATACATCACCCCAAATGGCCAAGATTTTGTTGATTATCTTTCGGTTTGGAGTCAGTTTTACGATGTGAATTGGGTATTATTATATCATACAATTTCAGGATGAGACCAATACCACACCAGCTTACTATACACTGAACGAAATACCACATTACCATGAGGGGCCAAGATTTTATTGATTGTTGGTCAGTTTTGAGTCAGTTAAACAGTGTGAACAGGGCATTGACCATACCAATCAAACATGACACTAACACCCAGGGGGTGTTTCATAAAGCTGTTCGTAAGTTACGCATGACTTTACGCATGACTGGTGATCAGTTCTTGTACTAAATGATTGAGAATCTGATTAGTACAGCACCCAAGAACAAGTTCCAGTTGTTCGTGAAGTCATTCGTAACTTTATGAACAGCTTTATGAAACACCCCCAGATCAAGTGTGAACTGGACAGAAAATTACATTACACTGAATGGCCAAGTTTTTGTTAATTATCATTCAGATTGAAGTTAATTTGGCATTGTGAACAGGGTATTAACCATACAAATCAAGGATGAGCTGTTGAGCTGCTACCTGTAGACCTGCAAACCACAGACTGCACCTGAACAGTAATCTCATTCAATGCTTGCACAGAAAAGTTAACTTGGTGCATTCAAGAAAAGACATGAATGCTGGCAACATGTTTTAAACAGGGAAATGTATCTGTGGTTTATTGCAATGCACATACACGCAATATGCTAGCAACATGGCTTAAAGGAGTACTCCGGCCTGAAATTAATATGAATTGAATAAATAGAGTAAAATTAAACAAACAAATCACTGAAAATTTCATCGAAATCGGATGAAAAATAATGAAGTTATGGAATTTTTAAGTTTTGCATTATTTTGGTAAAACAGTGATATGCACGTCGTCATGAATATGCAGTGAATGAGCTGATGATGTCATATCCCCACTTTTTCTTTTGTATTTTATTATATGAAATTACAATTATTCAAATTTTCTGCTCCAAGCCTATAACTAAAAGGACTGACTCCTTATTTAATGTGTAAGTTTATCATTGTTGTAACTTATTTTGTTACAAGGGAGATATTTTTTATAGACATGTATGAAAAAATGAAATAATGAAGATTTCATGTAATATAGTTAAAAAAGGAAAGTGGGGACGTGACATCATCAGCTCACTCATTTACATATTCATGATGACATGCATAGAACTGTTTCCCAAAATAATGCAAAACTTAAAAATTCAATAACTTCGTTATTTTTTATCGGATTTCAATGAAATTTTCAGTGTTTTGCTTGTTTAATTTTACTCTATTCATTCAATTAATATTATTTTTAGGCCGGAGTACCCCTTTAAACATTCACGTACACATGTACATCATGATGATGATGGTATACATGTATTTTATTTAGAAAAACATATAATGTGTTGCAGCCGAAGGGCTGAATTGAATATTTCTACATTAAAGCTAAAAAGTTACAACATACAGAAAATGTCATCACAAAACATACCGTACACAACTTCGATGTATATTTATACATGTATTATATTGAATGGCTCTGAATGGGATACCAGAGAATATTCCACGGGTTAGGGCCAATATTGCACGAATTGAAGATGAGTGCAATATTGGCCCTAACAAGTAGAATTTTTCTGGTATTCCATAAAATAAAGCCATCCAATATAATTATGATCTATACCCTACAGGAAAATGATTTAGAACTTAATAAAAATCATTTAACCAACCACATTCAATTAATAGAGCCCCTCATCATACTTCATTGTGATCACACAAGTTTGACTTAACCTCTTTATAACGTCATGTGCTTATACATGTATGTGTATGCGTTGCATTATATGCGCTCGCAAACAGACCAGACAAAATACGGCATATTATTGCACGGCAAGTTTAGTACTGTAGCCTATGGGGAATTCAGCGTTCCGTGCAATATGCTCTCATATTGCACACGCAAATCAAGCGGACAAAAATATGCGTTTTTAATGCGCCGCTAAAATGCCTTATATATGTAATAATATTGTATGGACATATGAAAAAATACCACGGAAAGATAAGCATTATTATGCTACCAAATTATAATGAGGAGAAGACAAAGGATTATGAAAGGGGGAGAGGTACATGTAGCTAATTAATATACAGCCCTGCAAAAAATTATTAAAGCTTCTGTAATAATAATATGCATACAAATATAAAAATGATTTGTCTTTGTTTTTAATTGAATGAATAACAAATTCCAGCAATTGTACAAGTACCTTGGTTTTATGATACATGTATTTTATTTCCTCTTATCACAAAAATAACACTATCGGTATTAATTTGGTCTTATAATTTTTTCCATGGCTGTAATGGTCGACATATTCATGTACTGTGTATTTTTTAGGAAAAATGAACTTTCTCAAATTCAGTTCATACATGTAAAGCAAACTGGATTTATAATGAACAAGACAATTTAAAACATGCTTGTAAATTGTAGCACAGATTGTGCAATGTGCAACAGTTTAATATTCCATTGTGCTTGAGGAAAGAATACTTTGTGTGTAAGCTGGCAAGCAATAAGCTCAATACATTTTTTTAAAATGAAACATTACCAAGTTTCAACTGATTTTGATTATGTGTATAGTGATTCCAATTTTCTTGACCTTTTCTTTTGTGACATTGGACTATTATTTTTACTATTCTTTTTATTTAGTTATAATTGATTTATTTTAAATTTTATTGATCTTATTTGTTTCTCTCTCTCTATCTCTCTCTCTATCTCTCTGTTTCTCTCACTCTCTGTTTCTCTCTGTTTCTTTCTCTCCCTCTCTCTCCTTCTCTCTGTTTCTTTCTCTCCTTGACAGACTCTTAAGCTAAACACAGAAGCACGGCAGGATGATGGGGATGTACATAAACACAAACAACAACATTCTGTAAGTATGAAGAATCTATGTAATAGCATGGATTTTAAATTCCATTTTCATATACTGTATACATACAACTACTGATGTTAACTTCAGAATAATCTTCAATTGTTGTATCTACTGTATTTTGAGATCAATTGAGAGTTCAGTTTAAGTTGTTTGATTCATACAATGGAAGCATTTCAACTTCATCATGAAAGCTGTGTATTGGATAGTGAATCTGAAACTATTGAAGCAGGAATATGCTCACAATTGTATTGGGGTGAAACTGCAGCTCACACCCAAAAGCTACAATGTACATACATGTACATACATGTAAATGAGAGAGCTGTTTTACAACAAAAAAAAGAATTGGCATCGTTTAACATCAAACAAGAGGGAACAATTAGTCAGATTTGTTATAATGATACAAATGCACGACCCGACACTGAAGTGTTAGGTCGGTAATGCCAACAGCTGGCTCAATTAAACGATCTTGGACGATAGGAGTTAAATGTGTGCCAATTATTGGGGCTGTGTAGATTCAGGCATCTGGCATACATTATGTACAGCTCGTTGTCTGTAGCCCTTCCTGGGGGGTTTATGTCGAATGCAACTGTGAATTAAAAAAAGGAAACCCATATTCAAACTTAATGTTGTTGCAATCACTATAGATTTTAATCAAAAATGCATTGTACAGTGGAAACTCGATATAAATTAAGAGCGCTGATATAAGGAGATTCCTGGTATAACAACGTAGTATTGCTCGTCCCAGGTCTTTATGTTCTTTTGTTTTCTTACCCTGATATAAAGAGATTCCTGATATAACAATGTAGTATTGCTGGTCCCACAGTCCTCGTTATAGTGAGTTTCCACTACAGCCTGTTATGTTTCCTTGACACCATGATCAATGAAATATGACAGTGGACAACTAAACAATAACATTTTTCCTGATTCATGTCATATTCACCTCTGCCCAAGTTTGAATGAAATGGATAGTCAATGGGTTAATACAGGTACATGTAATTAGGTAGAATATTTTGTAAATCCTTCCCATGTAGTGGCGCTTGTTTTGAAGTTATAAATCTGTAAGCACAGACCCTTGTTTTTAGCATCTGTGGCAGACAGCTTCTACAACACCAGGTAACCTCCTTTATAACTGATTTTCTTATCCATCTGATTTTTATTCCAGTAATAGGGAAGGAACTCATCTATAGAGGGGGGTATTATAGGTGCTCCGACTTATATGCGCGGATGACTTTTGCTCCAATGACATTTGCCCCGGACTTTGTTTTGTCAAAGATATATTTAAGGGTTTCAATTGGGTTTTAGGTTCCAGGTTAAAGGTTAGAAACCGACATTTAAATGTACATAGTTTTTGGTCCACGGTTTTTAGTGTAGAATTCAGTTAAATATGCAGAGCAATTGTCGTTGGAGCATCATACAAATATTTGACCTCTACTAGAAACTCATGAAAGATTACTGTTAACCCTTACCAATACAGCAGCGGCATCGTCACAGACATCGCGAGGACAATCGCCACGCCCGTCACCACCACCATCATCACCATCACCACCAAGGTCCCAGGGGTCATCCCCATGACAACGAGAGGCTAGATGGTGACGGACAGGCCGAGATGGTGGGCCAACATGTAAGACAACGCAGAGCATCAGACCAGGTGGAGAGGTAAAGTGATTCAAACTTTGTCCTAAATCGTGCTTTGGTTTATTTCTAATCGGTCAAAAAATTGTGAAAATTACTGTATGGAAATCTCACTTTTACAATGCCAAATTAAAAAAAAAAAATTCCTGTGCCTGAAAGAAATATCCCATAATTTAGATTTCTGCCCGAACATTATTTTGCAGAACATTGTGCGCAGAGTATTCATGCTGTACATGTGTAAATTGCTACCGATACCCAGTTGTGACTTTTGTGTTAGTTGAGAGTAAAAGTGACTTGTCATTCTCAAAACAATGACTAGCAGTGCCCATATTACCACCGCTTTTAAGCTCAAATTTTAATTTTGAATCTCCAACAATGTTGAAGTAAGGTTTTAACACCTTCTCAAAAGAATATTCTACAAGGTTATGTCCATATTTTACCCATGTGTCTTGAAAGGTTTTCATTGATGGCCCCATTTTCGTAGGCTGATTTTGCTTCATTTATAGTAGAACCTCTTTATTTCATTGTATTTTGTGATATTTTTGGTTCTAGATCCAAATTCAACGAACTTGCCATGGCCCACAGTATGGGCTACCATTCCCAAGGGGTCATGCATGGGTCACCCAGAGGTCAGAGGTCACAGCGCTACGTCCAGGAGATGCCAGGAATGCAAATACCTCCCAACATGCAACAGCAGCCACAGTACCCCTTGCCACAGGTAAAGGGGGAAAGTTTGTTGAAAGTTTGTAGTTTGTATTTTGTAACACGTTGGCAATTTGATTATGCTTACTATTGCTACTTCAATGATTGTCATTCTAGGGGGAAGGGGACAAGCAGGATATGTTTTCAAGTGTACACTCTGTTTGCATAAAATCACTTTGTTTTCACCTGTCAATTGTTTAAATGCCACATGCCTACAGTGGTCAGTGATACTGTGTCTCTTTGCTGGTTGACATTTTGTTTTACCCATGTGGAGAGGCTACATGTACATGTACTACACTTGGTTCACTTTTTCTGTAACAAAAGGTTAGTCTGAAGGATTGGAACACTCTTCCAGCATTGCATTCAGAAGTTTGTACCATGGTGGTCTTTCAATTCCAAATTGGGTCAAATGACATAGAGAACAATATAGTTTTTAGCCTTGACCACTTATTTTGATGCCGTGTCACAAAATACTTGGCTACCTAATATCAAATAATGTGGGTTTTTTTCAGAATTCATTTGATGTATATCTTCTCTTTTTCTGTCAGGTACCTTATGCACACCAAGGTAGAATGCGATCAGACAGTGAGCCGATGGACATATCAAAGGTCCGCGGCGACATGCAGGGACAACCGCCAAATTTTGGTCGCTACCCAACTCATGGCCGAGAGCGGTATGACCTCGGGTCAGTTGGCAGGTCAACAGGTCACGCCATTCAAGAGGTCATGCAGAGAGAAGGTTCTGGTGGGAATCTCTCGCAGGGTTCAGACCATTCACAAGAGCGCCATCGTCCGGACAGTCGAGCATCGCAGTCATCGCATCAGTCAGCGGAAGGCTACGCCCCACAGAGGAGGCGGTCACTGGAGATGCAGTGTGGGGGACAACATGTCCATGAGCGTTCAGACAGTCAGGTCTCTACGGCGAGTCAGGGTGAGGAGCGACACAGGACAGCGCCCTCACCCCGCAGTAAGAAGAAGAAGCAGATGCCGAAGATGGGTGTGACGGCAGCTATGCAAAGAACTTTTGGCGGACCTCAAAGTCCGAACGCGAACCTGCCCCACTCGCAATCGGGGGAGCGTCTGCAGCACTTCTTTGGACAGCCGCCGCGCAGCCAGCTTCCACCTCAGATCCAAACCCAACCTCCGAACGTACAAGGTTTCGTAGGACACAGTTACCATCGAAGTGACCAGGAAAGCCCTAGATTAGCCAGTCCTATGGACTCCTCATTCTCACCTCCCGGGTCCAACTTCAATCGCACAGCCACTCCAGACTCCTCTTCGAGTCTAGACTCCTCCTCTCAATACCCCAGCACCAAAGACCGCCATCTAGTGCCCGGCTATGGTGCAGGTTTCCCCGACCAGAGAGGGGACCACATTGTTCATAAACATTCAGATAGCCAACTTTCACAAAACTCACAGACCTCCATATCCTCCCATCATTCGGACTCCTCCAACCGCCCGGTGACATCGGACTCTCAACGATCCCAGTCTTCTGAAGACCTCAACGGTCCTACGTATGTTCACGTTGGTCCACCTTCGCAAGAGGACCAGATCCTCTCTCATAGACACTCTCCAGCCATGCAAGCCCCGAACAATAACCTCCCGCCCCAGCTCTCGACGGACACTGATGAGATCATGCCATCAGATCCAATCTACGCCAACTTGGAATTCATCGCGCAGCGCGAAAAGGAAGACGAACAGCGCATGGTCCTTCGTGAGATGGACCGTTTGAGCGGGGCCCAGGACATTGAGATTAAGTTCCATCGTAATATACATTCTGGATCCCCCATAGGACGGATCAATGGGGAACATGAGAACAGGAGCTATAGTCTGGAAGCTTTAGACCAACATGAACAACTTGCCAAGGCTGGCATTAGACTTAATAAGAGTTTTGACTCTGAGGGTATGTTCCTTTTTTCATGATTTCATGTATCATTTGAATCATACATTCCTGGTTCCCACTAAGAATACTTGGTTCTCTATATTTGATTGACACTTTTTTAAGACATGTCTGAAAATGAATATTACAAGTCAGAACCTTGCTAAAGCTTACAGGCCTTTCAAGAAGTTTTGGTTAGTGCATTAATCTGCTGAATATGATTTTATGAACTCACAATTGCCATAGATCCCAGCTTAACCCGTTGACTACTGAATTCTCTCATTCCTATAGGCTTAGCACAGGGATCACCCGGTTCCCGTAGGCAATGGGTTTATGTGATCTCTCTCCCAGTATTCAATGTATTAACGTCACAGGATCATTTCTACCTCAGGTTTCATGCTATCTCCTCGTAATTTCATCCTATTTGCTCAACTTCCATTCTCTTTTTCCTGTTTTAATAACATCTGTTACCTTTGCAGAGAGTTCATCCCGTGATGCTTCCGTCACCCATGAGAGCAGCCCCATGAACACGCCGGGGTCCCCGCCCTCCCCCACCCCCCACGACACTCACTCCATAGAAAGCCCCTTGACCGAAACGGTCCACGCCTCTCTCCAGCGGGGTCACCACCGGGGGAGCACAACATCCTCCACCAGCGGGGCCAACATCATTCAGAACAGCGCCTTTGAACGCAGCATCTCCGTGCAGGACCAACGACCAATCTCCATGGTAATATGCGAAGCCACGCCCCCTGTGGTACCGGAAGAGTGGAAGGTGGGTGGGTGTAGACACGCCTTCCTATCAAGCTTTCATGAGCCTCTTTTTTTTTTTTGTATTGCTCTCTCTGTGAAAACGCACCCCATTCTTGCTCTTAATTCTGCGAGTGTTGCAAATTTCAATCTGCTTCCATTTATATCTAGTTTTTTCTCAATACGTGATGAGATATTTCTGATTCATCGTAAAAAAAATATCATAGAAGCTCTCCCAAAAGTCATTTGCTCTACCACTTTGCAGTTTGCTGTGTCTCTTCCATATAATATGTGAACATTTAAAACCTAATTTGTGTCTAGAAAATATGCAATATATATATATAAAAAAGGGGCAGAACTGTGATAATGTCACAGATCTGCTACTCTTTGGTGTCCTTTTCCTTCTCCCAAAACAACTGCCTGTTTTTGAAAATGAAAGGAAGCAAAGCTGACTATAGATTTGGTATCTTAACATTTACCTGAAGCTCCAAATATGAATCTTGTATCAATGAAAACTAACAAGTAGAAAAAGAAATGCGAGCTGCACCTAATTGCACCTAAAGAAAAAAAAAAGAATGGCTGACTACCCTAATACTAAATGAAAGCCTGAAATTTGGTCAATAATCATCAAATTGGCAATGTTTACATCCACCTGTCTTCCATTTTTTAGGTATTGTCCGTTGAGAGCCAAAATGGAGTTAAGTCTGTGTACAATATGACTTAATGCCCTTTAGCTCTCAGCAGATAATTTGATTATTAATTCTGACATGTATATCGTACTTGTTTGAGTTTTTAGTTAAAGTCCTTTCATTTACATATATATCTGTTTGTTTTGTGTAATTAATGATTCGTTATGTGATTGTCTTTTCATGTTTCTTTTGTGCTTTTCTTGATTTTGATTTTTTGATATTTTTTTTAAAAGATAGAAATTAATGAAGGTTATGACATTTTTTATGTGCTTATTTACAATGCACATAACCTGTTTTAGGTGCGGCATAGGAGTGATAAAGCACCTAAAAGGTTTCTAGGACAACTACCCCCTGGAAAACTACCCCAGACAACTACCCCCCTGGACAAAAAATGACAATTACCCTGATAGCCTCCTTCCTCCCAAGACAACTACCCCCTGGACGATCCACCCCGCTCGATAACTACTCCAGAATCGGGGAGGTGGGGGTAATTGTACTGGGGGGTAGACTAATAATTAAATAGTTTTAAACAATTTTGTAAATTTGTAATTCTAACGTATAATAAATCTACACTTTCGTAGCAGTTTGAAGGCCATCCACCCATGTCCATTTACCATACCACATGAGACATAAGCCTTCATCCAGCATGTTATGCTCCACCAAGCCTCAAATTGGGACACCACTATCATCATTTCTTGCACCTATTGCTCATCATCTCATTCATTTTTTGCCTTCATCATCCAGTTGGAAGAATAATCATATTTATCATATCAATCTAAGATTGTTCACCCTACTCCTCCTCTTCCTCCTCCTTCTCCTCCTCTTCCTCCTTCTTCTCCTCCTCTTCCTCCTTCTCCTCCTCTTCCTCTTCCTCTTCCTCCTTCTCCTCCTCTTCCTCCTCCTCCCTCTCCTCCTCTTCCTCCTCCTCTTCCTCCTCCTCCTCCTTCTTCTTCTTCTTCTTCTCCTCGACCACCACCAACCTGAGTACTGTTGTTTTTGTTGTCCTCTTCTCCTCCTCCTCCTTTTATTTTCTTATTCCTCTTCCTCCTAGTCCTCTTCTTTGTCTAAAGAGGTTCTTCCACATGTAATCCCATTTTCACCATTGACATTCTTTATTGATGCATACTCTTTATCTTTCTTGTCTATATTTGGCATTTTTCTTTCATTTTTTTCCTGTATTTTTTTCTTTTTCATTAGAGATAAATTCAGTTCTTATACCTCCTCCTCCTCCTCCCCACTACATTTCAAAATTAATCACTCCCTAGGCAATACTTATAGCTAAACTACAGAGAAATAGCAAAACCACAATGCCCCTTGACAATGAGCAAGCATATGCCCTCTGCCATTTGTACAATCCTATACAACTCCAAACATACCCTCCATCTATCATCCTGTCATGGCTCTAGTTCATCAAGTTAAAGGTGAGATGTAGTATTCATGTGATTGCATTTTTAACCCATAGCAGTTCAGAGTTTTCTTATCGTCAAACTAATCAGTGTACCCTCCTTGGATTGGCAACATCTGTTCGTATTTTCCATTCCTTCATAGTTTGAAAAAATAAAATGTTTATGAAATGGGCCAATGTGAAGGAAATTACAAATTTAACAGAAAATTTGCATATTTGAACACAAAAAGGTGATATTAGATTTCCCACTGCATTGCCAATTTAGAGACTTTTATGATGATTTGAATTTAAATCAATCTAATTTGTGAACGGCAAAATGTACTGCATTGAAAATAGACTAAATTTCCTGTGATATTTGCCCTTTCTGATCGTGTATAATGTTCCTAGCAATCTTAAGTAATAAAAAGTAATTGTAATGTTTCAGAGTCATCAGATTGATAACAAAACAACAAAATCTTGTCGAAACTCACAGACTGTGAAAAGCACAGTGCATAGTTCAGGGTATGTGGGACTACACTTACAACGTGGCTTCAAAGTTTTGTCCCAAAGCTTCAATTGATCTGTAGTCATATTTGGAACATTAGACCGTCTCTTGAAAGAGCAATGCTTTTCTAGTGAAATCACCTCCATTATGTACACTGTAATTCTTTATTTGGACTGAATAAAGAGAGAAAGTTCACTATTCATTTCTCAGCTGTGTCCAGAAGCCGACCTTCTCTTTAATACATGTATCTCAGACCGCATGCATCCTCATACACAATCACAGACAGGCTACACAGCTCATGGAGCATCTTGTAGGCTCATTAAGTTGGCTAATCTATTATCCATCCCGTTTCCCTGTAACAAGTTAATGTGTTGTCGCATACCTATATTGCTTTGTAGGGCTCTGCGATGTAGACTTCTTTCAGACTTGGGTGCCTAATTATTTCTCTTTCTTTTGATGAATGCTAGATCAATAACACCAGAAAGTTTTATATGCAAGAATTTAATGAATTTCATGAGTAGTCCAGATATACTAGATTACATCTCTAATTTTGCAAATTACAAATTTGTTTTCCATGAATAATGGATGTTTGGATCTACATGAATTGTACAGGAAAAATTGTTTAATTAGGAATTTGATCCTTTTCTTTTGTTTTTAAATCAGTACCTATACTGTATATATTTACGTGCACTAAAAAGGGGGGAAGTACAAAGAACATACAGAAGAAGCATTGTGGGGGGGGGGGGGGGGGCTATGAATTAAAAGAAGACATATTGTAAATGGTAATATAACAACAATAAGTGACACTGAAAATAATCAAAATTACAACAAACATAGGTGGAAGAAGAAAGAGGTGGAGGGACATTACAGATAGAGAAGTTTTAAATTAAAGATAGATTGTAATTGTTAATACAGTGAAACCTCGTTATAACAAACTCCATGGGACCAAGGAAAATACCTCTTTATATTGAAACCTTGTTATATCAGGGCTCAAAACAATAAAATACAAAGAAGTGGGACCGGCAAAATTAACCTTGTTATAATGAGAGTTTTGTTATAACAGTGTTCTTTATAACGAGGTTCCACTGTATAACAATAAATTGCACGTTGAACATAATTAAAAGAAGGAGAACACTGATAGGGTTGAAGAAGAAAGAAGTGAAGGGGCATTACAAATAAAGAAGATTTAAATAACTAGGTATAACCCCCCACTGGCACAATCAATAAGTAAACATAACAGATGATAAAGCTGTCAGTTACATGTATATCCAAGACGATTTGAGGGAAGGCTAGTCTGAGAGAATTGCAGAAAAAGTCTCCCAACGAATTCCAATATAAGCTGAATTATGTTATAGATGCAGGCTGCAATACTAGACTTACTTCCTATTGCAGATAGGAACACCATGTGGTATTGCTATAACAGGTCCCTAATGCATATACCATCATCTTCTTACCCATCAATTCCACATTGTAGGAGATAGAGGGACGTTTATGCGTGGGTAGTATAGTACATAGCTAAACGGTTGACTCCCCTTCCTAGAATCTCCTCTTTTTGAAGAAACGTCATTTCTCGCTGATTTTCTTGTTTTAAAGTACGGAAAAATACAAGGAGGTATTTCTGACTCTTATTCTAGAGAACAATTACTGTTTGAGATAGAGGGACATCTATACGTGGGTAGTAAAGCACATAGTTAAACAGTTAACTCCTCTTTCTTCCTAGAATCTCATCTTTTGGAAGGAACGTCAATTCTCGCCCATTTACTTTCTTTTTCTTAGGAAAGATTCAGACGTCTTTCTCATTCTAATCTAGCAAATCTACATTTTATGAGGCAAAGAGACACTTATACATCTGTAGGAAAGCACATATTTAAATGGTTAACTCCCCCTCTTTGTAGAATCACCTCTTTTGGATGAAACGTTGGTTCCAACTAATTTTATTTTTATTTTCTTACTTTATGAGATACAGTAATGAGGTAATTTTGGTTCCCAGTCTACAGAACAACATTGTATGAATCAGAAGGGCATATATGTATGTATATATGTATATGTGGGGTAGTGTAGCACATAGATGACTTCCCTTCTTCGTAGAATCTCCTCTTTTGGAAGAAGCGTCAGTTCCGACTAAGTTTCCTTTTTGCTTATGTTATGAGATAAGGAAGAAGTTTTGGTTCCAATTCTACAGAACACCATGGTATGAAATCAAAGGACAAATGCATTGGGTAATGTGGCACACATTAAAAGAGAACGTTGAGTTCTGGGAAAGGTGGGCTTTGTCATTCCTTTTACAGTTTGTACATGTATGTCAGTTTGAAAGAACATCATACTAGTAATAGAAATGTCCTCTGAATAGGGATTGCTCCTCAAATGCCCTCATTTTAAAAATATGACGAGAAATAGCGGATTGAAGTGTTTGGGCCAAACATACATGTGCAGGTGTGTGCAGTCCCATATACCCATTTCTGTGTGCACTGCCTGTGTTTTCAGTGAGAATGGGTCAATTTCTTATCAGTTTGATGATTCCAAAACCTCACAGTATACACCAGTTCAGATGTAGACATGATCAACCTTTCCCAATTGCCTTGAAACATTTCTTTCACAATATAATCTCATGACCAGAACTCCACTTTATCCTTAAATGATCAATGAATCTCATCTTTTGGAAGAAACATCACTTCTACATTATTTCCTTGTTTTAATAAAAGCAGAAGGAGAATGATATTTTCGGGTTTTTATTGTACAAAACGGCATTGCATGGTAGACCCCTCTTCATAGAATTTCTATTTTTGGAATGAATGTCACACTTTTTTTTCAACTCTGACTTCTGACATTCTCTTACTATGGAAGGAACGCCAGTTGTCGTTGATTATCTTTTAATCTTTAAACATAGTAGAGCCGGGTTATTTAGACCCATCTCACAGCCGGGGGGGGCTGATTCCGCCCCCCCCTAAGATCTCGGCCGTCCAACGCGCATTCGCAACGAAAATCGGCACACACGTCGCCGACCACGTAATCTACAAAACTGTATAGTCAATTTCTCCGAAAAATGTCACAACTAATTAATTATGCTAATTTATGCATAAAATTAATGGTTTGCTCTAATTAATTAAATAAAGCCCCAAAACTGCTAATTTTTTGTGTAGAGACTCTTTGTCAGATTCTGATCAAATAAACCAAAAAAAAAATTCGGTAAAATCCTTTTTTTCTTATGTATTTTATTGTTTTTTTAATTTCTTATGTATTTCTTTGTTTTTCGACTTTTTTTTTAAAATTGTTTTTTCGATGGAATTCGTCGGCGACACTATTTTAATCATAAACAACATAAAATTAATTGTTTTTAAACAGTAAAAGTAAAAATAATGAAACATTTATGAATTTTAGCTGGAAACACAATTTGCATTGGATTTGTACACGAAATCACGTTTTTGAGCAATTTTGGGTCTGACATGCACTTACGAAATGTTGCGTAACTCCGGAACCGCACCCGCGGACATCACAAATTTGGTCTCAAAAGTTGCGCAAGACTTGAAAGAAAAAAGTAGTGAAGCGGCGTGGTGACTGCTTTTCGCGATGCGAACATATTACGCGAAACGTCGAGGGGGGGGCGGAATCCGCCCCCCCCCCGGTCCTATTAGGGTTAAACATTGGAGAGAAGAACTCTAATTCAGGCTTTAAAATGTATTTGACTTTTTATAAGAGAAAGAGGCAAGCCTGTGCCAGAAATCGCTGGGCCCTGTTTCATAAAACTTATTATCAATAACATCTTCCACAGATCTATGACAAATTTGCTCTCAGCCAATCAGATGCAAGTATTTCAGTAGTTTATAACTGTTATTGTAACTAGTTATTGATCACAAATTTTATGAAAGAGGGCCCTGATTAACATGATCATACATGTATACTACATGTATAAACAAGTGTTACTTTGAAATGGACTGTAAAATTGTAAAAATATGTAAGTCAATCTCTTGTATTTTTCTTTGTATTGCAATAACTCCATTGATTTCCATTTTTCTTTTCTCATAGTTCACATACATTACGTTTGACCCATATAATGTGTATGTTTGTATTGTACCCTATCATCGTTGTTGGTATTGTACCCTATCATCGTTGTTTGTATTGTTTCATACTTATACTATTACCTTTAATATGCTTATACTTTCCCCTTCAAATTATCAATTTCTTTTGGCATCTACAGTAACTGGGATTGTAACATTAAGATATAATTACAAGCTTACATTCATGAATGACAACTGAAAAATTGTAATTAATTCATGTATACTGTATCAATGTAAAGCACATGTTCAGTTTCTCTCTTGAATTGAATTATACATCCATAATTAAACAATTTAACAACTACAGGTATTGTAACATGAAGATATGAAGTATGCATCCATGAATGAATGAATGAGAACTAAACACTAATAATTAATCCCTACATTATGTGCTGTATAAATGTCCAGTTTCACTTTTGAATTGCCTTTTCATGATCCTACAATTGCAGCTCAGCAACATGTTCATACACAATAGTTGATATGCTGAATGGATCAGTCATTGATCATTGTCAAGCAAATTACATTGTATCATTGTCATATCATGTCTTCAGAGCTAGTAGGGCATTTATTCTCTGTTGAAGTAGAACAGTTAACGCCCTTCTGGCTCCAAACAGACAATATGATTTTGCAAGATCCAGTGTGGATCTAGGTAACTGTACAATGTAATATTTGTCATGCTTTACTTTCCTTCATTGAAAAGTACCAGATGTTATGGTGTATAATATGTCTTTAGTATTGATTCTTGTGTTCACCTGAGTTTGTATTATGCCTAAAAAAAAAAGAAAAGAAGGAAAGTGTAGTCAAGTATCATGACCTAACCAGTAGCGTAGTAGTGTATAGGGATTAGCATACAAAAGTTCACCCTTTTCGGAAGATTTAATATTTTTACAAATATAATAAAAGAAGACATAATTATCTTTCAGCTTCATATCCTTATGGAAGCAAGTACAATTCACTTCATGCACAGCGTTTGTTCAAAGTATGCACCATTAATGATTGTTTTTTTGCAGCAAAGGAGGTATCATGTGAGTATGGTAAATAAAATGTATTTCTATAATGGAGTCTACTCTTGTAATGGAGCACCAAAGTTTTGATTATTTACCATATGTATACATAATTTATATCTTAATTTACTTCACACAAAAATTCTTCATTTATTATAAGATTAATAGGAGTAAACAGGGTATCACTACATTGTTCATGTCCATGTTACGTCGTATAACCCTGTTTTCACAACAGCAAAAGACAGGAACGGTTCCGCATGGCCTCAAGAACAGCCCGTCTCTCATTGCCATCACACGCGGAGGGAACAAGAAAGGGATCCCGACCGGAGAAAACGATCTGGAGAACGTTGCACCAGAGAACCTGAACAGACACAAGAAAGGGCTCTTCAGGAAGAAGATCTCACTCTCCAATATGCTGTCCTGGACAAAGGTGAAATTGATAGGGTTTATTTTCTTTAGGTTTGATTTATAGGTCTGCTAACATTTAAACCCTGGGTCTGAAGTTGAGTTTTAACAAAGAAATTTGAATGGAGATCTCTAGTTTTCCTTTTGTTAACCATGACTTTAGATTGAGTGTCAGTCTTTACTGAATTAGATGAATACCATCCAACAGGTTTTGCATAGAACCTTTATAGTAGAAGGATAAAAATGCCCCCTCTTCTTTAAAGAGAACGTTGAGTTCTGGGAAAGGTCAAAAATAATTTGTGAGCTTTCTCATTTTCTTTGTCAGTTTGGAAGATTATCATAGTAGAAATGTCCCCTGAAAAGCATTGCTCTTCAAATGTCCTCACATTCAAATTATGGCACAATACGCAAAATATGGCAAGAAATGGCTGGAATGTTTGGGCCGAACATTTGTGTGTTGTCCCATATACACATTTCTGTGTGCAATGCATGTGACTCTCAGCAGGATTGAGTCAATTTCTTTCTTTCTTTCATTTTGGTGATTCCAAATCCTTGCAGCATACACCAATTCTTATACTGTGCCAAATAATCAACCTTTCCCAATTGCTTTGAGATAAAGAATTTCACAATTCAGTCTCATGACTAGAACTCAACTTTATCTTTCGTGTTGGATTTAATTTGATTTAATTTCATTGTTCATCATTGATTAGTCAACAATTGGAATTTACTTGAAAAGAAATATCAGAAGGATTGTACATGTAGAATTTGTGATGCATACATGCATACAAAGTCTCATGAAGTGAATCATGTAGCTTAAAAAGCCAACGGCAACACTGTCCAAGGGTGCAGTGGGCATTAGGATTCAAGATTTGTCCATTAAAGCGCAAGAAAATTTAGAGAGAGGCAGAAAAGTTAAAGGGTAAATGGCATTTTACATGATGGACATACATGCATAAGACAGGGAGGAGATTACAGGGATCATGACAATGATTAATGAATTCATTAGTCAATCAGATTAGAATGTAATGTATGGGCTAGAAACGAGGTAGCTCTTTTATCCAATAGATCAATGCCGTATATAGATACATGTAGAGTCTGGCCAACTCGGCTCCAGTTGGGTAACAACATGGCGCATATTCCTTTGTTGCAAGCTTACATAACAAAGGAATATACGCCATGTTGCTACCCAACTGAAACCGAGTTGGCCAGACTCTCTCTATATACGGCACTGCAATGGATTAAATGATGCTGCATACAGAGCAATGCATTTACATGTAGTTTCTTTAGTTATTTTTTACTGAACCAATACATGTTAAACGCAGAATAGATTCCAAGGATTTTGACATTTATTAATAAATATTAAATTGGTATTCATTAATATGAATAACATTAGAATTTAATGACTGTGCTGAGAAAATAGGGAACCCATTAATCCTGAAGGTCACATGAATTTAATTACTGCAGATAGACTAATTAATTACATCCAATCTAAATTTAGAATTGTAAATTGCCAGAGTAATGAGAGCATTGTGGAAAGTGGTTTGGCATATATGTTATGAGTTCACATATCATACCATGATGCCAACTGCCTGTAACATATTCAACCTTTTATATGTAGTACCTTCCTGTCTCTGGCAGAAAGTCAATTATTACCCGTAGTATTATAATTATTATATTTATTACTGTTATTGTTATTATTATTATTTTTTACATCATCATACTCATCATCATTCTTCTTCTACTTCCTCTTCTTCTTGTTTTTCTTCTTCCTCCTTTTCTTTGTCTTCTTCTTCTTCCTCTTTGTCTTCTTCTTTTGCTTCTTCTTTTGCTTCTTCTTCTTCTTCTTTTGCTTCTTCTTCTTCTTCTTTTGCTTCTTCTTCTTCTTCTTCTTCTTCTTCTTCGTCTTCATCATCATATACTACTATAATTATATCATAATAGCCAATTCTTTCTGTGATCGTTGTTCAAGTCATTGACTTTTTCTCTGCATTAGGAGCCAATCAGGAAGTCAATGCTGATGACGGAAGATAAGGCAGTCAAGCGGGAAGCACCAGAAGTCTTCAAAAATATCCTTTACAGCATTCAATTCAGTAGGATCAAGTTTGCATTTGGTTTCTCTGATCATATCGTTGCCAATTGCGGTTTCAGGCTTTAGAAAAAAGTGTTTGATAATCATGTACATTGATCAGGAAATATGTCCTCATTTTACCACAGCCAAATTACATGTGATCTAGTTTATTCACAATATTGCATTTATGCTTCTGGCTACATTGGTGCCAAGTTTACAGAAATTCTTGTGATTTCTGGGGTGTCATTTTATTAAGGGAAATGCAGTATTCGGTCAATTTCCTTGTATGATATACACTGGAACATGAAATGTTCTTATTTTACGACAGTCCATTTAGGTACATGTATGATCTAGCTTCATCTGTGGCCCCGATAACATTTTTGCCAGGTACATTGTACATGTATCTCTTGCGGTTTCTTTCGTAGGAATTCGAGGAGAGAGGCTTCAGGAAAAATCTTTGACTCAATATTAAGGAAATGAGTAGGACAAGTTCATGCCAAACATTTCATGTGCCCCCCCCCCCCTTTTTCTAGATAGGCAAAGAAAACCATTGTATGATAAAAGAAATATGTGTGTAATAAACACCTTAAAGATACCATAATAATTTTACTTTTAAATTTCCTTTTTCACACAATGTAACATGTAGTCATACTCTTTTCTGTCCTCACACAGAGGCCTTCTAAAATAATACCTTTGATGACTTTACCACAAGTTCAGTTAGATGCCCCTCTTTGGAGTTAATTTTTAGAATAATCTACAATTAATGTGATATATATTTATCAGAATAAATATGATATAACTGACCCACTGGGTGGTTGGGTTATCAAAGGTGATTCAGACCAGGGAGTCTGCCTTGCTGGACATCCTAAATGGTCTCCCTAACAAAGGAACATAAACATGTATTTATGATGTAGATTTTTCCAATGTGGATGTCATATGAAAGTTCCTTGACCTGTGACCTTCACTGACCCAGTGTTACATGGGTGACCGGGTCATCAAGGGTCATAGCAGGGATTCTGCCCTGCTGGACCTGGTCGTCAAGGGCTGGTCCATCGTACCTCTACGAGACGAGGTCTATATCCAGGTCTGCAGGCAAACCTCAGACAACTACCAAGAGTAAGTTCAGATTCATTTTAGGCCAGATGGAATTGATTCTTAATTTTTCTTCCCACCTCCTAATTTTGGTAATTTGTTTTTTTCTGTTTTGCCTTTTAATAAAAAGAAGTGATCAGAGGCAGTTTAAAGATTGAGATACCAACAAAATATTTTGAGCCTCTGTATTGCATGGACAAATAATATTTCCATCAAGAAATATTGCTGTAAGAATTAACCCCTTTGGCCCGTATTTTTTTTGTTTAACTGAAACCGCGGTCTAATGTGTGATTTAAACTCACTCTAAACCTGCACTTTAAACCAGAAGTTTGGAAAATCACATTCTGAGCTCCGGCTCAACTTAGACTCCAGTCTAATGTGGTTTAAGTTTGTACAGAAATTTAGAATGGACTTGCGGTTTTAATCAGTTTTAATTAAACTCTGTTTTAACTTAGACTGGAGATTAAGTTAAAGCAGAGTTCAGAATAAGGGATCTGGAGTTTATATATTAATGTGTGTGCAGGAAAAAGGTGAGCAAAGAACATGAAGCCACCTACTCCTCCTCTTCTTCAAGAAATATTGACAAGAAATTAGGAATCAGTTTACTTGATTGCACTACTGTTGTCTTACTGTGCCACTCCTTATTTTGTTGCTCTGTTTTATTTTGACCTATTCATAATGTTTGATTATGCTATAATGATAAAACTATAATGATGTTCATTTTCCCTGTCATAGTCATGCATAACGTTATTCCAGATTCTTAACTGTAAGGCTGTTGCTCTAATAATATGAGACTCCTTGTCATACAATTAGCTCATATACGTAAAGAATGTATTTTTTATGTTTACACTTTTTGCATAGCAGGGACAGCCTACAGTCAGGCAGGGAGCTGATAGATATTCTACTCAGCTTCTTCCCTCCCTCTGTATTATTTTATCTGTATTGTTTAATCCCTCTATAAATATATGAATCTAACTGTTTGAATCTTGCTCCATTGCTGGAGGACCAGCTTGTGTTCAGGCTGGAGCTGATAGCTATTCTACTCTACTTCTTCCCTCCCTTTGTATCATTTCATCCCAGTACAATACAATGTATCTTACTCTTTAAATTTTGTTCCATTGCAGGGACAGCTTACGTTGGGGCTGGGAGCTGATGGCCATCCTACTCTACTTCTTCCCTCCCTCTGTATCGTTTCATCCCTACCTAGAGAGCTTCATTGTCAAACATCTAACAGGAGATTTTGACACCAGAAAGGTAGGTTAGCTTTCCTAAAACATATATTTTACAAATGATGAATGCAAATAATTTTATTGTGCGACCAATCTGTACTTGAGTTGAGGCTGTGTATTGTCCTTGGTGTGAAGCTGTCAGGCTGAGTATAATAGATGTACACAGCCTCAACAAGAATATATAGATCTTATAATGCACGAATGAAGACATGCATCCTGATTTGTTTTATACAACGAAACTCACAGATCCTTGTTATTTGATCAAGAATGATTCATTTTAAGATTGGTCAATGTTATCGATGGACAATAAATCTCAAGTTTTGTAGGTTTAACCAAAGGGCTTGCACAGTATGAGTGCACTTACCACAAACAGTATGAGAGCGCTTATCTCCACGTGCTTTGCTGCCCATTGCGTACTTTTAAAACATTGGATTGTGCTGGAAACAAGTGTACGAGTTTTATGAAATAAAAATATGTTATAGTCTCAGAAAATGAATCCTATGTGACTGCATTCAACCATCCTTTTGATTAGGATGTAAGAGTGGGTTTGCATAATAAATAAGCCTGAGTCATATCGAATATTTCATAATCCGGGATTCGACGGTTTTGATTCGATCGAATACCGCAGTGCATGCACCATGCACCGGTGACCGGTGCGCTGGCATCGCGGGCATATGGGCTCTCGCTGCTCGACATTAACGATAGCCCGCTAGCCAATGGCTAGTAAAAATCACAGCGGACGAGCCAAAATCTTAAGTTTCTAGTCCGTATGGCTAGCCAAAATATCACTCTAGTGTCTCACGAAGCGATGCTCATTGTCGACACACCCGACAATGATTCAAATTCAAAGAATTAATAATCTTACTTTGTCTTTGGAGGGCTGAATGGAACACGTTTGTTCGATGCAAAAAAATAAACAATACGGTACGAAATAAACTTTTCGTCGCTCAATATAGACTCGACTTCATATTCAGCTTCAGATCATTCAGAAGTAATTGCCAATTTGATGAGAGTGTGATATTAGTTATTGCGAATTAAGTAGGAACACTCGTAGTCATGCCCGTATTTATCATGTTCAATTATACAATTGTCAAATTGACAATGCAGAGAGAGTGCAAGAATATTATCGTAAACTTCAGTTCGTAACGACAAAACGATTTTTCCATAGAGAAAGCACAGGTAAAGCGCGACGTCCTCCGCGAGCGAATTAGCGAAAGTTAGCCAACACTTTGAAGTCGCCTTCACGTTTTCTGCTAGTATATATATGCTGCACGTTACGGAGTTTCTTTTTTTATTTGCTCTTTTCATGGTGGCTACAGTAGTCAAAAATCTGGCGGACTACAAATCGATTCACCGGATTTGCCAAAATGAATTCGGGATTCGATGTCTTTGATCGAACACCGGCTAACCAATCGATTCGACTCAGGCTTAATAATAAACATGATAATGTTCCGTTCTTGTGTATAAAGTATCAATTTCTTGTTCTCATTAACTGCCAGACAGAAAATATGAAAATCATATCAAGTATCCATTTCCAAGGCCCTGTTTCATAAAACATGCTATCAATAGCAAGGTACTATAATTGTTATAAGCCTCTGAATTAACTTCAGTTGATTGCCTGAGAATAAACCTGTCATACATGTAAATTTGTGTTTGTTGTTATTAATAGCATGTTTTATGAAACAGGGCCCGGATATTTCAATATTTATTCAATACCTTCTCACCTAGAGACCCTGAGTAAAGAATGCCCTCTTTTCTTCAATTTTGATTTGATCCACAATTTGTTAGATGTTTTGGCATAATCATGAGAAGTAATGGTGTAATTTTACTATGATAATGACATGAGAAGTCTTCACAAACATTTTTATCTGCATGTCAAATTAGTAATGCACTAATCCAAAGGACTGAAACTAACCCTGATGCATATTCGTGATATCGTCTGACCCCATAGGATTGTACCTTTTATCTTTCATGTAGTATGTGTCTTGTGTAACTTATCAGGTGACAGTGAAAGACTACGCTGAGCAGTGCATGAAACGATTGGACAGGGTGGCACAGTTTGGGGCCAGGAAAGGCAACAAAAAGATCACTTCAGATGAGATTGCAATCGCTAAGGTAAAATCAAACACTTGCTTATCATTGTGTGGGTGTATGTGATTGTTTGTTGCTGAGGAGTGCATGAAACCCGGAAAGGCAACAAGATCACTTCGGATGAGATGGCAATCGCTAAGGTAAAGTCCAGCACTCGTTTACCATTGTGTGGGTATGTGTGTGTGTGTGTGGGGGGGGGGGAATGTTTTGTCGGAGGGGTCCTTGCTGAGTGGTGCATGAAACGATTGGACAGGTTGGCACAGTTTGGGGTCAGGAAAGGCACAGGAAGACCGTGTCTGATGAAATAGAAATCGTACTGGTTGATGATGTAGGAGAAGGAAAGGGGGGAGGGGGAGAAAAAACAACAAAATGTTATCCACAGACTGGCTCATATCAAATACTGCTCTCTTCATAAGCCTGTGTTGAGCAGTTGTCCTTTTGATGTAAATTATTCATGTAAGGTAGAGACATGTACATGTAGATAGGTGAATGTATGTACCTATTTGATTCTTTGTATTTCAGAATTCCATCTTCTTCCCATCATTGTTTGGGAACACACTGGAAGAGGCGATGGAACTACAGAAAGATCGCTTCCCTGAGTACTCTCTGCCCTGGATTGTGGTTGTATTGTCAGAGGAGGTACTGAGGTTGAATGGTCAACGTTGTGAAGGCATCTTTAGGTAGGTGGTGGCAGTGAAGGTGGTGATGATGATGATGGTCGTGATGGTGCTGATGATGGTGATTGTGGTTGTGATGATGGTGATGGTGGTGGTTGTGGTGGTGATGATAGTGATGATGATTAAGATGATGGTGCTACCGCTTCTGATGGTTATAATTGTTTGTTGTATTGATGATGGTGGTGATAATGATGAGATATTTGCATTACTGTCTCAGCTGCAAATGTACCCATCCAATCAGTTTTTCATCCACCAATCTTCCTTTTTCCTCCCTCTAGGGTACCCGGTGACATTGACGAGGTCAACAGTTTGAAGCTCAAATGTGACCAATGGGTACACCCAGAGTGCTCTGACCCACACGTCCCCGCCTCCCTCCTCAAGCAGTGGTATCGTGACCTCTACACGCCCCTCATCCCCAACGAATTCTACGACAGGTGCATCCACTTTTGCAACGACAAGAACGGCGCCCTCGAAGTCGTGGATGATTTGCCGGATCTCAATCGACATGTCCTGACCCATTTCATTAGGTTTCTTCAGGTATGTACACACTATGGACATGGCAAACAAAGAAGTAGACAAAATATACAGCTCCTCATTGTACCTTCCACACGTGCTCTGTAGAACAGGTGTCACATTCATATTCACCTGTTCTACTTATTTTATATAATAGCAATGAAGGGACGTTCTTTTTTCTACCAGAACAATTGTGGAGGGTAAAATGAGGAGCTGTATATTTTGTCCACTCTTTTGTCATCGTGTTCCTTGTGACATGTAACTAGTAGAGCTTTCAGATGTTATGGAAATATAAAGAATAAATCCTTTTTAATTCTCTAACTCCAAATCACACCTGAATGTAGTCTCAGAGCAAATTCTTCTTTGTCATCCTTTTTCTTCATAGACCTGTTCACAAAGTTATTCAAATTTTTGGATGTTTCTTTTCCTGGGGACCTAGTAACGAGGTATTCCATTAACCTGTTATTAATGAATGAACTACAATAACTGGAATCCAGTTTGCATACATTACTTGTTGCTATGCCTGACAAGCCTGTGACAAGTTTTCAGGTTGTCAAGAACAACCTTTGTTTTAAAAGTATGCATAAAATTTGAATATATTTGTGAACAGGTCTACTAGCTTTTGATACAGAGAACATAGCTACATGAATGCTATCCAAATTCAAGCTAAGAACTTGTTGCCAAATTGATTGATTTATTCTCCTTTTTTTTCAATTCTAAAGCTCTGTTTGTTCTCTTTTTTCTCTTCCCATTAGATTTTTGGTCATGAGGAGCATGTAGCCTTAACCAAGATGGACGTGAACAACCTAGCCATGGTGATGGCCCCAAACTGCTTGCGTTGCCTTTCGGACCAACCCGAAGTCATCTTTGAGAACACTCGCAAGGAAATGTCCTTCGTTCGTCTCCTGATCCAGTATTTAGATACATCTTACATGGAGGGAATACGATAATGATGCATGGGTCTTATAAGGCTTGTCTGACTTCTATGAGAACATTTGTCCGAAGATAGAGGGATTTCTCACGGCCATGGAAACAAGAGTTGTGCAAGTATTGTCCGTCGTGTGTCTAATTATCCAGTATTTAGATGCCTATTATATGGGTATGGCTAGATGTATTAGATTATTTCCATTTCATTGCATATGAAGCGAGAGTCGATTTTGCCCCGTAAGAAAACTTACCCTCTATGTTATCCAGTATTACCGATACAGGTTTGTTAAAAGGAATGATATGTCTTTATGTTCCCACCATCCATATCACACCATGCAAGGTCACACAAAATTATTCTTTGAAGCTAATGCTTAATGGTACACCTTAGAAAGGTACATGTAATACCAAATTCATAGACTGCACATGATGTAAAACATAAGTAGCTATGTATGGGACTGATCTTCTATACATTTGGCCTTGTCGCAGATATTGAAGCTTTAATTACACTGTTCAGATACGCGTATTAGTAATCTTTGGAGACATTTCAAATTATATTTGTTACCTTTAATGAATATCAATGTGTTCTGTATGTAAAAACCCTAGATGCAATAAAAAATAATAATTTGAGCTCTATTGTAACCAGATAAGTATAGAATGAAGACAATTGTTAGTCACAGTTAGATAGTTGATAGCAAATTCCCATTTGTTATATTTACTCTTTTATAGCATATCCTCACTGTCGATTATTTTCATCTTTTCATGATTTTTACACCTTTTATCAAGTTATGCAATATACTTTGTATTTCTTAAAACCTACTAATATATGTATCTTGATTGAGAATTAGTTCTATGAATCATCCAAAAAGGGTTTGACCATGTGACAGTATCCATGTCTATGGTCCAGACATCTTCCTCAGGTAAAGTGGGCCCATATTTAATTCTGTACTTAAGTACTAAGTATGAGTATTTTACTTAGTTTCGCCTGAGATGATATACTTAACCTTTTAGTCACTAAGCTGCCTGTGACTGCCCTTCTTATTACTCTCTGAACCGCCCAGGACCGCCCGTGGACAATGTATTGTCGGGGACATTCGGTGCTGAAAATTTGTGTGTGCTATCTTTACACATAAGCCGTTTAGAATCGGCATTGAAGTGGTGCGTTACTGTGGAAAGATTTTATGCACAGCAGAGAGTCTATGCCACAAGATGGTTTACTGAGCCTGAGTTCAGTGAGTAAATGACTACAATACGTGTAACCCTTAGTCTAAGACAGCTTTCTTGTAGACTTCAGCCAAATACTTGATTGGCAGGTATGTGGCTTACATACATAAGCAGAGCGGTATAAGCTGTGCACAAGCAAATGATATCATAGCTCTTTCCAGGCAATGCATTTGGTGCGCATTAATTTGGACTGGATATGTGACGTCACAGTGGATATCGGTAAGTATTTTGCCTTTATGTCAGCTTGCTAAAGTAAAATATTTAAATAGGATCTGAACAGAGGTTAAGCCATTTTACCTCACCAAGACAAGAGCTCAGTGAAATGCTAACTTAAATCACGTTTTGAATTGAATACCGGCGCTGATGTTGAAGTTTGCCATCATTTTCACGATCGCCAGAATTTTGGTGATCGCCACTTCATAAATGTAAGACAACTGATATGCGCCTTTGTCTCAGTTTTGGGGTGTTCTTTTTATCCAGATGGCTCTGCGTATCCTTTTAACTTTCTCTTATTTACTAGCTGATTGCCCTGCCAATCTAATAGATGATTTCCAAAAAGGTGAAAAACCTTTTTGGATGTGTTCTAGAACTAATTTTCAATGATTTAAACCATCCTGATGAATTTATTCAGCAGTGTATGTAGCTCAATGAGTGTTTTGACTTCATAACAAGAGTTTCTTGAACAATCATGTCCGATAAAGTTTCAACAATGAATTCAAATGTTTTGTGTGCTTACGATTGCAGTGTCAATACCAAACTCCATGTTGATTGTGTGATTTGTTTCTTGAGATACATACTCTTATATGTACCAAAGGTACCAGTGAAGGTTGAAAATAGTTGTATGAAGTAGAAGAGACACTTTTGAAAGGCCAAGTATATTATTGCAATTCCTACAGCAATTTCATCAAGTTATGATATACTGATTAAACCAGTCTTTTTAAAAAATGTGAGCAATTGAAGAGGAAGAGGAGAGAGAGAAAAAAACAATTTCCTACGAGTCATGTCAGCCTATTCCATCCTCCCTCCCCCCCCCCCCCTCTCGCAAAAAAAAAAAAGACAGAAAAAAATATAGCAAGAACAACAAAAAGGTCAAAGTATTTAAGTGAGATAAAATGAAAAAGGTAATATACATGAACTGTCCTAACCACCATTTATAGTCATAGATATCTTGCTCTTAAACAATTTTTTAGCGGTTAGTAATATACATGCAGTTGAAAATTACTGAAGAAGTTTCAGTGCAAATTATCGCCAATTCTCCTGTTATTAGTGAAAAGTGAGTTATTTGCTACAGTAGTTGTTGATGTTTATGTAAAATTTTTATTGAATCAAATCCCTCAAAACTTATGCTGTCAATATTTTTTCTGTATTTGAGAAGTCCTAATCTATCTATGTATTATAGGATTGGGGTTATATATAAATTAGTTTTATGTCATTATATCGCAAAGGTCACAAATATGGGATGCAAATTACCTCACCATTTTTTCTTTCATACACATTGTATTCACCCAGTCCATTTATATCTTTTGCTATATTTTTGATAGATTCGCCTTGAAAGCTGACTTCTTTTACATATTTTCTTAAAACTGATACTTAACAACCAGCCATGGTGCACATTATGCACAAAAGAATTGACTTTGAGAAAAATTTGGATACAGTACACCTAGCTGCACATATCGTCTGTTTGGAACCAGAAGGGCGTTAATTCTCTACAAATGATGGGACTATTAGCACTCTTCTGGCTCCGAATAAAAACAATATAACCTTTACTTTTATAGAAACTTAACCAACATTCGATGTAATGGTATGTTTTGCTTGTGACAAATAAATATGGGCAAGTCGAAAGTATTTGGCCCCTTATGATACGGACTTTACCACCCCCCCCCCCCCCCCCCTAAAAAAGTACATTTTTTACTTGATGATTTTATTAAGTTGATAGGTAGCTTGGATCTCAGCAAAATGTTTTAAAGGGAATCTGTAACTTTGTGGAGGCTTGATTTAATAAATAATCTGTCTTATATCATGATGTTCAGAAGGATAAATGAATAGCCATGCATAAAAAGGTTTTCAAATATACAATGCTATTTTTATGATATATATGTCTGAATACTTTAGTCTAACACTGCAGTCTATGGGGAAAATGAGTCTGGCATTTCCGGTCACTTGTATATGTTTACTTTTGTGAAGCACATGACGATTTTGAAGAGCTTTTTTCCCCCTGGGCTTCATTTTTACACCATATTACATACACTGATAGCATGTAAGACCATGCAGCTCAGATTTATCAAGCCTCTACAAAGTTACCAAATCACTTTAAGGCTCATTCACATTTAAAAAAAAAAAATGTTTTTTTTTTGGTGTGTATTAAATGAATGGGAAGTGGGCATGCATGAGGAAACAAAGGTCCCATGCTTACTTGCTTTCCTATGTGTTATATCATACACAAATGTAAAGCACAGTAAACTTTAACCCTTTCAGGACAGGAATTATTTAAGGGCTAAATTTATCACATTTTGTTCTTCAAATTGGCCAACTTTTTTTTTTAGTGCTACATGGTTTTAATAAGGTCTAATGTCTTTAAAAATAAAATATATGGTTGGTAATTTTTGTTGAAAATTTGAAAAAAATTGCCAATTTTGATTAAAGCAATGATTTTGAACCTCTCAATGTGTTGCCAATTTAAGGATTTTAAAGCTTATTCTCGTTTTTAAAATTCCTGACATTAGCTGGTGATAGAACGTTTACTGTGTCAGCTTCAAAATACTGGAATGATTTGCCACTTTCTATTAGACAGTCTTCATCAGTAATAATTTTCAGAAAGGCATTAAAAACACATCTTTTTGATAGTTTATAGTTTGTAGATGATTTAATTTATTGTAAGCGCTTTGAGCCTAATGGGAAAAGCGCGTTATAAGTAATAATAATAATAATAATGATTGTAACCTCTCGATGTGTTGCCAATTTAAGAATTTTAAAGCTTATTCTTGTTTTAAAAATTCCTGGTATCAAACGCGATATGGTTATGCAACAAAGATGGATACAGTTTGTACAAAATTTTTGCTCTTTCTGCTCATGCATCTTGTATAATTTTTAGAGCTCTGAATCAAAAGTTGTTGAGTCAAACCACAAAATGTCAATTGTCGCGAAGGGGTTAAGAGAGTGATACACTTATGATTTTGCTTATCTTCAGTATTCAATGATACTCGGTAATGCTTTGGACAAAAAAAAGAAGCATTTCATTATCTTAAATTTGCCAATTTATAGCCATGCACACCATTGCGTTCTATGTGTATGTGTATATATGTTCTATGCCAATATTCTGTATTCAAGCATTGCACTGAAATGCCATTTTAACCATCTTATTTTCATCACAAATATGCTAAACAGATGATGTATTCATGTCCTGGAGTAATGTGGTGTCAGTTTAGAATATCAGCAGGAATTCTTTCACCGTCCGTTAAGAGCTTACATGCAAGCACAGAAACAAAACATTTTTTTTCTTTTAAAATTTCTTTGCATATTACACTTTACTAGTGTGATGTTCCTCAGAATTTGTACATGATACAAACAGAAGAGAGAGTAAAAGTTCATGCGCAGTGTTGGTTATAGGTGTAAAAATATAAGTATACCTTTAGTTCCAATTTCTTGACACCAGGGATGCCACTTTTCAGACAAAAGTAGGAATTCCTACTTTTTCAACATATTTTTAGCCATAGAAAACCACTTTTTATGTACACAAGGCCCATTCTAGATGATTTTTCCTACTTTTTTATCAATTCTAAGTGGCATCCCTGTGACACACCTATGACAGTAGCACACAACCCTTATAACTCTGGCCATGTTTTCTGACAGGCATACTTTCACTGAGCACATAAATATTTGATTTAATCCCTTGTGTAAATATTGTTTGTTGACGAAAGATCCAAAGCCGTTTGGAATTTCTCATTTTTTATGGAAACACAATACGCAATAAACAGCTTGCATATTTTTGAAAGCGTTTTATAGTACCATGGAATTGTTCCAAAGCAGGAATTTCATAAATTAGGATCATCCTATTACAAATTTTTAAGTTATCTCTTCCATATTTCTACTGAAGTAAGCCTAATGTTATATGTAGCCATGTAGCCTTTGGAATATGATTGATTAGATTTGTCTTTGTATTTCAGTAGTAGTAGTTAAGCAATTTGAATTTTGTTTTACTGTATACTTTTTATACAAATGGAATAATTAATTATTTGTGTACATAGAGTAAGATATTATTTATTTAAATTATTTTTATTACCAAAAATGTTTGCAAATCATTAGAGGTGATATAGATTCTGTGTGATGAGTGCGTATGTAGTATTTTCAACTCAGTATTGTACATTACTTGTGAGACCTTTTAGTCGACTTGACATTTTATGAAACTAGAAAAGTTCTTTCTGTTGAAGTTTTTTGGTGGAATTTGAGATCCCTTGTTGTCTCCGAACAAATTCAAGCTTTTTTCCCGAAAGAGCAACTTTGAGCATTCTGCAGAATTAATCCCAATGGCCACATGTATAGTCATATTAAACTGTGCAAGACATCTTGTGCGCACTACACCCAATGCTTACTTTGTTGTTAATCTTGTGCAGTGAAACCTGTGATACACTGATAATTCCCTTCGTTGCATCACAGGTTGCATTGCACAAGATGAACAGCACATTGGATTTTAATATGCAAATTATGTCAATTGCTCAAGGTTGTCCCTTGGGCAACAAGGCTGAAATCGTTGTGTAACCACACACGATTACAAATCAACAAACTTTAATTGAAAATAACTTTTCTAGGTTTGCTGTTGTTTGAATGGGAGCGTAAAATCGACTGTAAGCAAAATTTCACAATATATTTGTGTGAATTAGCACTATAACTGTGACTTATAATCATAATGCTTAATCTAGTGTGTCCTTGATAATATATATTTCCACTCATAAATGAAAATGCAAATGATATGGGAATATATGTGTATATCCTTCAATCAATTACAGTAGATTTCGCCTGAGAATAGGACATATTATTAATGCATGTAGTATCATTTTTTTATATATGCATTTTTGCCCATGCAATGATTTATTCCTGGTCACTGTATTATGTAAATTAACTGCTGTTTTGCACATCATTGTATTCCAATTTACTCTGACTAATAAGTATACTTTGCTTTATTGCTTGGCTGAAGTGGAATTTTATGCTTGATAATGTGTCCTATAGATACTATGAAATAAGTACATGTATAAAATTGTGTGATCAACATGTCAGCAATGAATAGTCTCGCTTCAGGCTTTAATAATAATCTGGTTTTATATAGCACTTTAATAATACAAATGTCTCTATATGCTTTACAGATATAATTATCCCAGTTATGGAATTCATTCAAAAGGTATAAATAAGTGATTGTTCTGTATTGTGATAATATTTCTGTAGAAATATATTTGTGAAGTGCATAGAGACATCATGAATGTATTCGGTGCTAAAGCAATTCAGCATATTGTTATATTGTTGTGAATACAGCTAAATATCAAATTACAATCTGATTGCCAATTTGAGGACTACAATCCAGTAGTGATTAATCATTCTTAAAGCAGCCAGTCCAATCATCATCAACTGTATTGCTTTTCATAATTCTGTATACATGATGTACTTTTTAGATTTTAGTGCATAATATAGTGCATACTATATATAATCATGGTGAGTTGTACAATGCATTTTTCCAGCCAGACATTTAATTTGAAATAAGGCTTGGAATGAGTTTTAGACAGTTCAAGTTCATGTAATTGATTTTGTTTGCTAAATCCTCACTGAAAGATGGCAGTTTTGTTAAAATCATGAAATGATCACTTGTGCCCAGAGCTACATGTACATGTAATGCAAATCCAATAATAATACATATTTCAGATGTGCACCAGTGTGCATTGATGGCATGCTGTATGTTTCTTTTGTTGCACAATTCTGTCCTAAAGAAGTAAAATATGCACTTTGATACTTCCGAAAACATGTGAGGGACAGCCCCCTTTATTTTTATTTTTCTTCTTCTTTTAAAAAAAAGTATATTGCAGGGCTGAATTTAGAAGCATTGATAATCTGTTTGCAGATCACATTCTTTACACTAACAATGAATCTCTATTTAAAATGACAATTCATGTCGGTAGATGAATGTACCAGCAGCAATAATTGTTTATTTGCACAACACCTAGTGTTCGTCATCCAAGCAAATCTTACAATGATTTGTTTGATTTGAATTGTTGTTATGGAGATTGGGAAAGAGCTGTCTCAGGCTCATAGACACATTTTTGAAGCACTGATGGTAGAAATTGTAGTGTATTTGATCACAACAAAGTTGAATATGGTATGGTGATACAAAGAAGGGTATCCCCAATTTATCTCTTAGTGGGCTCTTTTTTTCATGAATTCTATAATCTGATTGGTCAATTTGAGAGATAATTCTGTATTCTTGACCAATAAATTATATGTGTACACTTTAAGGGATAAAACCGTTGCACCCTGCTTGTTCTCACGGAATATGGAACCAGAACGTAGATATTTCCCGTATTCCGTGAACAAGCAGGGTGTAACTAATAATATTGTATCCCACTTAATATGGTTATTATAATTATTCAAATAAATCATATAGTGTTTTTAATCCAATGTTTGATCATCTTTAGATAAATGCTGGTATAGACTGATAGGAATTGAATATTCATGACGGAAAGATATTTCTTTTAAAATAATTCGTACATACATATGTAAAGATTAATTTTAATATATACGTACATGTAGGTTATCTGTTTTGTCACCTATTATGGAAACTTATAATGATGTATTGTGCACAAGGATATTGGGATGTCATTTTAGTCTCATTTGTATTTTTATTTTTTTTGGTCTTGGATAGTAAACAAAAAAATTGTTCAAGTGCTATATGTATGATGAATACTATTGTAAAGATATGCATGTTACACTGTGGAGTAAGTATGATATTATTTTTAGTATTAATGCTGTACATTATTATTGCTTTGAATATAGGAGAGAGTGAGAGAGAGTGAACATATTGGAAGTTATTAATTTTGAAAATTGTGAATATGATGCTATGGATCATCCAGTGTAGAGCAATTAAAGTGAGATATTGTACAGAAAAACAGTAAACACACAGTTTTCTTAAGTGCATAATTTTTGTGTATTGCATATGCAGTCAATATCTGAATAGGTACCAAATTTCTCTTCCTGTTTTTTCTCCTGTTTTAGCTTTCGGTTACCCCCCCCCCCCCCCCATTTTTTATACCCCTGCCAAACGAAGTTTGAAGGGGTATATACGAATACGGTCGGTTGATCCATTGCAAATCTTGCGCATCGTGAAATGTGCCACACACATTGGTCTTGGGATGATAATGTGCAAGACATTTTTTTTTAATGTGTCGGAACTGCGATGCCATGGAAACGGCATATGGTAATAAATCAGGTTGGAATCTTGGGATCGAACTACTTCCTTTTTTGAGCAATGCTCATGAAATGTGGCACAAATATTGGTCTTTGGATGAAGATGTGCAAGACATACTTTTTTAATGTGTCGGGCACTGCGTTGCCATGGTAAAGGCATATTATGGCAATAAATCAGTGGGAAAACTTTGGGATCAAACTACTTCCTCATTTCTCGAGCAATGCTCATGAGATTCGGTACAACCATTGGTCTTGTGGTGAAGATGTGCAAGACATATCTTTTGAATGTGTCCGAAACTGTGTTGCCATGGTAACGGCATAGCAACAGTATATGGCAATAAATCAGTGGGAAATCTTCCGGATGGAACTACTTCCTCATTTTTCGAGCAATGCTCATGAAATTTGGCACACACATTTGTTTTGGGATGAAGATGTGCAAGATATATTTTTGGGATGTGTCAGAAACTGCGTTGCCATCGTAACGACATATGGCAATGACATATGGCAATAAATCGGCAAAATATTGCGGTTCAAATAACTTCATCACTTTTTCAAACAATGTTCATGAAATTAGGCACATACATTGTTCTTGTGGTAAAGAGGTGCAAGACATATTGTTTCGATGTGTGGCAAACTGGGTTGCCATGGTACAGACATGGCAATAAAACGGGAGATATTGCAGATCAAACCACTTCCTCACTTTTGGAGCAATGCTCGGCACACACATTGGGGCGAGTAGTCCGGCAGATTGGTGAAATAATTGTGCACTTTTCATAAAAGCATGAAATTTGACATGTAAGTTTTTGATGCCGAATAATTCTGGATATGGGGCAAAAAAAAACTCGGGCCCTGGGGCCCTTTTTTACAAATTGGCCCTCTCAAGGTCATTTCCCTTCAAAGTTTATGTTATCAAATATAGTTTAATATAATGACATATTATGTATTATTTCTTGTCCTCTAAAATCAAACATGCTCTAGGTGCCCATTTTTCAAATAAAGGGCCATCCTATATATCAAAAACATTGTATTATTATGAAGTCACTGTTTTGTTGGACATATAAGTAAAATGCTCCTCATCGTGATCAGTTGACGTTACGTCTTTGAAATCAATGAGATAATGTGGCGCAGGTGCCCATTATGACCAAAAGGGCCCCAAAAGGCTTAAAATAATATATCTGGAACCTAATTTTAAAAATCTTTCTAATTTCTAATGGTAAATAGATATCAATTTTGAAAGCAAGGTTATATAAAAAGCTCACTTTAGCAGGCCAATTAGGCCCATCGCTGGCCCATTCGAGACAATCAAATTTGGTTAATTCCCTCACGGAGGTTGGCCAAATTCAACAAATTCAAAATAGCTGCCAAAGGGTTAAAATGCCTAGTACTTGTATGTAACTTGAGTTTGGGCTCTAAAGCAAAGCTATTTGCAAGGTGATTATTATAGGCAGACTAGTCACTTAATTTCATGAAGATGCTTATGGCCGTCACATTAAAAATGGCATCCGTTGTGATTTGAGATGTGACTATTGGCATTTTAAAGTTTACGTTGTATATGGAAGCTTATAACTTGGTATAAAAGTGTGGAATCTACTACTGATATGCTGGAAATTTCTATAAACAAAAATATCAATCTAACATTTAAAACATGTTTCTCTTTGCATTGAAGAGTTATTCATGAACAATATACATTAATATCCTGATGAAGCAAAAAAATAAAAACTCTGCTTTTACAAATTAATGTTATTATGCCAAAATAAACATATAAGATGCAAAACAAGTAAGTGATAAAACTACACTTTCCTCTTTTTTCATCTTAGTGGCCATATTGATAAAAGACAAAACTGGTATGTCCTTACGAAACAACCCAGACATCGTAAGATTTATAAAGATGCCAATTAATATCTGTATTCTTTATAAACACCTGCAACACTTATTATAGGGCAATCCAAACTTTGTAATAAGTTGATTTGTGTGAAATCAGAAAAAGGAGAAACAAAAAGATAAAAGTTTGAAAGAAATTGGAAAGTTATTAATGTTTGAGAAATGAGATCACTATAGAGAGATTCGCCGCTACCAGAAGAGCACCGAGCTTCTAATCCAAGGCATCACCAAGCCTGCCATCCGTCGACTAGCTAGAAGGGGCTGGTGTCCTCGAAGAGGCCAACCAGGTATGCTGGTTGGGCTACTATCGTCTTAAGCATTTGCTTGTACCGTCTAGAGCCCTAAACCTTTCTTAATTTTCAGCCTAACCAGCCAACTCTCCTGACTGACTTAAGAAAATACACACAGTCATGTACGTTGCACAGCCATCTTTCTTTTTCTTTTGTTTGTTAGTTTTTGTTTTCAAGCCCAACCAACCAACCAATGAATAATTGAAACATGCAATATCCTCCCCAACACCAATGCATACATGGTCCGACCGTATCCGAGACCAACCAACCAACCAATGAATTAATGAAAAATATACCGGTAATCATGAATGCACACATTGTCCAGTTCAATTTTTAGGTTTTCAAGCCCAATCAAACAACCAGTGAATGTATCGGAAATACAATATCCTGACCAACATACAGTTAACAACAAAATTATTCATACCCCTTGGAAAATTCTAGTTTTTTGCATTTTTCCTAAAAATGAATGGTTAAATGAAGTTACTTGCACATCACTTGAATACATTTAGTTATCATCTGCAAATGAATGCCGTTTCCGGTTTCACCTCATTTGCATAACAATAGAAAAGGTGAGTTATCCAAACTGGGCGATGTTCAAAATTATTCATACCCTTGGTGATTTATTGCCTTTGTCAATCAGTATGAATCCGATCCTTGTGATTAATGCTTGTAATTCACTTTATTATAATACACCGTCACAAGGCTTCCGGGAGGGGTCTCTGCTAGGATATCAGGCCAGTATCTGTTCTCCAATGGCTCAATCTCCTTGAGGATGTGTCCACACATGTTTTCACCTGACCTTCAGGGAGTTCATTAGATTTCGTGTCCTACAGGTGATGCAGTTATCGACTTCATGATGACAGGACTATGATATTGAAATTTTCGGTCATTTATTCCATGCATTTTAATGAAAATTCTGTATCTACTTATGAAGCAAAGCACCATTCCTGAAGAGCCTTCCCTTTTGCACTGCCTGTGGGAGGGTTCACCTTTATTCATTGGCCCCATTCTTAATCAGATTGCTCAGGAAGGCCATGTTGGTGATATTAAAGTCATTTCATGACTCTAACGTCAGGTCACCATGAATAACAGTATGTAACCTTTGATTACCATACACATCCCACATTGACTGTTACTGTATATAATTCGTCATATGGTATATTCTTTGTATCTTTGGTATGAAAGCTACAATCCTTGATATCAAAATGAATGTAAACCAAATTTATACCATATGCCCTCCATGTTACCAGCTGCAGTGCACAAAATGCTACCAGTTTGACAGTGCACTGGAACATAAAGATCAGTATTTTAAGCTTCACTAGAGTACCCACTTGCAGGTGTCCATATCAAAAATGTGTCAATCAGTGTAACTGAATAAACTGATAAAATTGGCACTATCCAACCTTTAGACAACTACCATGGCCTCCCTAAACATAATGGAACAAAAGTATCAGGAAATACCTTCCCTTGACAGTGCAACAGTGAATGCCTCTAGGGAAGTCTCTCCAGGAAGAGTGCTTTGTTTCAACTTACATACAGAATTGTCATTAAAATGTAAGGAATATTAACGAAAATATCAATATCATAGTCCTATCCTCATGACGTCTAAAACTACACCACCTGCAAACACAAAATCTGCTTTAAATCCATCGAATCCCCTGAAGACCAGGTGACGGCATGTGTGGACAACATCCTCAAGGAGATTGGGCCATTGGAGACCCGATATTGGCCTGATATCTCAGAAGCTTTGTGACAGTGTGAAGAAAGTGTTACGAGCATTAATCACAAGGACTGGATTCATACTGATTGACAAAGTTAATAGATCACCAAGGGTATGAATAATTTTGAACATCACCCAGTTTGGATAATTCACCTTTTCTATTGTTATGCAAATGAGGTGAAACCAGAAACGGCATTCATTTGCAGATGATAACTAAATGTATTCATGTGATGTGCAATTAAATTCAGTTAACCATTCATTTTTAGGAAAAATGCAAAAAACTAGAATTTTCCAAGGGGTATGAATAATTTTGTTGTTAACTGTATATGCATATATTCCTTCACTTTTTTTAAAAAGTTTTCCAAGCCCAACCAACCAACCAACCGATGGAAGAATGATAAATACAATATCCTCATCAACACATGTACCTACATTGTTTAACCTTTCTGGGTTTCCAGCCCAACCAACCAACCAATTAATTAGTGAAAAAAATACAATATCCTCACCAACATAATATGCATAAATCGTATAACCACCTTGTTAGGTTTCCAAGCCCAACCAACCAACCAACCAACCACTTTTTAACCTTTCTAGGTTTCCAAGCCTAACCAACCAACCAGTGACAATATCATCACCAACATATATGCATAGGCCTACATTGTATAACCACCTCTTTCAATTTCCAAGCCCAACCAACCACTGAATGAATGAAGAAGTACAATGTCCTCACCAAGATATATGTAAGCCCAACGAGCCAACCAACCGATGAATGAGCGAAATAATACAGTATCCTCACCAAAATATATGCATACATTGTATGGCATTTTTTTAGGTTTCCAAGCCCAGCCAACCAATCACAGAATGAATGAAGAAATACAATGTCCTCACCAAGATACATGTATATGCATACGGCAATCCCATGAAAATGTCAACTTCGGGTGAAAATGCAAAGTGTAATTTGAACATTTACTTATGTCACTTGAATAAACTTGATTCAAACTCTAAATGTCAAAATGAAAAAATAGCTTTTTGTGACGTCATCACTTCGGTACTCCATACATTTTTTTATAGTAAAATATGGTAATCACATATTGAGCCATTTCTGAAATTTCTGCCGTTATGATAAGTTAATCAAATCTGGTTAGGGCTAAGATGAATTTCGCATCTGTTTACAAAAAGTTCAAAAATATGATAATTTGTTAGATTTATAGGTCAAAGGTCAGATAGATTTTTGTCCCATCTGTCACGTTTTTAAAAGTATTTTTTTTAACGTTTACAATAAACTGGATCCATGATTTGGAATAAAATTTTGCAGTCTTGCTCTATGGTAGGGGGAAGTTCATTTCTTCTGCTAACTTGGTGGAATACAATATTGTGAAGATAATGATCAATCATAAACTGATGTTCCTTCGTCGCGTTTTTCATTTACAGCGAAAATTTTCTGATGGATGAAAATTAAAATCCTCTGACCATTATATAGCCTTTTGACAAGGCCTCGTGACTTGGCTATTTTCCTCGTCATGCTGTGCCTGAGATGAGACTAGCCGGCGACGAAAAGAATCAACACGGCCCGGGTGAACGCGCGATCGAGCGACTTTAGTCGCGAGGCCTTTTGGAACCTGGGTTTCCATCGTCCGATATGAATTATTCACGAGTTGACATTCGTATGCTAACACGCCTACACCGAGGATTATCGACCAATCACAACGGTCTCTGCGGGGCTTGTTTTCCATGTGATTCGTCCATCATTGATGTAGCTTGCGCCGGGTGCAGTATGTGCCGAGCGAGCTAGCGCTCGAGATGAAGGCGAATTTCATACCAAATTTATGCTGACGTCATGCGAAGATACGTTCGCTGATTGGCTCCTACCAAAAAGGTAGCAGATCCTCGCTAGGAACAAAGGATAACATAAGAAATACAAGCCAGGTTCCAAAAGGCCCATCGCGACACGTCGCTCGATAGCGCATTCACCGGGCTGGGCGGCTAGTCTTGTTATGCAGCCACTACTAGCTTACTTGCCAAGAAAAATAGCCAAGTCACGAGGGCCTTGTCAAAAGGCTAACCATTATATTTCATCATATCAAAGATTAGCAGTTAATCCCTTTAGAACAGAAAAATGTTTCAAGAAAGCACAGACAAGTAATAATATGAATACACACATTTTGTTTGAAGACTTTCCTTTGAGGAGAGTTTTGTAATAAGTATCAGCGGGAATGGCTTGGTAAATTCATGTCCCGTCGCGTCCGACATGCTGAACTTGTAGACCCACCCACCAATTGTGGGCGGGGCTTCAAAAAATTATGTTTTCTCTCTGTGTGGACCAAATACCATCGATCACATTACATCAGTATAAGCATCATATTCAAATGAAATACAAAATATCAGATAAAAGCATCAAACAGTGAGGGTTCGATGTCCAATTATCCAGTCATTTTTTATTTATTCATTTTTAACAAAATTATTATTTAGGTTTCCAAGCCCAACCCACCAACCAATGAATGAATGAGAAAATGCAATATCCTCACCAATAAATACACATACATTGTCCAACCAATTCCAAGCCCGACCAACCAGCGAACGACTGAATGAAAATTCCGTGGGTAACCAACTTCAATCTGGTATTGAGATACAATGTATATTCAACTAAAAACATGAGGCCCACTCTTTCTTGCGAGGGCCCTTCCAGGCGCTCATGAATTCGTGTTTCGTTTATTAATGGGAATCATGTGAACCTTTAATTATTCGTTCCTGCTGAATTTGCAAGTGCACCATGTTATGATTTGTTAATTTTTTTACACCTTTATTTCCAATTATTTATTTAATTATTTTTTTTTTCAATTCCTTCCCTCTGACCTTATTAACACATACTGCGGTATTTGCCATATGGCTGACTATTTCCCTGAGATTTACAGGTAATACTCTTTCCCCCACTTTAACCTTGTTTTGGTCTTGTACTTATCCCCTACGCCAGAGCAAGTTCATTAGATCCAGTTCCCCACATATCAGTGCTCCGTCGCACAAGATGAATAGAACTATTTTTGTACGAAAGGGGGAAAAGACGAAAAGTCCCTGGTATTGAATCAATTTAAATCTTGCGCAATTGATAATTTTGAAAAGCCCAAAAGGGGAATTCAGTTACACTGCCATTCAAATTTCAAAAGGGTTCAATGCTCCGCTGCGCATCATGAATGATAATATTATCATTAGCTACTACAATAAGTTAAGAAAGATAAGGTGTACAGCGACCCAGTGACTCAATAACAACGACGAGGGTTCACACGGGACCCAAACGACGACCACTCGAATTTATGAAATTATAAGCCAATCGATTGAGTTTTACATTGTAAGTAGCTTAGCATGATTAGAGTGGTCCAATGTAACAATTCAAGATTTGCGTAACTACAGGTTTATTCTCTCCGCACGAGGGAGGGTCTTCTCCTGTTCGTGATTTTGTTGGAGTTGATCACAAGCTCGCGCATGATTTCGAAACTTCAAGGATAACTTACGTTTTGAAATCGCGAGCAAGTCCGTACGATTTTTAACTGAGCAATAACAGAGTTTTGAAAGCACGAGCTGAACTTAAGCTTCAGGAAATGTCATGTGGACCTAGCTAGTATCAGTATCGAATCTTTGGAAACAGAATTGTAATCTCAAAGATCTATGGGTGGTTTATCTGTACACTGACTTGGTAGGCACCTCATCAGGAGCAGGAAGGCGTATTGTACCCAATAGGTAAGGCATCATGCTGCTATTTTACCACTTATAAATGTATCTGAATGTACACCAAACGGATGAATGTAACCTGTCAAACTCTTCATTAGTTGTATTCATATATTAATATCAAAACTATGTTTATCATACTGAATTGCAGTTTAATAAAACTTACTTTTATCTGATACATGTATATTGTATACTAAATGCGCCTTGTTCATTTAATTGTCAAGCCTTATTGACTTTTTGCACCATTTGCCATCTACTATTGTATTGGTGGTTATATATTATTTTATACGCATATATTTCCTTTATAACCATGATGATTTATAGGTAGTTTTAAAATATATTTTCACTTTATTACATCGTGTTTATCCGTGTATAATAAAAGCAGGGTAAATCCGTTCAGAGCCACTATATAGGGGCCTGCGTTACAAGGGGGCCCTGCGATATAGGCCTGTATTGAACCGCTGACAATGAAGAAAGTAACAATTGGTGGAGATCTTATAACTGAGTCTATTGAATTTGCAGCAATAAACTTTAATTATAAGCAGATAAGGAAGAGGGAAAAACCAATATTTTTCTTCCTCCAACCTTATTTTGTCAGTTTTTCCGTATATTATCGCATAATGATAATGTAATTTTTATTAATGTATTTCTGTGCAGTCATATTACATCATCATTTCACGCCCTCATTACGCTGCAATAAGTCTTAAGCTCGGCTCACACGAGGCGTCATTTCAATTGCGTCAGTACGTGCGCTGATTGAGAAGTACGTGCGCTAATTGCGTCAGTACGTGCGCTAATTGATCTGAGAAGGCAATCGACCCATAGTTACGTCAATTGTTTCAAGTATTATTTGAACTGTTTAGTTTGCATTCACTTATTAGTATCTTTCATAACACACAATCCTAAAAGTTAGTTTAAAAAATACCTACAAATCACCAAGTGACGCATCGTGTGAGTACAGTGGCTTTAATATGCCCGGTTCAGTAACATACACACAAACATACACATTTTCCATGCTCTGCGATACAGAATGATTTTAATTTTTTTAATGATCATTTCACTGAAAATACAGAATTTCAGATATACAACCCCTTTAAGAGCAACCAGAAATGCATGTATTTCAGATAGCGGCGAGTTTCGCTACACTACTTGCAACATGTGGTAAGTGTTTCAGTCCTCCCCCCCCCCCCCCCCCCACGAACAAATAGAATGATACAAATGGCCATTTCAAAGTTTGATTGAATGATAACTACGCAAATATCTTGCTAATCATTCATTTTTTGATATTTGCAATGCATTTACTGACCTGGATAACGTTTTCAACATAGAAAATATTCTAAAATACAAGGGATTGATTTCTCTCTCCCTTGCCCTTTCTCTCGACCCCTACTTTCATCCTCACCCCACCCCTTTCCCCTCTTTCCGTTTTTGCTTATGTATTTAATATCTATTTTTCTGTTTCTCTTTGAATTTGTTTTTATTTATTTCATTATTTTTTCTAGATTCTTTCATATTATTACCATCATTATTATCATTTATCTATTTATTTATTTATTTTTGATTTTTTATCTGTTTATTTTTAAAATTATTTATTTATTTATTCATTTATTATTTCATTTTATTTTTAAATTATTTTTATTTTATCAATTTATTGATTGATAAATTGATTCTTTTTATTATTATTATTTTATTTCATTTTTATTTTTATTTTATTTATTTATTTTATTCATTTTATTTTTTATTTATTTATTATTTTCTTTTGTTTCGGGGGGGGGGGGGTTCAATATTAACCTAGTATATTTCTATTCCTCTCATCTATTATGACATATGTATATCTTATTATTATGATAACCAGCTATATCGTAATTCAAAGTCGATGTACTGGCCATAAATTTTTTTATTAAGTTTTAATTTGCTATGTTTTAATTCCATCTCCCCAATATGTAAGTCTTAACAAAGGTTCGCTTATTTATCCCTTTTTGTACATATAATTTATACGTGCCTTGTATTATCAAATCAAACAAATCACACAAAGCAAGTGAGGAAACGATATGGTCATGTTCAATTCTTTCAAACTTTCCGCATCCTGTTTTTTCTGCTTTCACATCAATCACCTTATTAGAAAGGTTGGGTTTTAATATCTGTTGTGGTAATATGTCGCTTTAATTTAAAAATCTAGAATGTTGAGTTCTTGGAAAGGGGAAAAAATTTGTGAGCTTTCACTTTATGTCAGTTTGAAAGAACATCATCTAACTTTCTATTAAAAAGAACTGCTCCTCAAAAGCCCTCATATTCAAAATATGGCAATTAGGACTTTTGTGTGCGGTCCCATATACCTAATTTTGTGTGCAATGCACGCGCTTTTCAGCTAGACTGGATCCGAATTTCTTATCATTTTGATGATTCCGAAACCTCACAGTATACATCAATTCTTATAGACATGATCAACCTCTTCCAAGTGCTGTAGGATAGTTTATTTCAAAATGTAATCGCAAGTCCAGAACTCAACTAGAACCGTTCTTAGTTTCGCAATTTACTGGATTGAACTATTTGAAAGGCTTGGGGATAAAGATGGTGCACTGCCATAATTGTTCATTACTGTTTTTGATTTCAGGGTCGGTCGTTAAGTCAACGTCAAGCAGTGCCGTTGGTGACAGTCCTGAAGAATTGCCATATGGTGTCACTGAAGGTAGATATATTGTAAACAAGTGTCGCCATAATGTCCTTTTGTCAGTGAGGGTGATCAAGATGGGCAGATCCAAGAGGGGGAAGAGAGGCAAAATATTTCATTCTTCACAGCGTCCTTTCAAAGCTTGTTAATAGGGAAAGTTGTTAGGAGCAGGAAATATTTACCCCTGGCTGTCGGGCTGTCATGATCCTGGCCGCCCTCCTAATAGGGCTTTCTATTGACTACCCCCTCCCCCCGCCCCCCTTCCCACACACACACACACCTCATTATTGCTCGCAACCACTGCCTCAATTGCTTTATAAAAGAAATGTTATCTAAGATCGAGGATTCATTTCTGGACTGGTCAGAGCTGAAGAATTATTATGAAGATAAAAATGCATGGTCCCAACTAAACGATTTCCAGAACCATAGCATTGTTGGTTCTGCCTGTCAAACAGGATCGATGGACATTGCCCACGTGACGTGGCTCACAAACATCGTTGAGGTTTGTCTTTTATGCTGGCGTCACACTGTCCCGAACTTGATACAAGTTGGCCTTACGAATATGGAAATTTCGATTTCACGCGAAGTTGGCCCCGATCTTGGTCAACAGCCAATCAACAGCCGAAACAAATACGATACAGAAGGTCACACGATGGCACCCAAACCACACACGAAGGCTACACGAAGATGTGAAGTTTACCCGAAGGACACAGGAAGGCCACACGATGGCTACACGACGACGGATTGAGAGTCCGATGCGTTCGAACTAGGTCATGAAGGCGTCACGTGACTCCCCGATGGTATAAAACATTCGGCCGACCGTACGCGTTGGAAATTCAATTGCTGATTATAAGTGCCAACCAGATGACGAGATAAGACGAGAAGACGAGTTGTTGAAACTCGGCAAGTCGACCGGCAAGTCGACTTGTTTGAGACATTAAGACAATATGTCAAGTTGTTGAAACTCGGCAAGTCGACTTGTTTGGGACAAGAATACAAGATGACGAGTTGAGGGAACTCGGCAAGTCGACTTGTTTGGGACAAGAAGACGAGATGACGAGTTATTGGAACTTGGCAAGTGGACTTGTTTGGGACAAGAAGACGAGGTGACGATTTGCCGAGTTCCAATTACTCGTCTTTATGTTTCCTTCGTATTGCCTTCGTGAGGCGAAAAATTCCCGATGGCACCGATGATCACAAGAAGTATAGACGAAGATGACACGATTTTACAAGATGCCCTCACGGTGGCAAAATGGACACACGAGTTGAACTCGAAAATGAACCTTCGCATGGTTTTCGGGCAATAGTTTGGCATGCCAAAGATTTTGCCAACGTTCACGAAGTTGCTGGCGGAGCCTGAAAACCTCCACCGACGGTCCTACGATGGCTTAAGATGCCCACACGAATGGCCCGATGTTTATACGATCAGAGCCGAATTATCGTGTGTCCATCTTTGCTCAATTTCGGGACAGTATGAGGCCTGCATAAGCATACCACGCGACGAGGGATCCCATCAAAAGCCATCAAAATCGTTGAGGGAAGCTCATTAGCATCGTTTAGCTTGGACCTACAGCCAGAGTCATGCCATGCATTTTAAACACAAATTAGGGGAGCAATTTGGGTACGATATTTATTGTTATCGTTATCGTTCATTTCCGACCCGCGCTTCAAACGAGACATTAGTGAGCTTTCAAATGTGTCGACTTGAACGCCGTCCTGGATCCTACATGTCCTACCAGCTACAATTGACTAATTTGTGTTAGCTGCATACCGCGCTTTGTGCAAGAATGGCTCTCCCGTCCACTGGCTTCTCCCTCCTCTGCTAGTCACATCGAGAACGAGTCTTCTCTAAAACGTGAACCTCGCTTCACCCATTGTTAGCTTCATGCTTCACCTACTTTGTATGCAGTCAACACAAAGCATTCCATTGTCGCTGGGTGAATCTAGGACGGCGTTCTAGTCGACACATCCGAAAACTCCTTATTCCGGTTGGAAGACACACGACTGTCGACATTGCTCAGAAATCAACCTGGACCCAACACAACATGTATAGCCAACCTTAACCCCATATCTTTGACTAAATTAAGCAAGCGGCATATCGTCGGTGGGGTTGTAAAACCTCGTAACTCAAAATTGTTAGATTTTCAGGAGAACAAAAAAAAAAAAGATATTATTATTATATTATTCCTTAGCTACAAAATTATGAAGCAAAAAAGATCTCAAAAAATGAGTTTAGAGGTTGTATCAACCGTCGACGATATCCATGAGATAGTTATGATATGATTGCAGTCATTGCCCCCTAACAAGATACGTATTTACTATATTTACCGCATGTTATAAAACGTTATATAAGTAGATCATGGTAAAAACAAAAAGTGTGGTACATGTAATATGGAACCAGAAAATAGCACAAGTGCTATCAGGTCCTGCCCCAGGATTAAGATTTGCTTATGATTAATGCAAGTTATCATACTTATCATGTCGCCGGAAAATGTCAGATTACCGACATTGCATATATCTTGAAGCTCTTTGGAAAGTTGAAAATAAAAATGCTTTGTCTTCCTTCCACATACAGAGGATATTGAAGATTTCTACTCAAAGGATACTTCCGCCAAGTATGTTCCGTTAATCTATAGAGACACAGGCACGGTAAGCATTCCATTTGCCTATGCTGAGTGCCCCCCCCCCCAAAAAAAAAAACAAAAAAAACCAACAACAACAAAACAAACAAACAACAACAACAAACAAACAAAAACAACAACAACAAACAAAAACAAAACAAACCAAAAAACAAAAAAACGATAAACTTTTTAAACGGCCCCCAAATAAAAATATTTAGTGAATTTTGGGGAATTTTGAAGGTCTCTTCTATCATATGACACCAAAAAGTCTAAAAATATTTCATGCTTGGGTGAGCTTTGCCCACTTTTGTAAAAGACGTGTAAATTAGGTTGCGCAGGAATTCACTATCCATTTTGGCTGAGATGAATAGTTCTCGAGCTAAAAAATTGCTTATGGTATGATGATTTTATGGGTGCGTTTATCAACTCTTTCTTTCGGCAGAAACAGGTTTTCCAAAGGGCTTTCAGTGATTTTTTAGAGATGATAAACGCAAAGCTGTTTTGATTATGGGGTTCGGAAAGCCTTTTTGAAAGTCGCAAATTTGTGCTTTCCAAAACAGGTTAGAAAAAGCGAGATAAACGCAAAGCTGTTTTGAAACGACTTTATACTTCGGTCACGAACTACGTGTTTCCAAAAAATACGCTAGCTACGTTCGCTGCACTATACTAGCGATAGCCAAAACAAAAAAGCGCGCGCCGTAGACCCCTTCTCCTCAGGTCAAACTGCGCAATGCATCTGCCCAGTGACAACGTCGGTTTTCGACTTGTCGATGAGATGATAAACGCAACTTATTTTGAAAGCCGTTTGCAAAGGCCTTTGGAAAGGGCTTTTGATAGTGGGTATGGAAAGCCGTTTCAAACTGGGGAAAGATGATAAACGCGACCTATGATGGATATGGGTTTGTGCGATGTATGTCATGGTGTTATGTAATTAAAAGTCTATGCATCAGTGATCATAATTTTAATCATGCTTTCAAAAGCATTACCCGCTGTTGATCTTCGGTAATTGATAACAAAGATCTTAATGAGAGAATATCATGCGGTATCTATGTTGTTTGGAAGGACAATTGCTATCAATGTCACGGATTATGCTTCAGGCATCATTGGGTACAAATGGGTATTAATAAGCAAACTTTATGGCAAATGAGTTTTGGAAATGGTAAGGTTTGAGGCAAGGAAAGAAGGGATGAATGGTTTAAAATGGAGCAAAATGCCTACGGATGGACCTTTGACAATCAAAAACACCTCCCAGCATTTTGACAGGTCACACACACACGCACACCCGCACACGCACGCACAGGCGCACACAACCACCCCAACACGAACTACCACGAGCACAGCTACAATTACCACAGACATCAACACCAGATAATACGGTACTGTCAACACAACTTCCATAATCATATTGTGATTAAAAAGACACCACACGATCACTCATTCATAAACATTTGAATTCATAAGCCATGTCATTCACTGCACAAACTCATATCAATCATAAACTCGTCAGACAATCAGCAACGTATAAACTGCATAACTTTTTACTTCACCTAAATTGGATAGCCAATTCATGCGCAACCTAATTTTTATGTACTTTACAAATGTGGGCAGTGCTCATTCTAGCATAAAACATTTTCGGACTTTTTGGTGTCATATGATAGAGGATACTTTCAGCTATCGATAGCCTATATATAAACATTTTAAAAAATTCGAAACAAACTTTTATTTGGGGCCATTTTAAAAGCGTATAATTTTTTTTTTTTTTTTTTTTTTTTTGGGGGGGGGGGGGGGGGCACTCGGTATAAACACATCACAAAAAGTAAATCCCCCTAAAACAAATCCCTGTAATTTCTAAATCAGGAACCTATGAGGAAATCTAAGAGACATGTAGGTGTACTTCTCAGCTACCTTTCTTGTGAAATTTAGGGGAAATCATTTCGTCATGCTTCCGCGAGCACACCCTAAAGCAAAATGGCCACTTTTTAAAGTTCACAAGCCCAATATCATAACTTCGATCCAATGATATCGATTTTTCCCCCAATTATCAGCGTCAGAAGGCATGCAAAAAACGTTTAATGTCCTTCGGACATTCCAAGTGACTTGTGCGCAAAATCTCACGGTTGAGTGAAACCGTGTTGAAAATTGCCAAAACTGCAGTTTTGACATCTTTTCTGCGTTAATCGTTATCTTATCCGATTGAATTCATGTTTTGGAAAGGTGTTTTCAACTTTTTGTAAACAATATCCATTAATTCAAAGTTGAATGAGCACATAAAAAACACCACGTTAAAATCATACAGTAAGTATTGCTTTGATTTTGTGCACTAAAAATCATTTGAATAACATTTAATTATATGTATGACCGGTGTACATGTATCAATGATGATATGGCATTTCATTCAAAATGTTACTCTTCAATGAGCACGTGGGGCTGGAAAAGGCCCTTTTACGTTAATGGACTAAAATTCAATTGCTTCCTTTGGTTAATTTTCACGGGTCCTCTTGGGGAGTTCGCCTATTTTATTTTGATAAATATCCCGATGTGTTACGCTTTAGTGAGCACAAGAGATGAGCAAATTATTCAAATGAGAATGCTATTAGATATCAATTTGGCGTTCCTGCTCATTGATGACCTCCTGAAGATATTTTGCCAATTTCATGCAATATCTCACTGTAGAATGAACACAAATCATCAATGAAAAATGCAAAATTTCACTTCTGTTTAATATTGAGTCAGCGCAAGTTTTCTTGCATACCTTACAAAACATGAATTTTCATTCGCTTAAGATAAAATTCAGTGAAACTCAATTGAAACTGCTTGCAATAATATTTTTTTCATGTAGCACGTGAAAGCCATCCGTGAATATTGAGAAATATGCATGTCAGCACTTCGGTATGCATCAGAAATTGTCACGGTGTACGGGAAATTCTTATTCATCCAAATAATTTAAATTGTTGTAATATTGCTGTAATGAAGTCTACCATCCAAAAGCATTTGTTTGAATGCGAATTCTATTACTGCGACACAATAATTTTACTCATATACTCATATTGCTGTATCATGCTTTGCTGATTCCCCATATTTTTACAGACAATTATAAATCTAATTACTCTATGGAGCCTTTTACTCACAAGCGTAGCTTTCTCCTTAGGCTCCTCAGTATTTCACTATTCTAGCCCAGTCTTTCTAATATAGTATGCAAACGTGTATATACATGTATATATGAGCACAGGCGTAGCCAGGATTTCTCAATAGGGGATGGGGCCCACAGGGGTGTCGATCCGTGTTCATGATACTAGGGATTATGGAACCCGGGTCAAAAAATGAAGTCCCCCCCCCCCCCCCCCCCCCCGAGTGCCCAAACCTATCTTCGTCAGTGCAGGAGCAAAGCGACTGAGCGGCAAAATCTTCCATTTTTAACCCTACAAAAGCGCAATTTCTTGTGCATTTTACCCAGGAAATTTTGCAATTGACCACCGCAATTGAGCGGTAGAGAAGCTCGAATTTTATACATTAATAAGCGGTTTTCTATTCACTCACTTCTACAATCCGGAGCAAAACTAACGGAAATGCTGAAAGGCTTGAGAAAGAGTCGAGAAATTCAGCAAGGCTATACCTGAAGTTGAGATTTCTTTGAAAAGTTGAACCTTTGCAAATGCTGTTTTATACAGTTTATCCTACATCGGGGGCGCAATATTTAGCAGGAGTCATATGACACATACATGATATAACAAGCAAAGCAATTACATCTTTATTTTTTTTCAAATTTTGAACCCTTTAAGCTATTAAGAAATTACGAAATCCTGAAAGATAATAATTATGCGAGGGAGCAAAGCGACCGAGCTTTCGAAGATTTTCGCATTTCAAACCTCCAAAAACTAGATTTCTATAGTGCATTAACCTGCATGCGGATTTTGGGGTGCGTAATCCGTATAAAGATTATGATTTATCTTTCTGCCCCCCCCCCCCCCCACGCCACTGAGCGGGGAAGGGAAAATCTGTCTATAAAACTTCCATTTTAGAGCATCCCAAAATGTTTTTTAATGAATAGAATGAATGCACGGATACCCTCTAATGGACGGAACCCCTCAATTGAGAATGACAATGCGAGCGAACGAATTTTCTTCCATATTTACGCATTGAAATTATGGCATTTCTTATTTCCTTACTTCTAATACTTAAAGAATGTGATGGTATTTCAAGGTGAAACGTAATAAGATTGGATAATTATTAGTTTTAAGTTAATGATCATTGTTATTCATTTTATCCAAAAATATTGGGGGATGATAATACAGGCCATAATAATAATACAGGCGCGAAAGCTCTGACGTGTTATAGCAAATTTGAGATTTGGCTCGTAGGACCTTTTTTTTAGGCGGAAAGTTATTTGGACTTCCGATGAGAAGTTATTTTATTCAGTTATTTGGACGTAATACCACACTGTAACAGGGATGGGTGCAGGGAGAAAGGAGTTTCCCCCTTCCCGTGCGAAGCGCGAAAGTTCTGACGTTTTAGCAACTTTGAGAGAAAAATAACGGCTTGTATAGCAAACAAACTTTTAGGCGGAGAGTTATAGTTCGACGCCCCGACTGCTTTTCAATTACTTGGACGCAATATTCCACTGTATGTAACAGGGGTGGATGCAGGGAGGGCGAATTTCCCCCTCCCGCGCAAGGCGCGAAAGTTCTACGTTTTTACAGCAAATTTGACAGAAGTAAACGGCTCGTTACACTTTTTTTAGGCGGAAAGCTAGTTCGACGCCCTGGCTGCTTTTCAGTTATTTTGACGCAGTTACTGCATTATATTTAACAGGAGTGGGTGCAGGGAGGGGGACTTTCCCCCCTCCCGAGCAAAGTGCGAAAGCTCTGACGTTTTTACAGCAAATTTTAGGGAAAGATAACGGCTTGTAACGCCTTTGTAGGTCTTTTTCTCTCACTTCCCCCGCTTTTTCGCTGTCGCTCTTTTTTTTTTAGTGGCTGAATGGGGGGGGGGGGGGGGGGGGGGGTGGCTCCCTTGTGCCCCCTGTCTACGCCAGTGTATATGAGGTATCCACCTTCTTTATTTTTTCTGAAAATATATTTCTTGTTCGCTTGTACCATTTTTATTGTTTGTATCATTTATGTGAAATATGAAACAATAAACTGAACCTGAAACTGACACTGAATTATCGTTTGACCTTGACGGATAGGTTACACTATGTTGTCGTCAGTTCTCCTACATCATCCACAGCCGTCTGTACAAAATTACAGGCCTAATCATCGTCTATGATGGGCTTATTCAAGATAAAGTTAGTCAACGTAGTCTTGTGGTGGAACATCGTAAAGATGCAACTGACACGATGAATATCCTGAAAGCGAGTATGAAATATTATATGACGTCAATCGGACTCATGGATGGTAAGGAATTATATTTATACGGTATTCAATGGCTTGTCTCGAATGGGTGGGGTGCGGGAGCGGGATGGGAGCGGGATGGGAGCGGGAACGGGCACACCCTTTCGAGACAAGCCCCCCGGTTATCTCGAATGGACGCGTTCCCAGCGAGAAGTTCAATGAACGCGCCACTTCGAGACAACCGGGGGGGGGGGGGGGGGGGGGGGGGGGGGGCTTTCCTCGAATGAGTGTGTTGAGTAGACTTTTGTAACAGACGTTTTAGAATTTTTTGCGAAAAATATACTCTTGCTGGTTTTTTCGTTTTTCTTTTGTCTAAGATGTAGAAAATATTAAAAAACGGTATCTAAAAATGCTTTTGACAAGGAAATCATTATTTGTGCAAAATAAATCGGAGAATTGAATAATTATGCATTAAAACACACGGGGAAGAAAGGGCAAGTGGCGTAGCTAGGATTGTTAATTTATTTTTATTTTTTTGGCGTGACCTGTTAAATATTGTGAAATTGTGTTACAGACATGTGCTGACATAAGCCAAGGTGTGTTTATCATCTTTCCAAAGTTAGAAACACCTTTTAATGCCACTATCATTCTATCAATACCCACTATCAAAAGTCAAAACTCACATCAAAAGGTCGTTTGTACCCGGCCCCCAACTCCCCATACCAGGGGTAGGCCTATGCTCGTAACTCCTTTTCAAAAGTGACCCCCTATTCGGAGAAGTTGGAATTTGTTTTACCCCCTATCCGGGAAATTTTCTGAGATATTGGACCCCCTATCCAGGCAATTTAGGAAATTAACCCCCCCCCCCCCCCCCCCACCTATCCCCGGGGAGGAAACCACCAGAGTCTGCGAAAATTGACCCCTATTTACATTTTCCCGGGAATATTTTTTCATCTTCCTCATTCATCTTCCTATTTTCTTACTCACCCACCAATAAGGGGTGGGGTATGGCCATCTTGTGCCCCCCCCCCGTAAAAAAATACGCCGCAGTGAATTAACATTCTATTCTGGACTGTCTGCCCGACCAGACCTTTGAATTTTAAATGAACATTCCATTATGAATTCATGCAACCTCATACATTCATTTGACAACCCCCGCTTATCAGTGACGGCACCGGGGGCATGGGGGGGGGGGGCATTTGCCCCCCAGTCAGAAGCTTTGCCCCCCAGTTGCCCCCAATAATTTTCGGAGTGAAAAAAATAAAAGGGTGGAAAATTTTGCTTGTCCGCCCTTGCCCCCAACAATTTCTTTTGCCCCCCATTTGCCCCCCCCCCCCCCCACCCCACTTTAAAAATCCTGGTGCCGCCACTGCCGGTTATATTTTCTACATCTTAGACAAAAGAAAAACGAAAAAACCAGCAAGAGTACATTTTTCAAAAAAAATTCTAAAACGTCTATTACAAAAGTCTACTCAACACACTCATTCGAGGAAAGCCCCCCCCGGTTGTCTCGAAGTGGCGCGTTCATTGAACTTCTCGCTGGGAACGCGTCCATTCGAGATAACCGGGGGGCTTGTCTCGAAAGGGTGTGCCCGTTCCCGCTCCCATCCCGCTCCCATCCCGCTCCCGCACCCCACCCATTCGAGACAAGCCGTATTCAATAGATTTTTAAAAATAAAACTGGCCGTTCTATCAAAATTTTTTTCAGTCATGAAAATGGAAAATGGAGAAATAAATCGTGTCGATCACAAACTACTAAAACATATTATATCTTTGATGCTTTAAAATTATGAAAAATGTCTCTGTCACTTGTTTGAAAATAATCAAAATAACTACCCCCCCCCCCCCCAAATAAATGTTACTCTTGGAAAAGAAAAATAGTTACCATGTGTGTTTGTTTTATGTCGATACCCACCTATATACAAAAGGAGGGGAATGAAAACATCCTTATCATCAAACTGGCCGTTTGCGCTTTTTTTTTCTTATTTTACATCCTATTTTGATGAAATTTTCAGTGTTATGCTTGTTGGATTTTTCTCTATTTTTTCAAATCAACTTTTTGTTAGGGCGGACTTGGCCTTTAAGCAAATTCTACCGTAAATTGCGATGTTTGGACTGTTTGGACTCTAACTTGGCCTACGATTGAATTTTTATATGAGCTATATGTAGCACGTAGGCCATGGTAGTACTTTCTGAAAGGGTTTTATCTCTAATATAAAATTGTGACAGGTTGTATTCCATGTATGCCAGTGAAATAAGAAAAAAAATCAATAAGGTCTACAATAAAATGTTGGAGTAACTCTAGTGTTAAGGAAGATTTCACCGCACAGTCACATCTTTTCTTGCGTCCTCAACAGTGAAAATTATAAAGAAGACACCCTCAAAGTCCCTATATTCATGTATTTTGGTATTATATATGATTGATATTCCTCATAGCTAAGCCGTGTCTTCTTCAGTATAGTGACTCACCGGTAAGCACTGCCGAGTGCGCCAGTGGCAAAATCATCGACTGCGACAAGCAATGCACGTTCACGTGTGGAAACTTGACTAGTTCTTCCACGTGTTGTGACGGAGGTAGGATGTCTCCGCAAATACCATCTTGTCCGCCAAGTAAGTATCTGCGTCTTTTCTTGATCGTCAGGGCGACGAACCCCATCGGTGCTGAAGTGAGGTACAGCAGTGCAATAGAAATGCGTCAGTCACAAATAACAGTCTATAATTGTGAGTGAAACAAGAGCTTTAAATTAATGTAGAGGTGTTGTGGTCTTGTGAATAAGTCACCGGACTGTAGATCACAAGGTACGGGGTTAAAATCCCACCATGGCACTAAGACTCTAATCTACATTTGCCACTCTCCACCCAGGTGTAAATAGGTACCTGATATGCTTGAGCGCTAGTTTGGCGCAGAATTATGATCGAACAGTCTTCAAGATACTCAAAATTGTTTAAATCTTTGCTATTTATACTTTTCATACTCATTTTAAGAGATACTAACTATAATATTCCCCTCCCCATTTTCTTTAAATTATTGTTCATTAGACAATGATACGAGTAAGAAGCCATCTTTTACGACGCCATTTGATACGACCTCTACGTCTACAAGTATGCCAGCAGCTACTGTTGGTATCCCTGGAACCACAACGGGTTCCAAAGTAACTACTACTGATATCTCAGCCAAAGCTACTACGAGTTTAACAGATGTTCAGAGTAAGTGTGGAGGTACAACGTGTTCGAAAGTAACTATCACTGGTAACTCAACCTCGACTGCTACGAGTACAACATATGTTCAGAGTAAGTGTGGAGGTACAACGGGTTCCAAAGTAACTATCACTGGTACCTCAACCTCGGGTGCTATGGGAATAAAGGATGGACAATGTAAATGTGGAGGTACATTGGGTTTCAAAGCAAATACCACCGGTACCTCTACCTTAGCTACCATCGGAATATCACATAAAAGTGTAAGGTGACCTTCCGAAAGGTCTTACGTAATGCACGCACCCTCCACAACCGCTCTATAAGGAAAGAGTATCATTATAAATTTCCCTCTCCCTGAAGTAATTTACCGGTAGGCAATCGAGTTTCGGAATTAATTGCTAATTGGGGTTTATTTTGTTGGAATCAAGTTATTCTTTTGTTTTTCGCATTAGCAAGTGATCAAACCTAAAACATGTTTATATTATTTTATTTAACAAATATTCCGAACAACTTGTTTAATTTTCCACTTGGTCAACATCCTTTCAGGTTCCAGAAAGCTCAAATTCTGTGGCTTTCTTGCTCTGGGTATTTTCTTGATCATCCCCGTGGTATACCTAGCTCGGAGAAAACTAAAGAAACGAAAAGTAAGTTTCAAATCCCCCCCCCCCAAGTTAACAGTTGGAAAATGTCTCCCCATATAAATACTTCAGAATATTTTCAATAAATTTTAATTATTATAGATAGCTTATGATCTCACTTTGCCTAGTTATTACGCTTGAGTGATCAAAAACCACTTTTGTGAAAGGGCTCAAAATTCAGATTTGGAAGAAATTGGTATTTGTTCTGGCTGGTATAAACAAAGTTGAGAACCGTTTGAAAGTGACAGTTGAAAAAAGGCTCCCCATTTAAAATACAGTGTATTTCAAAATATTTACAAGAAATTTTGATCCTTTGGATAGCTAAGGGGCTCTTCCATCAAAATGACACCAAATATCTCACAACATTTTACGCTTGAGTGTGCAAAAGCTACTTTCGTGACATGGAGCAAAATACATACTTGACAAATGTTTGTTTATGTTCTGGCAGGTATCATCAAAGTCGAAAGTCATGAAAAGGCTTAGAAATATTATATTCTGATCATTAAAAGGCAGTTTATGAAAGAACAGACTTTGTTCCCTGTATGTCCTGGTATATCCCATCAAAATTTTATGGCTGAATGAGCAAGCCAGGTCAAATTAAAAGACTCACTAAAAGTAACATTTTGAAACACTAAACAAAGTAGTTAATTGCTCACTCAAGCATAAGATATTGATGGGTTGGGATGTGTAAGGATATACAGAAATTGACAAAGCCTCTCATTTCATAAATTGTCTTTTATTGATCAGAATATGGAAATTTCGAAGCCTTTACATGACTCGCAGCTTGGCTGACACCAGCCAGAGCCAATATCAATTCTTGTTTTGATTGTGCACCCTTTCACAAAATATACTTTTGCTTACTCAAGCATAAACTATTGGTATATAATGCGGTGTCATTTGATAGAAGAGACCCTAAGCTATCCACAGGACGTACCGTCCATATTTCATAAATCTATTTTTAAACATTGAATTTCCGGAGGGAGTAATAATTCTGCCAACCCATGAAGCTGGTTTGTAGCTTCATGCCAACCCATACCCTTTACTTGTGAAGGGGAGAAACCTCAATTGGTGTATTGCAAAAAACAAAGTGACGTGTACTAGCTCCAAGGCCATATCCGCATGCATGGATGGCTTTAAATACGGCGCAACAACACACGTGTTATTCGTTCGCACAGCGCACTTGTACTACTGAATTTTATGCATACTTTGTGAACAAAGGTTTCTCCTGACGACTCAAAAGCTTGCCAGAGGCTTGCCCGACATAGCAACAACTAATGAATGCAAAATGGATTCCATCCATAGAGATACCATTATGCATAATAGGTGCACTAAATAGTTGGTAACTAAGGATTCTGGAGAGAAACATGCATAAATTTAAATACATTAGTAAACAGGTCTATTGGCAATCCACTTTGGGTGAAGTGAAAAGTTATCCAGTTTAGAAATTGCTGATTGTCTGATGTGTTTATGATAAATCATGATGGACATGGCTTATGGATTCAAAAGTTTATGCATGAGTGATCATGTATTGCCACTTTAATCACAATTTGATGATGGAAGTTGTTTTGACAGTACCGTATTATATAGTGTTGATGTATGTGGGAATTGCGGCGGTGCTCCTGGTAGTTCGTGTTGGGGGGGGGGGGGGGGGGCTTGTCTGTATGGTTGTGTGTGTGTGTGTGTGTGTGTGTGTGTGTGTGACGTGTCACAATGCCGGGAGGAGGTCCATCCGTAGGCATTGCGGCGTTGCTCCATTCCAAACCGTTCATCCCATCTTTCCTTGCCCGAAACTAATTTTCCATAAAGAAAGTTTGCTAATTAATACCCAATGATGCCTGAAGCATAATCTGTCACATTGTTTTTTGGAAGGACAATTGCTATTAAAGATACTGCACAATAGTCATGTTTTCAATTATTAAGATCTCCGATTTACATAATCCAATCTCCACCTAGCTCCAAACAAATGAAAGAGATCTCAAACACTTTTTTGTTCCAATTCAAAATTATGTCCCTTCACTCTCCTTTGCGAAGAATGGCATTTGAAGACTCTCATTCAAATCACAAATGAATAAGATAACATCCCTTTGTAACGTTATGTGACATGGTCAAGATTTTTTTATGTTGTAAGAATAAAGATGTGCTGTAACTTCCACATTCAAATTATGATCACTGACGCATAAACATTTGATTACACTATGTCATACACCGCACAAACCCATATCCATCATAATCTATCATAAACTCGTCATACCATAAGCAATTTCTAAGGTGGAGAGTTTGTCATCTCAGCCAAAATGATAGTGAATTCCTGCGCAACCTAATTTTCACGTCCTTTACAAAAGTGGACAGTGTTCACTCAAGCATAAAACATTTTCGGACTTTTTTGGTGTCATATGATAGAAAAGACCTTAAGCTATCCTTATATATATATACAAATTTCCCCAAAATCCACTAAAAGATATTATTTGGGGCCGTGTTTATTCTGCTGATGAATTCAAAATTTGTATTTTCTGTGATTAATTATTGTATTATTGTATCATGTAATCTTAGGTGGAGTTTCTGATCAATGATTTTACTGATGAAATTGAAATTTGTATTAACTGTGTTGTAGTATTGTATTATTGTATCATCTAATCTTAGGTGGAGTTTCTGATAAATGATTGTACTGATGAAATTGAAATTTGTATTAACTGTGTTGTAGTATTGTATTATTGTATCATCTTATCTTAGGTGGAGTTTCTGATAAATAATTGTACTGATGAAATTGAAATTTGTATTAAATATGTTGTAGTATTTTATTATTGTATCATCTTATCTTAGGTGGAGTTTCTGATAATTGATTCTACTGATGAACTTGAATTAGATCAATGTAAGTTCACATGTTATCGCTATTTGAGTTACAAGATTATTTTCTTTAAACATCAGTGCATTTACATTATTGAACGAGTAGCATTTTTTTCTCAAGTGACTGTATATATATATATATATATGGGAGTGATTTTACAAATGAAATTAGCTTTTATTAACATATAGGTGTCGTACGACATGTGAAAAACCGTGTACTTTTAATTACTTCATATCATCTGCATGAATTATGTCTCCTTTCTAACATGTTTGTTATTAAAAATCTAATGATATTATTCCATTGCCTTATCCTGCAAATGTTTAAGAAAGGAACTTTGCCTATAAACAGAAAGGTTTTACCAATGAATGTTCGGCCCGAACACTTCAGCTACTTCTCGTCATATTTCCAATGTGAGGGCATTTGAAAAGCAATCCTATTCAGGGGACATGATCTTATGATGCTATGATGCAGGGGCGGATCCTGGATTTAGTATAAGGAGGGGGGGGGGGGGGGGGAGCACACAAATGCAGGTTTGTCAACTTTTGGAAAAGGTAGACCCGTATTTTTCGGGTCTTGCCAGCTTCTCGAAAAGCCGCTCAGTTGGGGGGGGGGGGGGGGGGGGCGGGTGCGACAATTTTTTTTCGCCAGACCTTCCAACTTCGCTCAGTGGGGGAGGGGGGGGGGGGGTTTATGGGGATCCAGTTTCCCTCCATAATTCTTGACAAGCAAACACATTTTTCATTCTAAAAAAAGGGGGGGGGGGGCACAATCGACAAAAGGGAAGATCCTTTATGGTCAAAATACTTTTCTTCCAAGTGCCCCTCCCCCCTGGATCCGCCACTCTATGATGTTCTTCCAAACTGGTATAAAATGAATGAGAAAGCTCACAAATTATTTTACACCTTTCCCACCCTGCCGGAAGGAACACAGTGTCCCACAGTGTGTTCACATAGTGATGTCCGATTTCACAGTGTGAATTAACTCACTCAAAGCTGTGATTCACAATGTTAAAACGCTCGAATTTAACAGCGTGAAGATGATTTCACACTGAGAACACACTGAGGACACACTGTAGGACACTGTGTTCCTTCCGACATGACAGAACTCAACCTTCTCTGTAAACATTTTTTGTAATTGAATATCAGATGAGGACGTGGAACCTGACCGTCATGGTTCTTACCTACACCGGTCTATTCTTCCAGCCAACCCGACTCCTGACCAACTTGACCAGGAAAAGGTACCTTATCACATTCTTCCAAACTTTTTATTCGTTCTTACCACCAATGGATACACTGGAAAAATAAAAAGGGAGTTATTAAAATATCTAACACCAGCTAGGTATCTATTTTGGACCACACCAGATAATTGTTAGAAGAACACTAGTATTGCATGACACTGATTTTATTCCAATCAGTCAGACCCAACTTCGGAAAGCTGAGCACAGGTATATACTCCGAAAATGGCGTATGAATAAAGAGCCCTCATCGTTCAGTGCGAGGCAGTGTGTACAAAAGGCATGGGGAAAATCTTGCAAAGTCAACCTGCCAAGGATATATATATATTCTTAAAAATAATCTGTGAATGATTCGCCATATGAAATGACTATAAAATTACAAACATTTGAAATATATATATCTGCAGCATTATTGAAAATTATGTTATCAACAGCAGGTCGACATTGCAAGATTTTCTCCATGCCTTTTGTACACACTGTCTTGTACTGAACGATGAGGGCTCTACACACTTAGAAATAAAGGTACAATTTTGCACCCTTCAAATGCAACACTGGCAGCACCTTTATGGGTGCAACTTTGCACCCTAAGAAGCTTTTTGCACCTTTAAGGGTGCAGTTAGCTACATTTTGCACCCTTAAAGGGTGCAAAGTTGTACCTTTTAGAAAAGGTACAAATTTGCACCCTTTGGATGCAAAAATTTCTGCACCCTTAAAGGTGCAAAGTTGCACCTTTTAGGGTGCAAACGGGCATTAAAAGGTGCAAACAAGAACAAAAAGGTGCATTTTTGCACCATTTTCATGTAGGGTGCAAGATTGCACCCAAAAAGGTGCTGCCAGTGTTGCATTTAGGGTGCAAACCTGAACCTTTTTTCTAAGTGTGTATATTCATCTTGCTCTATACGCCGAAGTTGGGTCTGAATGCCAATGTTTCTGTTTCCATGTCGGTGTTGCTTTATCATTTCGGTGTTGTTAACAATGGGATTATAAATTAGATGATTCAATACTGGTGTTGTTCTAACACTTATCAGTGTTACCCAAGAGAGCGAGCTGGCGTTGAAATAGCACCATCGTTTTCGCAGTCTGTGAATTAAACTACTGACCCCGTGGATTATTTAGAAATCTATAATAAAGGGAAGTTTTTTTTTGATTTGGGCGATGGTCTGAATAAAAATCCAGAAATCTGCCTTAAACCGAATAAGTAAAATAAAATGAAATAAAATATACGGAAATATGTGAATAGCAAAGTCGATAAGAAGTAAATAAAGCAAAAAATTGTTTTGATCGCCACATCCGAAGTATGTTTCTTCGTTTTCTGGCTATCCCGGATCTCTACTGCCTGTTAGACCCGTAGAGAAAAGTTTAAAAAAAGTTTTAGTGAACCACTGGCTAAGCAATCTACACAAACCAATGTATGGGGGCAGAACTTGTGTTCTGTATGTGATCGCAGCCAAGCACATCGGTCTCTATCTGTACAGGTCTATTGTTCATTGCTTACTGCAGCACGCATTAAACTGAATAATTGAATTGAATTGAACAAAACAGTTGGTGTCATGACGTAGTGATCTAACACCCCGACGGTACCGGACACTACACAACTGACACATCACTTCTCTGGTCACATCATCACATGACTCTACTTTTTACAAAATTAATGCACATTGCTTGCTCACAGACTTACCATATGGGTGTTCGAGACAAGGGGTTCGTATACATCTTAAACAACACGAAGTTCTTGGATCAGACACAGGAAAGGAAAGGATCCGAGATTGACGTCCAGAACATAAATCATATCTTTGACCAGATTGGCTACAAACCAGTTATCTGTGAGAACCTGGCAGCTAAGGTATGAACTATTATTTATAAAGAATATAAAGCAGGGTACTCCTGAGTCCTGTTACATTTTATAATGAAGTCATGTGATAGCTGGGAGATCAATTTATACATGATGCACCACGCGTTACCCCGGGGTATAGCGTTGTACCCCGGGGTACCATAGTGTCCCTGTATTAATTAAAGAGTTGCGACAACTGTGGATTTGAACGCCATTTTGTTTCCACTATTACATAACATTTCTATTCAATTCCGATGAGCACCTGGGTGTTCTCAATAGAAATTCGAACGGCATTTTGTTTCCAGAAAAGTGAGACGTCCATGTCGCAACTCTTTAATACAGGGACACTATGGTACCTCGGGTACAACGCTACCCCTGGTGCATCACCTAACGGAAAGGCGATCGTTCTTCGTAGGCTAGACTCTTGTATTGTTTTTGTGCAAGCAAGGTTCATTTTGCAAAGACATACCTTTTGATGTTTTTGTTTGTAGGCGATTCGAGAGAGTTTGGAGGACCTAAGGAGAAGAATTAAACCATCACATCCGTCAGTCGTCCTCATGATAATGAGCCATGGAGATGAAAATGGAATCCTGGGAGTTGATGGTAGTCACGTGACAGTTGGGGAGATCAAGGACATCTTTACTGGTCAGAGATGCCCTGCCTTGATCGGGAAACCAAAGATTATCTTTGTGCAGGCATGTCGGGGAGGTAAGCAGGATCTAGTTCTCCTTTCTTGAAAGGGAAGGTTGAGTTCTAGTACGTGTGAAAAATAATTATTTGAGCTTTCTCATACTTTTTATGTCAGTGTGGAAGAATGCCAAGAAGTGGCCCTTAATGACGAGAAATAGCTGGGCCAAACTTGCATGGCACATGCGCATGTGTGTGCGTGAGGGTGTGTATGTGATTGTGTGTAGTCCCATGTACTCAGGGAGATGGTCTGTTTAGATTTTTATACTTTATCTAGTACATATTTATGGCAAAACTTTCTCGCAAAATCTACTAACGGGAAATTGATATTTGGAAATTGATATTTGAAAAAGAAAAATTTGCCTCTCCTTTCTCATACTCCGATGAAGGAAGGCTAAACCAAATTATAATGCACCTTTTTAACACAGAAAAAACCGCAAAGAACGTCCTGAAGACCGAGTTGCCGATCGAATCTACCATTACCCCTGGATTAGACGAGTCGATTGTGCAGAGCGATGGATACGCATCTGAAAATCCCATGTTTGAATCCAACAGCAACACGGTAGAATCTGATTCGGCCGAAGCAGACATCGCCCATTACTATATAGCTCAGTCCACGACTCACGGTAAGTCTGTAACACTCCCCCCAGTGCCTCAATTTGATGGGAAAATACCTCATTTCCAATTTGGAGACTTTAAAGATAATTTACAATTAAATTGTTCTGATTGATGGACGGCACTGCATGAGAAATCGACTAAAAAATTGTCAGTGAATTTCTTTCTTATGTATTATATGTAATTCCTAGCATTATGGGTCAAAAGATAATCCACAAAGCTCTCTAAAAGGAGACACTGAACTTCTTTATTAAAGGGGAAGTCCACCCGGATATCAAATTGGTTTTAAAAGAGGGAGAAAAAAGAAAGTCGTGCAGTTTTGAAGTTGTAATCAAATAATCACAAATTGGCAACTCCGTGACGTATCTTGCGAGGTCCTCTCCCACTTGCCAGGTACAAAAGCAAAAAAGAAGAAAATTCCACCTTTGTAAAGGAAATATATAATCATACATGCATCCTAGATTTAATCATTTCATTTACACAAATGCTGTTTAATACAATTGTATCCCTTAATTACGAAAATGAAATTTTATGCAATTTTCTTTGCAGATCAAACGGGAGAGGAGCTCGCAAGATATGTCACAGAATTGCTGTAGTGTGTTTGATTGATTGCAGCTTCAAAAATTAATTACTTTCTTATTTCTCGTTTGCTTACGTTTTCACTATTTGGTGATTCCGTGAAAATTTCAACTTTTGGTGAAAATAATTTGTGTAATTTCAACATTTGCCTTCTATGTCAGATGAATATGCATGATTTGAACTGTATGGAACCATATTCGAATTTGTTAATTTTTAAAATATTTTGCCCCAAAATGGCCATTTTTAAACCCGTAAATGAAATTACACATTTTTTGGGTAAAATATGGCTAATTACATACTGAGTCGTTTTTTTCGAGATTTCTGCAACCTTATTTTTTCTATTGATGTTATATGAAGCGTAACTTGCTGGTTAATTTGATACCAAATTTAGCAGAATTGGACAGCTATGAAGAAAGTTATAGAATGATGATCCCCCAAACACGTCTTTCGCCCGTCGTCTGCTGCACATGCATGGGGCCGCCATTTTCTATGTTTGCAGTGGACTTAGTACACGAATGACGTATCTGTAGACAATTCCTAGCCTAGATTCAGGACACAATTGCCATTGTTTTTTGCAGCTGTCGTTTCTCCCAACCTTTTGTGGTCGAGTGTCATTAATGATTCATGAATTGTGCTCTGAATTAATTACTGGTTTGTGGCCTCGCTGTTTCAAAAAGTGAACAATCTAATTAAATATTCAGAGCAATATTTAAAGAACAAGTATTCAGAGAAACATAATAGAACTTGCCCCAAATTTGTTTGGTGTCTCCGTACCGCGCGATCCGAACAATAAAAGTCCTTCGCAATAGACCTGTTTACTAAGTTATTCAAATTTTATGCATACTTTTGAAACAAAGGTTGTTCTTGACAACTTGAAAGCTTGCCAGAGGCTTGTCAGACATAGCAACAAGTAATGTATGCAAACTGGATTACAAGTATTGTAGTTCATTCATTAATAACAGGTTAATGGAATACCTCGTTACTAGGTCCACAGGAAAGAAACATCCATAAATTTGAATAACTTAGTAAACGGTCTATTCCACCCAATTTTGGGGATCGCGCGGTTACTGGAGAGTTGCGCCCTGTGTGAGATATATGCATGTGGAGAAAGAGCAGGGTAGGGGAATAAACCAAATAAAATAATATAAAAAAGGGACACAATCTAGACTAGCCAGTTGTCCACAAATACGTCATTCGTGGAAAATGGCGGCCCCCATGTGCAGCAGACGACGGGTGAAAGAAGTGTTTGGTGAGATCTAAAACATTCTATAACTTTCTTCATAGCTGTACAATTTTGGTAAATTTGTATCAAATTAATCAGCAGGTTACGTTTCATAGAATGTCAATAGACAAAAATCAAGGTTGGATTTCCCTTTAAGCAAATCTGGTTAGGGCTATGGGAATGTTCATATACAAAAAGCAAGGAAATATTAGAAGCCTTAAGATTTAAAGAAACTCAAAGGTCAGATAGAGTTTTGTCCCGTCTGTCACATTTTAAAGGTACCTTTTGCATTTGAAATAAATAGGATTACTATTTTGGAATAACATTTTGCAGTCTTGCTCTTTGGCAGGGGGGAGTTGATTTCTGCTGCTTAATCAGTGGAATACGATATTATGAAGGTAATTATCAATCATAAATTGATGTCCTGACATGTTTTAAATTTACAGAAAAATATATATGCATGTGACAACGGGAACATTTTCCGATGGATAGGAATGAAAATCCATTTAGTACTATGTTGCATTCTATTAAAGATCACCCTTTAACCCTTTTAGAACATGAAAATATGGCATTAAATGCTGTAAATTGTATTTCGTTATCCCATCTGTCACGATTTTATTGTCCCGTCTGTCACGCTCACTTTATTGGGATTTCCCCCAAAGCCAGATGACATTTCAAATGTAAACCATCATATTTGAAGAAGGAACCAACAAGTAATAACATAAAATACACTCATTTTGTTTCAAGATTTTTCAATGAGGGGAGTTTACTCAAAAAGTATCAAAGCAGAAATGGCTTGGTTAAAGTCATATGTCCCGTCTGTCACGCTGAACTTGAAGCCCTCCGCGCGCCCTCAATTTGTAAGCGGGCTTGAGAAAAACCCTTTTCCCCGTTTAATCGACCGAACAAAAAAGATCACACTGTACATCAAAATAAGCATAATTTTGAAACGAAATTTCGAAACGAAATTAAAATATCTAGTAATAACATCAAAAATTGAGGATTGGATGTCCCGTCTGTCATCTGGAATTGCCTTAATATGTTTCCCTCATTTTTCTGTTTTTATTCAAATCAACTAAACACCAGGGTGGATTTCCTCTTTACGGTTTCATGTTTTTTGTTGTTGTTTTTTTTATTCCATGGCAGGTTACTTTTCTCTCAGAAGCAGAAAAAATGGTTCGTTTTTCATCCAAGCCCTGTGTGAAGAATTCCTAAAACGGGCACATGAGGAATCGCTGGATACAATCATGAACATGGTAAACAACAACAAAATATTAATGTGTTCTAATAATACAAAATAACTCGTACAATACTTCATTCGGAGGAGAGAAGGTATGAATTTATATGATTTTAGAATATTAAGTTATTCGATTTGGAAAAAAAGAGAGAAAAAAAGCAAACAAATTAATAAAGAAAACAAACATCAAAATAATTGGTTTTTCATCCAAAATGCTTTCCCATATGATCGAATATAAATCAGTACTCAGGTTTTCAAAAGAGGCCCCAATAAAATACGTAGTGATCTAATCTAAAGTTTTCTTCAGTTATTTAAATGTAGTAAATTACTTGCAAATGCGATGATTTATTTTCATCGCTGCATTCACTATTTGGAAAATGTTGGTGATAGAAATTCAATAAAAACGCTCTGTCAAAGCCAATTACTTGCTTTGATTCAAACAGATTTATAGAAATAGTTTCATATTGAAACTAATTCTTTGGTAAACTTACGGGGTGTGAGCAAATAAGAGAAATTGAAATCGTAATGATGAAAATGATACCATGGAAACTTCCATTTTTTTACTTTTAGGTAACCAAACGTGTACACAGCGAAGAAAGGCGTTTTCGGAGTGGCGAAAGAACGGTCCAGGTACCACAGATAACCAAACAAGGAATTGATAAAGATATTGTGTTACTGCCAAAATATCCTTAAAACAATGTAAATTTAGATAAAGATGTCAAATATAATGTAAATAGAACTATGATAATGAATCGTCTTCCGCTCTACCATTCTTTATCAATTTCCCACCGCCTTTCTCCTTTGTTCTCTCTCATTCTCCCACTCTCTCTCTTTGCGTCTCTCTTCCCTTTTCTCATTCTTTAACGGACAAAACAGATGGATCGTTTTTTCTACTCTCTAATTTCTGGTATGGAAATTCAAACTAGAAAGTCTGAGCTTTTTAAAAATTAATAAGACATCAATTATTAAGTTCATTAACGAAAGGAAAAACCTAGAAAAATTGACGTTTATTACCGTGATGAAGCTAACCTATCCTCTTCAAAGCGCAGATCGATGATGCCTTATAAATAATGATTTTTTAAATGTTGAATTAAAATATATATCCGGTTTTCCCTATATTTTAAAACTTGATTAAATAAATGTCACTGACATGTAGCGTTAAATGTCAGTTATAAAGTATTTTTTTAACAGACATTTTGTTTTTCGAAGTTATAATAATCAAAGCAGGTTAAAAATATGGAAATAGTAATTTCTTTGCAACCAGAATCTAAAATTGTTCTGTCGCGTTGTATAATGTATAGATTCTTTTCGCAGAAGGGGGAAGCGATTGTTTTATCCTAAACTTTAGATTAAACTTTGTGTAGCTCGTATATAAAAATACCAGCACCCTATTTGTACACCACAAAGAACTTTTAATTGAAAGAAGTGTTGAATCATATATTTGATTTTAATTGTAATGGATATTGGAAAAGAGCTGTCTGTGGTTTTATAGACAAATTTTTAAAGATCTGATATATAAAATGTAAAGAATTCGTTTACAACGAAAATAATGAAACGAAAATGGTATAATAAGATAAAGATGGTTATACCCATTTTATTCCATCGCACATATGATTATAATAATTATTTCAATACTTGGTAATGTTTTTAATCTAATGTATGATCGTCTTTCGAGAAATGGTGGTATAGACGGATATGAATTGAAATACATTTCATTTAATATAATTCGTACATAATATATGTAAAGATTAATTTTAATATTATATATATATATATATATATATATATATATAATATTAAAATTAATATATATATATATTGTTTTTTGAAAGAAATGTTACTATTATAATTATAATGACAAGTGCTTAACAATTGTAAGAAATTGAAATGTATATTCCGATGTAAATGTCAGCCATCATTGTGTTTTTTATGCACCCCTGATGAAGATCTTTGATCGAAAGGAGGATAATTCAAGCTACGACCGCCTCATAGTAACATTTCTTTCAATATACCTTCCACTAAAACAACTATGAGTGACCACGAGCGTTTTGTTCAAGGAACATTTCTTACAATAATTCGTACATAGATATGTAAAGATAAATTTTAATAAATATATATATATATATATATACATGGATCTGTTTCAGATCAATGCCGTAACTTCCACAATGGCTACGTTTCGACTTGTATAACCGAAGTAAAGTACATCACCCCTTTGCTTGTATCATTTGCAAGGCCTCCAATACCTTGGGTAGCGTGACATGTTCGGATTTCGTGGCCTAATTATGTGGTCCAATTTGGCCACTTTTGCTGGGACAATTTATACATGCATATTTTGAAAGTTATTTTTTTTTAAGTTTCCCTAAATTCAAATGTTTTTGATGCCTGGGTGAAAGAGGAGGAATGAAAGAAAATTGCTTTCCCACTTACAACATTTTAATATCTTTTGTTTTTATCCGAGACAGAGTCAAAATTGATGTTTCAGACGTGACAATGGAAGGTCTAGAGTAATGAATGCTCGGAATATTCTAATAGGGAGATATTTTCTTGATTTATTGTGTGATATAGTCTATGTCTTCTAGTTTTAGCAAATGCAAAATGAAGTCACCATCTTTGTTTTAACCACTTAACTGCTATTGGGCTTATTACACATTGATAGCCTGCCCTCTGTGCTACAGCACTTTTTTGGTATTACAGTATTTTCACATTTTTTATGTTTTGGAGTTTTATCATAAAAATTTGGTTATTTATTGGTTATAACATTAACAATTGTTCTAGCTATTGTTCACACCCTGTATATCATAACAGCCTTACCCATGCACCTCATTATTCATTTCAAGTATGATTTTTTTTTCCTCAAGAAATTAATTTTTTGTAGCCAATAAACTTTTTCCGTTAACACCTGTCACATCCGCAACAGATGTCAAATCCGAAACAGATTTTTATACCATTCCTCATCAAACTCGCTTATGCGTAAATACAGCCCATCTCAGCGACCATAAAAATGTGAATTACAAAGAATTCACAACATAATTTTTTTTTATAAAGGCATTTAAAAAAAATAGTGTTTCGGATGTGACATGTTAACAAAGGATTCATATTTTCTGTGTTATGCACAAATAAATAAAATAACTTCTCAATATAATCATATATTAGTTCAAATTTGTACAAAGTAACCAAGTTATGCACAATAACCAAAGTTGCACGACGATTTTCTTCAATTATGCATGTTAATAGTTTAAATTCTTCTTTTTTTATCGCAAAGGGCAGTTTGGTGCCCCCATTCTTTAAACAGGAATATCGTACAACTCCCACTTGTACAATATTCTACATATGTGACAACATTGTTTGGCATGTTATGCATTCATATCCATTCATACAGGATACTGACATTATGGAATAATATTAGTATGTCGAAATATGATAAATGATCGAAGTTGCAAAGCTCTCCATCCTCCATGTGAGATCTGAAGACCTAGTCATAAAGAGGCCTTGCAAATGGATATTCTGTGGCTACTGAACTGGTCAATACATTTCACATCTGTAGTCACTACTATACAATGCTTACAAAATAATTGTTCAGTCGTGATTAATAATTGATATAAATATTAAAAACAAAGAAAAGTGGGTACATGTACATGTAAAAACATATTCTGATCGAACTTATAATTTAATTCTTCACTATTTTATATTTTTTCTGGTTTAAATGGACGACAGCTATTTCACTTCCATTCCTGCAAATGGTAAGGTTTCAGCAATTCAAAATTCATAAAAAGGACAATAAATGGCTGGTTTAATGGTGATATCCTACACATGCATATGAATGTTAAGGCAAAGTCTAGAAAAAATTACTTCTAACTCCAAATTGATTTATTTATTTATTTCTGATATTTATACAGGGTGACTCATTATCACCAATATTGGTGGTCTTCCATGAGGCCCTGATAGCAATAGTAAGTAACAATAATAGCCAACAAAATCATGAAAATAAACTCATAACAAAAATAGATAAGAACATACATAAATATATATATATATATATAAACATGTAAATACAAAGAATATGGTATCCTCGTAATCAATATACAAATGATGCACAGGTTGGAGTGGGTCGGTAGGAATTGTGTACACAAGGTACCTCTGAATTGTCTGAATTGTTTCGGACAAAATTCAGAGGTACCGAGGGTACACAATTCCTACCGACCCACGAAAAATACCAGTGCATCATCTGTTTTATAGAATGGGTAAAAAAAAAGTGAAAATCAAACTTTTTCCCAATCATGCATCCAGTGAAAGTGAGCCATGCGTCCGGTAAAAAAATTTACCGGACGCATGGCTGAAATTTACCGGACGCATGGCTAAATTTACCGGACGCATGGCTCAAATTTACCGGACGCATGGCACTGGTAAATCATTTCCATGCATCATAAATAGATTTTAGAAATTTAATGACTTCCATAGAGAACTGAAAATCTGGCTAATTAGGTTAAATTTCAGAATTTCATTTTATTTCAGTGTTAGAGTCTTGACCCTAAGCCTAGGCTAAGCTAACTACTGTCATGACTGTCAACTTTTTTATTTTAGAATCTGTCACTCATGTCAACAACAAGCCCAAGTTAGATATAATCTAGTCTATTTACATTAAAGCAAGTAATTTAAAGAATTAATGCAAAGAGAACTTCTAGTCTTGCATCAACAAATTTTAAGTCTGGTCAGCCCATAATCCAGGCCAGCCCAGACCAGGCCATTGTATGCTGCGCTGTAGACTGTAGTGAATCACCGTACCGTATGCACTGCAGTGCAGTGCAGCGTACGGTACTGAAGTTTCAGTTTCACACTGCACTAATTTTCATTTAATCGCCTTTTCAGTTTGCTTGTTTTTAAACAGGTAGACCTATAATCGGATTTTATTGGGCTTACCATCAGAATCCGAAGTCAACTATCATTAACATCTGAATTTTGTCTCAAATCTTGCAATTCTCCGTCATTAAAAAGTCGTATATCTCGGCTCTCAGCTCAGACTCTCGCACTCGCTAAAATAAATATCGATAGCATGTTTACAGTGGCTATCGTCAGTGATCGTAATAATTATTGATATCGAACGTGCAGGCCAGTAAAATTCAAGGCACAGCTCTTGACCAATGAGATTGCAGGGATTCTGAAACCCATTCTATAACATTGCTTTTACGAAAATGTTGGAATTGTTGCACATTCCTATCATCTTAATACCTAATGTATAGACGGTGATATTTTCTAAAATCTGTTGAAAAATAACCATTTATATATGAGTTATTTTGAAATGGCATTGTATAGTTTTGAAAGTACATACAAGAAGACTAGGCCTACTTTAGCTCAGTATAGAAACAGAATTGTTATATACATATTTACAAAACATATTATAGGGTAGTATACTTATTCAAAGATTACACAATGATTGCATGTAATATAGTATAGCAATCGAATGTACAGTGTCTCTTATGAAACAATAAAATACACATTATCTATTATTGATTATAAATGATATGAAATCATTCATATATTTTCAAAAGCATTGTGTCATCTTACATTTTGGGCAAAGAAACAAACCATCAAACATATTTTGCAAATCAGGGCAACAAAAAATGACATATTTCTGATGAAGACAATTATAAAATAGCATCAAGTGACTCATTTACCATGCTGTTATGTAAACGAATCAAACCAATCCTTTGTTTTCACAAGAGAATGCGTAGAAATGCGATAAGGAATGAGAGTAAAACTTCAGGTAGAAACTGAATAAAATTCCGCTTGCCATTCTTATTGCGAACAGATACTGCAAGATCTTTTGAACATATATTTAAATGTGTTCACAGAGCTTGCCATTTTTAGTGATCTGTCCAACTGATTCCATGCTATAATTGAAGATACGAGGGGGCTATGTTTAAAGCATTCTGTTTTATACTTTGGCACAGAAAGTAAACCTTCATCTGCCTGCCTCGTATGATACTGATGAATGTCACTTACTTTAACTAAACTTCCTTGTAAATAGGATGGTGCCAAATTGTGTGTACACTTGAACATCACAGTAACACGCTGAAATTAAAATCGTTTCTCAATCGGCATCAATTTCAGATTGCTAATTAATTCACTTGATGGAGTCTCATAACTTTTGTTTGAAATTATTCTAGCAGCTCGTTTTTGAACTTTCTGAAGCTTATACGTTTGTTCCTGATATCGATTTGACCACACAGAGGAACAATAATCAAAATGAGGCAACACGAGTGTATTATACAGCATCTTTAAAGATGTTGATGGTAAATAATCCTTCGCTCATTTTATTACACTGACATTTCTCTGCGTTACCTTTGTCAACGTGTTTGGACCAATTCATTTCTTCATCAATTAATATACCAAGACATTTGGCGACATTAACTCTTTTCAATACCTTTCCATTTATAGAAACATTGAAGGATGTTATTTTGTTTAAATTAGCACGCGAAGCTATGACTATCACGCATGTCTTCTCCGTGTACAAGGCGGTTTTGATTAATCCATACCATTAATTCTTCCAATGCGAAAGAAAGTTTTTCTTCAACCTCAGCTACGCTACTTCCACTCACAGTTAAAGTGGTATCGTCCGCATACATATCAACATAACCATCAGATATACAATTTGGTAAAGTATTTACATAGATGGAAAATAATAACGGACCCAAAATAGACCCCTGTGGTACGCCCATCAATACAGTTAATGGATTAGATTAACTGACTGTTCACGACCTGTTAAATAAGATCTGAACCAGTTTACACATTCATGTGAACATCCAATAGCAGATAACTTTTCTAATAAAATATTGTGATCAACTGTGTCAAATGCTTTACGAAGGTCTATGAAAGCGACTCCAGAGATCTGTCTGTTTTCAATGTTCCATGACAAATTATTAACAAATTTCATGAGTGCTGTTGCGGTAGAATGCTTTGCTCGAAAACCAGACTGACACGAGTTCAATATATTATTATCGTCAATGAATTCAGAAAGTTGGCGATGTACAGCCATGTAAGACATGATGTTTAGTTACAAATTCATATAATCTATTGTAAAATATTTTCTCTATGATATTTGAAAAACATGAAAGAAGGGATATAGGACGATAAGTACCAACAATGTGTTTTCCCCTTTTTAAAAATTAGGATGATTTTTGATATTTTGAGTTGTAAAGGTACTATCCCCATTTGAAGTGAGAGATTAATTATATGAGTTAGGGGTTTTGCTATTATATATCTAGCATATTTAACATCAGGACTAATATCATCCCATCCACATGACTTTCCATTTTTAAATGAACATATTACTTTCACAATTTCATCTTCAGTGGTATGCTTTAAAAATAAACAGTCCTTCAGTGGAGGAATCATGAAATAAAGAGAGTAGTTATCACCATAAGTACTTGCATCAATGGAAGATGCCAATCGTGGTCCAATATTATTGAAATAATTGTTAAAAGTGTTAGATATTAATTGAGGATCATTCAGAGTCTGTCCCTCATGTCAAAAACGTGGTAAAACAGACTTTTGTTCATGAAATATATTATTTATCAACTGCCACCATTTCTTCAGATCAGTTCTATATTATTTAAACTTTTGATAAAGATACAACTTCTTAACTTTTCTCAGTTCTGATGACACATGGTTTCTAATCATATTGTATTTCCTCTTTATTTTCTTGTGTAGGGTTACAGCGAAATTTGTTATATAGATACAGCGAAAACTGTGTAGCGTCCAAACTATCCTCTCACACTATCAGTAGGTTCTTACCTCTCTCTTCTCTAACAATACTTACCACGCCCGATTCCTCTCTCAGCAAACGAAAGAACACACACCTGATTTAGAAATTTCCCTATAGAAAACTGCCTAGGTTGCTTGACAACCGAACCTACTCAACTTGCAAGCCTGCTACATTCTACAGAGTACAAATACCCTTATTTACAAATGAATAAGGGCATGCAGTCACATTGTGACATGCCCTATTATGAAAACTCTTAACGAAGTAATGTGCAGAAGGATATTTTGATGCAATGTTAGTCTCATTTGTCTTTTTGTTTGTTTTGTTCCTGGTTAGAAAAAAAATCAGGTGCTATATGGATAATGATAATACTGTAATGCGTTTTACACTATGGAGTAAGTATGATATTACTTTTAGTATCAATGTTGTACATTATTATTGCTTCGATTATACTAGAGAGTGATAAACTGATAGAGAGAGAGAGAGAGAATACTGGAAGTAATTAATTTTGAGAAGTGTGAATATGGTACAAAGAATCATCAAGTGCATAGCAATAGACCGCTTCTGTAATGTATATATAAATTTATGCACATATATTCTCTGATCACCTAGTGACGAGCTATTCCATTAACCTGCTTTTTTGTAAATGAGCCTCAATGTTTGGAATCCAGTTTGCACACATTATTTGTTGCTATATCCGGCAAGCATCCGGCAAGCTTTCAGGTTGTCAAGAACAACCTTTGTCTGAAAGGTATGTATAAAATTTACATGCATTACCGAAGCGGTCTATTAAATTGAGATATTGTACAGACGGGGTCATCCCTATAGCTAGAAGGTCCGATAGTTAGCGGGTCCGATAGACCGACACCCAATAGATAGAAGGTTCGATAGACCGAATGTACGAGAGGGTCCAGTAGACAGAAGGTTCTATAGACCGAATCGGCAGGAGGGTCCGATAGTCCGAAGGTTTTATAGATCGAATGATCAACGGGTCCGATAGTCAGAAGGTCCGATAGATAGAAGGTTCGATAAACCGAATGTACGAGAGGGTCCAATAGACAGAAGGTTCTATTGACCGAATCGGCAAAAGGGTCCGATAGTCCGAAGGTTCAGTAGGGGTCCAATAGTTACAAGGTCCGATAGACCGACAATAAATAGTGGCGTATCCAGGATTTCCCAATAGGGGGGGGGGGGGGGGGGGGGGGGGGGCGCCAGGAATTATTGATCGCCGTCATGGGGGAGGGGTCTTTGGAAAATCTTTGCTTCTGAAGAAGGGCTGAGATGCAAAATAGTGCTATATGTGACCAATTTTGAAGCCTATTTAATGAACAATATTTTCAATTGGAATGGGGATTTTTTTTTTTTTTGGCTAGTTTTTTTTTTTTTTTACGACGGCCAATAGGGGGGGGGGGCACCTGTTGCGCCCGCTGGATACGCCACTGATAAATACGTAAAAAGGGTAAAATAGTGGATAAAATGAAGTGGGTAAAAAATAAGTGGTTAAAATAAGTGGGGGCGTTCCAACCAAAGAAAAAGCAAAAAAGGAAGAGGTTGAAAAGGAAAGAAGAAAAGAAGAGAAAAAGAAAAGAAATCGGAAAGGAAAGAGAAGAAAATAAAAATTCAAAAACTTCGCTCACTGGCATTATTAGGGTTATTTTCCAATGCCCATTATATTTTCACTATTGATATTAATTAGTTATTAATATAATCGCCATATTTATGTATATAAACCAATGCCAATTATATTAATAAGTCATATTCTTATGGAAGTTATTTGGTTTGCATCTTGAATCTCTAGCTAATGTTATGCTATTTTTCTAATCAAAGAATGTTAGCAACATAACTGAAAAGAATCGGGCGGCAAATTGACCTGAAGGGGCTAAAGAGATGAATTTTCAGATATAATAGCCTGTAAAAAAAAAAAAAAAAAATCTTCCCAATATGAGAACGGAAGTTGCCGATAACATGTTACACAGATTGTGAGAACGGAATAACAATACGATAGAACCTATTCTCAGGATACAAAATTCTTCTCTTTTTTTGTCTCTCTCTCGTTCGCTCGCTTTGCTCGCTCATACAATCAAGAAACTAGGCCTAGATTGTTTCTTGCAGCAAGCACCTCTTACGTCCTGCAGCAACAAGAAGCCCGAATATCATAATATTCGGGCAGTGAGGTATCCGACTATTCTCGAATTTCCCCAGCCCCCCCCCCCCAAAAAAAAATGGTATAATTTACCCGACAGAGTCCACAGACTAAAATTTGCCACAAGGTAGTAGTATGGATGTAGTCGGTGAACATTCAAAAAAGTATAAAAGTTGACATCATAGCTGGTAGGAAAATATCACCTGACAACCCTAAAAAAAAAAAAATGGAAACGCCCCCCTCCCAAGAAGGTGGTAGGGCCTAATTGAAACAATTTCATTTTTATCGGGCAGGATCTTTTGTTGTCAGAATCTTATCTTTTGTTACATTTAATGAAAATTCAACTATAAAGTGTGCCCCCATAAGATTTCTCTGTTTAAAAAATAACACTTACACTTCCAAGTGTTTGAAGGGGACGCCCTTTCCTCAGCTTGCTCCAATAGAAAAAAATGCTTCGGGCATGATGGGCCCGGGGCTTTAGTGTGCATCATATAATTAGATTTCCACGTTTCAAACAATGTTCAGCGTTCCCCAATGCCAATACATCGGTTTAGTGGCAAACTTAACCGGGGAGGGGGGGCTGAGCTGCATGGGTGGACCACCCCCCGCCCCACGGTGATGATGATGATGATGCTCTGATAAAAATACTTTTAACATGTTGAAAATGTATAAAACAAAACAAACAAAAAACAAACAAATAAGTTCCCCATTTTTTTTTTTTTGGGGGGGGGGTGGGCTTACAGACCTAGTGCATCGGTTTATTACAATACACATAGAAAAAGATAAGGCATTACCCTTTTCCTTTTATGAGATAAAACTATTAAAAACATATTGTATTCACTTATTTTACCGTTTTTACGTTATTGTCGTTCTATCGGACCTTCTAACTATCGGACCCCGACTTAACCTACGGACTATCGGACCCTTTTGCCGATTCGGTCTATAGAACCTTCTGTCTATCGGACATTCTGACTATCGGACCCCGTTGGACATTCGATCTATAGAACCTTCGGACTATCGGACCCTCCGCCGATTCGGTCTATAGAACCGTCTGTCTATTGGATCCTCTCGTACATTCGGTCTATCGGACCTTCTAGCTATAGGGCTGTAACCGTACAGACAAGCAGCAAGCAAAGAGGTTTTTTCAGTGCATAATTTGTGTGTATTGTATTAGGCAGTCAATATCAGTCCTGTACCAAGTTTATCATCCTGCCCCCCCCCCCATTTTCGCACATTCTCTGTATTTAAGTTTGCTCTTCCTCATCCCCTTTCTCTTTCTGCCCCTCGCTCTGTCTCTGTCTCTGTCTCCCTCTCGTTGTTTAGCTCTTTTGCAGGCATACTCACACGACCCAACGCCCCTACCATGGCTCTCCTTATCTTCATGATCTTGCTTGGGGCACACATTAATAGGGTTTCTGCAAGGAAGTGTGTTTGTGTGTGAGGGTGTGTGTGTGTGTGTGGGTAGGGGTTTTAATTTAAACCATGAATTTGATAGAAAAGAATATAAATATCACAATTCACATTCTACCCTCCCCTCCCCTCCTCTCTCCCTCCCTCTCTCACTCTTACCATACCTGTGCCGTGGATTTCATATTATCCCCACTTCCTCCACCCCGTTTGGCGATGTTAGGACCCACAATTCTATTACGTGAGAGAGAGGAGGAGGCGGGCTGGAGGGAGAAATTAGGGGGAGAGAGGGAGGGACGGGAAGAGAGAGGGAGGATAGAGGGAAGGAGATAGAGAAAGGGAGACAGGCAGAATACTTGCCAACATTATGGACCGTCCTGCTGAACTTCATGTAATGTAGTCGTGTATAAGAAATAAAAATACGAAGAAGTGGAAAATAAAATGTCGAGTTTTGAGTTTACAATTTTCCTATGCTTGGTAAATCCTATGTCTCTGTACTATATCTGTGTCAACTAATTATGTATATCTTATGGGAGTTTGTTATTGTGATTATTATTATCATCACTATGTTTAACACGTTTTTAATTATTTCTATTTTTATCATTATAAGTATGCCAAAACGCGGAAGTTGTGATGGGCGAAAGGATATGACAAGACTTTTGCCTTTCGAAATAAGCAGTCCCTATATGGGCCGTATGAATAAAACTAGCAAAGCCTAGCACATGCTAGGAAACAAAAGGGAGGATGTTCTTTTTGTAAACAAAAAACCAACAGAAAACAAAACAAACTTTCCCATACCAACATAGGAGGTAAAATGCAAGCTTGCATAGTACATCTTGCCCTTAACACCTTTTATTTGCTTGAACAGCAAAAATTAGGTTTCATAATAAAGTAGTTGCTTGGTATTTTCAAGCTCTTCTCATAGTACCTTTGCCTTTCACTTGAATTTTATTCATCAGAGAAGATAAGTATCTTTTAACTGTTTCATTTCACATTTTAGACTTTTCCATAGATAACAAGAATTAAGTAACGAAGCGAGTTCATCACTCATAGACTATTTGTCATATTTAAAAGCGGTGTGATCAAATCAGTTTATTCGAAAGATGTACGGAGAATGAAAAACCTCTTTCGACTTTTTGGACGCCTCAAAAGTCCAAATCCCCCACTTAGCAGAGCTTTGTCGCACGAGATCAATAGAACTATTGTTCTCATGTAAGCATTAGCTTTCGATCTCGTTTGTTTCAGAGATACTGCCCGTTGCATCTACCTCACATAAAAGGAAGCTAGACCCCTCTTCGGATTTTGAATGAAAAGGGGAAGTGACTGAATGGTATTATATCGGTTTCAGTCTTACGAATGGCTATAATATGAAAATAGGAATTTCAGAAAGCTTTCAGTACAACGAGGAGCATCATAAATTAAATAATTTCTTTATAGTTTTGCAGCTTCATTCTTACAGCCTCAGCAAACAAACTCATCACGATGTATTTATTTCTTGATTTGATATTTAAAGGAATAAGTGAAGGGATAGATAGATTACATTGCATGTTTTGTTTATATTTAGTGAAGTAAAACAACATGATGCCTTACCTGGTGGTACTTTATGCGTTCCTGCTCCTGAGATGTCTACAAAGCCAATGTGAGGATAAATCATCTAGATATCGCTTGGGATGAACATGCTCTTCCAAATAGTCGACATCGATAATGACGTTATTGTTCGATATTGATTATGCACAAGATGTAGTTGTTAACTTGTGTTTTGTACTGTAGAATGCTTATACATATACTAGAAGTTTAAACCTTTCAAGGATGATTCTCACCATTCAGAAACAAGGCCTTCATGCAGAGTAGACAGTGATACTATTGTTTTAATCATTAACCTGTATTACAGTTTCAATTTCCAGTGACCAAGTTGTTGAGCACGGTACTGTGCCAGTTTTTCATGTATTCTCATTATGATATTACTGTTATTTGTCGTTTCTTGCCTGTGTTATCCATGTTTTATCTACTCATAATACCCCTTTGTGGGTGAATGAGTTAATAAAACATTAACAAACATAAACATATATTAATGTATTCTTTAAAAGGAAGGAGCTTCGGTTCATACCTTAGTCACACCGCCCAATAATTGACTTCAAGCCAACCGATTTTATTGCCATTCGATGTAATGTAAATTTATGTTCGGTCTGGGGTCTGTCTACGGTCGTTCTTTTTGGCGTGACTGGCACTATGAACATGGCAAACAAAGAAGCGGACAAAGTATACAGCTCCTCATTGTACCTTCCACAAGTGCTCTCGTAGACAAAACACATCCCTTGATTACTATTATGTAAAAGTATGTAGAACAGGTGCCACATGCATATTCACCTGTTCTGCTTATTTTACATAATAGCAATGAAGGGATGTTCTTTTGTCTACCAGAGCAATTGTGGAGGGTACAGTGAGGATCTGTATATTTTGTTCGCTCTCTTTGTCATCGTGTTCATAGTGTGATGTATCAGAGCCGCTAGTGCTTGCTTTACGATTAAAGGGGCTTTCACGTATCCCTACAGCGAGTATAAACAGACATTTTGGCCAATAGACCGCTTCAATGTATACAAACTTGTGCATATTCTCTGAGCACCTAGTGACGAGCTATTCCATGAACCTGCTTTTTATAAATGAGCCTCAATGCTTGGAATCCAGTTTGCATACTTTATTTGAAGCTATGCCGGGCAAGCTTTCGGGTTGTCAAGAACAACCTTTGTTTGAAAGGTATGCATAAAATTTGCATACATTACCGAAGCGGTCTATCTCGTACGGTGCCCGGCCAGCTCCCTTACGCCCTAAGATGGTTAAGGCACCATAAAACACCTCTAAACAAACAAACAAACAGCTCCCTTACGGTTCCCACGGGCACCTGGGCTGGACATTTTTCACCAGCCGTACGGGTGTCTCGGTGCTGAACTGGCTGATCTCAATTCTCCCGGCGTTTTCATCTGACCGTTAGGCCGTACAAAGCCCGTAGAAGCCCGTTGTGGCCGGGAGGCTCCGAAGGGTCCCGGGCGATAAGTGCAACACCTGGCGCCTGCCGTCCGGGGTCCGTTTGATATAAAAATTGCCCAAGCGTCCCCCTAACGCCGACATCGAATCCACCCGTCTGGGTTGTCTTCCTTTTTGGACCCATGGCTTGAGACTTTTGTAGAACTCGTGTAGAAAGACCTCTCAAATATACAACACAGCTTTAAATACAGGAGGCGCGGACGTCGGAGGACGCACCCGTCCGGGCCCCACCCGGGCGCCGTGCGGTGCACCTGTTCATCGGACGGGGCCCTGGTGGCTCTTACGGTTTGTTGACGGGCGCAACCGCGTAGGTAGGATTTATTTATTTATTTATTTTTTTTTTTTTTTGGGGGGGGGGGGGGCGATTGTGAGCGCGAAATTAGTGATGAGCACCAAAGACCAGCTCCCCCGGGGGGGGGGGGGGGGGATGAAGCGCGAAAGCTCTGACGTTTTAGCAAATTTGAGAGAAAACTAACGGCTCCTAGCTAGCAAACTTTTCTTTAGGCAGAAAGTTAGTTCGACCCCTTGTCTGCTTTCAGTTATTTGGACACAATGCTGAACTGTATGTAACAGGGGTGGGTGCAGGAGGGGGAGTTTCGCACTTCCCGCAAGAAGCACGAAAACTTTGACGTTTTAGCACATTTTGAGAGAAAGATAACGGCTCGTAGCGCCCTTTTAGGCTTTTTTTTCTCTCACTCCCCCCGCGTTTTCGCCCTCGCTTTTTTTTTAAATTTGGCGTTATTAATATTATTTTTTTTTGGGGGGGGGACCGCCCCCACCCTCCTGGCTACGCGCCTGGATGGGCGCCTTGCGATTACACTCCATCAATTTCATCGGGTACGCCCGGCCGCCGTAGAATATGTGACCATACACACCGTAGAAATGAAAATCGTAAGGTACCCGTACGCTCTCTAAAATCCACGGCAAGCCGCCTGGTGGGGAAAATCATACGGGTGCCCGGTGGATTTGTGACTACAGTAGACTTTAGGGGGGGGGGGGGGGGCATAAAAATGCGTTTGAAAAAAAAGTAAACAGAGAGAAATTTTATTATCTTTTATTGTCTTATCTGAGTATATTGAATTTGCAGAAATAAAATGGAGTTAGTCGGAAGAGGAAAAACCAATATTTCCTACCTCCAGCGTATTATTTTTCAGTGTTTCAATGCCATCTTATACGCTATCGATTAAGGGTTGTTGCTTGTGCACATTTAAAAGAAATCATTTCTTATTCACCGTTAACTGATTTCTACACAACCGTCCTGTTAGGAAAGCTCATCCTCTTAACCTTTACTCCAAAACCTTCTCCGGCACTCGAAGGTATATAAGCTCTAGTATCGTATGATTGGGCCATCAAGTTTCGCTGCTTTCGAGATTCAGTTTTGTACACACATTAATTGGTAATTCCAAAAAGTCTGCTATAGGCATGGAAACTGACGAGAGAGGTCTTAAAATGGATATAGAATACATAAACACAACACAAAAAGTAGGTTCACCCTAAATCAAAATGGCATAACTTTTTAACGAAAAGGTTTCGAACAAAATAACTTGGTCAGAGTGTTCCTACACATTCAAGGCAAAATTGTCACTTTTCAAAAGTCACAAGAGCCATTTTGGGGGGTCATTTTGGCGAATTCTGTTTCTGGTTTTTGTTCAAGTGCTGTAGTTGTTTATCATCCATCGTTTGACCCCTTCGCACCTATCCTGACACTTTTCGGTTTTTTTTTGCACGGTTTGGTGAGCTCAATTTTAGTGGAAAGTAGCTGTTCAAACCCTCTTAACTTTGAAATGGAAAATCCATTCGGATTATTGAAAAAATTAACATCAGATATTGCTACCAAAATGAGATGTCAATTGTGTAAACACAAGAGATAATTTTCTGGCTGGTTGAGTGAGCACACTTTAAAATTAAGCAAGAAATGCTAAAATTCGCTGTTAATAATATGGCATAAAATATGACTCCTGTGACTTTGGAAAAGTGACAATTTTCCCTTTAATGTGTGCTCACTCATGCATGACTTGACAGATCAATCTCATTTTCACACAGAAGTTAGTCGATGTGTGTAGGAACACTCCTGCCAAGTTATTTTGCCTAAAACCTTTTCGTTAAAATGTTACGCCATTTTGCTTTAGGGGGAACTTACTTTTTGTGTTGTGTTTATATAAAATATAAGAAAGACGTGTTTAAGCAATAAAACCCCACTAAGATTTCGGTCAAACTTCCTTAAACCCAGCATCGGATATAAATGTTAGTGCAATCGGGACTGTTGCCCGTCCTAACAACAAATAATGTTTGTGATATGCATTCTCACAGTTGCAAACCTGGGCGTAAAATGACGTTTTGACTCCAAAATGAAAGTCTTGCCTGGAAATCGAGTTTGCACGTTGTAAAAAGATCTTGGGGGAAAGATCATTTGCCCATGCGTGTCCTAAATTATGGAATATCCTTCCTGAAGACATCAAAAAATGCATAACATCTGATTCTTTTAAAAATCATGTAAAACATTTCTGTTTAATTCTTAATTAATTTCTACATGCGCCTTGAGCACTCCACAGAGTGGATTTGGCGTTATACAAGTTACATTTATTATTATTATTATTATTATTATTATAAATGTCAAAATTATTTAGAGTAAGTCTTATGATATACATTCTAATAATCTTAATAAAATAATGATTGCAATTTTGCATCGATTTTCACATTTTGACAAAGTCTACAGACTATATTTCCTGTGCTATAGAAATTAATCTTATTATTATGATTATTATTATTGTTATTATTATTATTATTATCATTATTAATGAGGTTGGGTTACGCAAGAGGTGCTTTACAAATTCAGCAGCGTTTCACATTCGTGTTGGTGTGCTGTAATTAGGGGTACGCACAGAAACATTTTTGGGGTCTAATAAATTTTTGCATGGCTGCATATGAAAAAGCGAAAATGGATAATAACAGTAATGACAATCATAATTCTCTGGGATATCCCCTTCCAGATAAAACGGTCCCAGCGTGTCTGTGGTGAACAGGGTCTTTTGTTCAGTTGTTATCTTTTCATTCCGAAGTGCAACTTAAAAGCTTTGATATGGGTTCATCATATTAGTTATGTTCACACGTAGTACATAGCATCGATGCTATGTAAGTTTCAAAAATATTTCCAGTACGTTCAGACAGGCCGTGATCGACTTGCTTCTATCACCTACTCGTGACTATTCATCGCTCACCCGCTGCCAAAACAATAATTACTGGGCCACACAGAGTGACCCGAGTATAATTGGTATGCATGGTCAAACGCGCGGAAGTTAGGCCTATATGTCTTCATAAATCAACATAATAACACAATTCATTTGTAATACCGATAATACAATCAACTAGCAAATACATGTGTTATAATACTTAATTTTAAATAAACCTTGTACATGTTAAAATTGACTGAACTCCAATCTTATGCCAAATTAAAACACATACATGCACACTATATTCTCTGGTAAGCACATGTAAATCAATATCTAAAGACTAGTTAAGGTCTGATTCTGAAAGAGCAGATTCTCAGCTTAAAAATGATATATAACTCATTGGATGTTCATAACTCAATGTACAAAGAGAAGAATGCACAGTCCCTCATAATGTTACTTCTTAATAAGGGTTTAAAGTTTGCAGTCTATTGAAGCACTCTGACTTGCAAAGTGTTGTGCTAAGGTGACAAATGGAGGATTGGAACTCAATGAAAATTTCTATGAAGAGATTATCAGATTGTCCTAAAACTTGGCATACTACATAGACATATTCTGTTTATCATAGTGCACAAGTATCAATGCAAGAACTTACTCCGGGAGATTTATGGGAGATTAAAATTAGACAAGTATTCAGGGTCGTGAAAAAGAAAAGTAATACAACAAAATCCAGAGAAGACACACATAAGTCTGATAAAAAGCTGGCAAAAATACCACTTCTAGACTGTTTGGTGCCTCCACATTTTAGATTACTTAGAAAAAAGTATACTCTTTCAGGAAATACCCAAAACTAAAATTTGACCATGCATGCCAACCAAAACACATTGATTGATCTCTAACTGAAAAACACATAGTGCGACTTTTGGGTGGTTTTGTGGTGCCTGGTCACATATATAAAAAAGAAAAAGATAAAAAGAAGGAACCCCCCCCCCCCCAAAAAAACCCTTCCTTACCACACAGTATACACATTACCCTACTATACCCCTATATACATCACATGAATACATACATTATATTACAGTACCAGATAAACCAGAATGATATACATCACATGAATACATACATTGCATTATATTATAGCACCACATGAAACAGATAGAATTATAATAGCAGCGAGTGAAGATAGCAGCGATTGCGCTCACACGACAAATAGTCACAAGCGCGGTGGGTGGTCTACCGCAAAGCGTCGATGCTTTGTCGCTGGATCCTGAGATTTACTCCTGCTAAACTCGCTGCAAGAATAGTTTGGAAACTCGCTTCTATCTCGTGACTATCTGCGTTCAGACAGCGTTTGGTCTCGACACTATCTGGTCTTCACCAAAATAGCATCGACACCTCGATAGCATCGATGCTATCGCTCTACGTGTGAACGTACCTATTGTTATCACAGACGAGGTTTATTGTTTGGAACATTTGTGCACATGAAATTTATCACTTCCCCCTTTTTATATATAAAATGCGCCGATCCATCGTTGAAAGGGGAAGTAGACCTTGCACCTTATTAGTCATGTTAGTCTATACAGACAGGGAGAATTAATTAACACCTAATTAGCGCCTAATTAATGAGTCATTCATGACTTTCGTTGACTAATTAAAACATACCTCCAACATTTCCTTTCACTATAATTAGCATCCTTCCTCTTTGACTGTTTAAAGACATCCATCATTATCATTTCATGAATTAATTATTTAATATTTTTAATTAATATTCACATTGTTTTTGAAGAGGTATGAAATTATTGTTTATTGGTCGGGTGACTTATGCTGATCATCGATACAAACACATCATGTACACTGAGATGCTAAATGACAATCAACCACCTCATTTAGGTTATTTATTGGTGGTGCAATGTATAATGTGTGGAACCGTAGGTCTACTTTAGTTTAATAAATACAAAACCACTATTGTTGGTATTTGTCCATACCACGCTGTTGATAGCGTGTTTCAGATTTGGTATGTATGTACTGGTTAACGTACATGTATATACTTACATTATTAAAATTGTAATGTACAGACATTATTGATAAACTGGGAAAAAGCTTTTTAAAGCTTGAAATCTCATACGTATCCCTCATCACCGGTACCTGCGTGATATAAGAACGATTAGTGTATACGAAATTGAATTTTAACACAGAGCAGAGAGGTGTATTGGGATCTATCTAGTGCCAGCCTCAAATAAGGTATTCAATTATTCAACTATCAGTTGTTCCTATTTTGAAGATTTAGATTCATCTTTATGGTAATCCATGTCGACGTACTGGTTGTCCAATAAATGCAAGGATGTATAGCAGAATAATGTCGCTTAGAGTTTTATCCAAGTTTTCACACTGCACTCGCCCTCAAGGAAATATAATTTGTACTCTGATTTACTTGTTAATGTCGAAATCATCAGTAATCATAGTCTCATGAGTATTCACGGAAAAAAATGTTTATTCAACTTGTTAATACATGACTCCAAAAACACTCAGCCTCGCTCAAGGAAAATACGTAAAAATACGTAAAATGCCCATGACATGGCCCTATCTAATTCCAGGGAAAATTAACGAGCTGATTTACCTACTCATATCCGAAGTGAAAATCATCAATGATATATCTGTTGTCATAGTCTCATGAACATTAACACAGATTTTTTATTTAAAAAAAAATCAGTGAGCTTGTCCATGCAAGGCTGAACACAACCTCGTGGAAAATAATACAGCTCTCTACTTTACATATTCATGTCCAAAGCATCCACGATCACGATGGCATAGTCTCACGCATATTCACGTAAAAATTATTGGGTGCAACATTTATTGACGGTTATGTCATACTGTCACGCTTGACTGGACGTGGGGACTTGGATATATTATTTACCTGCGTTACGTTTGTAAAGCAGGTAAATGTTGTTTGTCTCGTTAATGTATGCATACTTATGCTTGGTAAGAGTTGTTGTCCAAGAGTAAGAGGTGATTATGCAAGAATGTTATCCGCAGGTGGTGCGGGGTACGAGCATTAGGGTGTGGTAGAAGGTGTTTGAGGAGTCATTCTAGCTTGCTCTTTCATCACGACAGCACGGAGCCGCCCGCTGAACCTGATTTAACACGAAAATCTGAACGCCGCACCCAGAGAGGCATGTGGTGATAGCTGTAATCTGAGCTAAATGAAACGTTTTTAATGTTTATACTATATTAATTTGAATGTGCATGTCTGAGAAATTAAATTAGCTCTGTGATAGCATTGCGTAGGTGCATGCTGTTTCCTCGTACGATTTAGTCTTCAGTGTAGTCTGAAGTTTGAAAGATATTTTATCACTGATATTTTTGGGGGAATATGAAAGTTTACGACTATCTATACAGTGATTTGAATATAAAATTGTACAAAAGGCATTCTACTTTGAATGTGGAAAATAAACAAAAACATTATGAATTTGTGTAATACAAAGTAGATTTTCCTGAAAATGATACCAGAAGTTGTAATCGACAAATAAATCATTGGCATGGTTGGATGAAACCACTCATAGGTACATTCCTATACTTCGTGTGTATAATGTAGGCAGTCATACACCTCAACTTTTTAAAACACCACTGCACAAAAGTCACAAACATTCACTCAAAATCGGCATTTAATTTACAAAAACCGACCACAAAATATCCAAGAAATACAATAAATTCAACTCACCGATGTTGGAAAAGAGATTTCCAAAAATGAAATCCGTAATTTACTGTTGATTCTCGCGAAACGAGCTATCGGAGTCATTGTGTACATTTCCTGGTCGCCGCGGGCGCTGACATCTCCCCAAAAGAGTTTTGTCCTTAAAAATTCGGTCCCTGTGGCATACACGGAAAAGTCCCGATTTTCTGTGTGCGCGATCGTAAAGATCGACGTGCGCTTGCGATCCCGAGTTTCTTCGTGGACAAAAATTTTATTGGCCGATTTTAGTCTAAGACATCGGCAGTATGTAAACAACACGCGATCGCGAAACAAATCGGCGGGGATTTCTCCGGTTTTGGACAAGATTTTGACTTTGGATTTTGCTGAAAATATCAAAAGTTCTTCCTAACGGCCATTTGAGGTAGGAGTGAGATTTTTAAGGGCTGAATTTGAAAGCAAGTATTTAAAATATTTATCTTATTTTCCCCCCATACCTTTACTACACGCGACAGAAAATACCAACTATTTTTGCATGTTGTATTCGTAGTGGTCAATATGACCACTATTCGTGGTGTGGATGAAACCGTTTTTCACATAACAGTTTATCGATTGGCAAGTTTTTAATGGGAATAGGAGGAATTGCTTTAATGAGCATCGAAATGGTAAATTGGTGAAAGGGAATCCACTTACAAGACTTGAAAGTGTAAAATAGGTGGAAATTGTGATTTTGTGTAATACAAAGTTCTCTTTGTTGAAGATGAGATCCAACATCGTGGTCGACGAGATAAATCATTGGCATGATTTGATAATACTGTTTTCACAATACAGTTTATCTATTGGCAAGTTTTTAATGGTGAAGGAAGAAGTTATAATGCATGTTTATTGTAATTAGCAGTGGAATAGTAAATTGGTGACTAGGGAATCCAATTACAAGACTTGAAAGTGTAGAATAGGTGGAAATTGTGATTTTGTAAAATACAGTGTTGTCTTTTTCTGAAAAATGAGATCCAACGTCGTGGTCGGCGAAATAAATCGCATGATTCGATGATACTGTTTTGAAATACAGTTTATCGATTGGCAAGTTTCTAATAGTACAGGAACAGTTTTATTCCATAGCTTCTTATTGTAATTAGCAGTGGAATAGTAAATTGGTGACTAAGGAATCCAATTACAAGACTTGAAAGTGTAGAATAAGTGGAAAATTATGATTTTTTATATCTTAAAGTATGTCTTTTTCTGAAAATGAGATCCAACTTCGTGATCGACGAGATAAATCATTGGCATGGTTGGATATGATGTTGTTTTCACATTACAGTTTATCGATTGGTGAAGCGTTTAAAGAGAATATACATGTAGGAAGGGTTGTTTTTAATGCATATCGCATTAATTAGCCTTGGAATATAGTAAATTGGTGAAAAGGGAATCCACGTACATAATCCAGTATGTTAATGCGAGACTGTGTGGTCTCATAATGCAGCTCTTGATGTAGTGGAGCTTTGTTGAAAGAATCTTCGGATTTTGTTCCGAAAATAAGAGTAGGGGTTTCAGTCGAGAAGCAAAACAAGTTGACACAGCATTGACTGTGTAGTAATTTGTGTGTGCATGAGGATATCCCGTAAACTTCGTAGACACACACAACTTTCGCTCCCTCTGCAGAGAAGCATCTCCTGCTCTACGCGGCACCGAGAATCGGAGATTTTGGGAATAGCTCGTTTGGACATACACCAATTTGGACGTCGATTCGGTCTTTGTTCTTTTAAGAAAATATTTCCAAATGAACCCGAAGAATTCTCCGAACCATATGCTACACAGACATACCAGCAGCATTCTCTAAGCCCATCAACTTCATGGATTAAAACGCATATGAACTTTTCTGAGCCCTATTTTGAGTTCATATACCGAATTCAGCTAGATGCTGGAGGGTAAGTACAAAATATAATGAATGCTGATTCTATAAATGTTCATATTTTGAATTTATGATATCACCTGACCTCCGAAATGTCATTTTTGCATACCATTGTTTGGAGTCAAAACGACCGTCAATTTCTGTTCTTCGCACCAGCACTACGATCATGACGAACAAAGAAGTGGACAAAATATACAGCTCCCCATTGTGGTAAACAATAGAACATCCCTTCATTGCTATTATGTAAAAGTATGTAGAACAGGTGTCACATGCATATTCACCTGTTCTACTTATTTTACATAATAGCAATGAAGGGATGTTTTTTGTCTACCAGAGCAATTGTGGAGGGTCCAATGAGGAGCTGTATATTTTGTCCGCTCTCTTTGTCATCGTGTTCATAGTGCAGGGTCCTTCCCAATCGACCGAGACAAGTCCATGTGTACGCGGGGTGTTTTGGTTTGAGAGGGACATGATTGGCCTCCGTGATTATTTTGGAGAAACAAAACTTGTATTTCAAAGGTTCACGGTAATCTAGAAAGACCTAATTATCCTGTAAAATTAATCAAAGTTATAAATAGTCAAATTTTGAGACCATTTTCATGAATTTATTCTTTCGACGTACCCTCGCGATAAATGTAACCGTCTCAATGCGATGACTTAAAATTTATATTACCGCACGAAACCCTATATATGGGACTGACCAATGAGTACTAGCACAGTAAAAAACGCCGACTTTATTTACAGATTTACAGATTTCCAGAATAATTATAATTAATGAATAATATGATAAACATAATCTCTGATTCATTCTTGATATATGTGTGAAATCTTGTGGAATCATATTGTTTCCAGGTATCATGGATGCTAAAACGGCGCCATCACTCAAACAATACAAATAATAAGAATGACGTCATCAACTTCGTCAACAATTTCCTGAGAATTCAAATATTAAAAAAATTGTAATTCCGGAACGCTTCATCCAATTTTGAAAATTCAAACTGCATTTTGTTTCTAAAAATATGATCTGTCCATCTATGCAAAGATTAAACCTCAATCTACGGGAAGAAAATATTACCTGAAACCCCTACTTAATAAGAGGATTCAGTTAGGCTCTATGGTGGAGAGAGCTAGAAGCCTTGTGAATGGCAAGATTATACCGCCTGGAACGACGGGCTCATTGCGTACACTAAAAGTATTGAGAAAACCTAGTCAGGAGTGGTGATCAGAAATTTATAGAAGCTTTGAAATTTGTGGAAAAAGAATCTTCGGATTTTGTTCCGAAAATGAGAGGATTCAGTTAGGTTCTATGGTGGAGAGAGCTAGAAGCCTTGTGAATGGCTCGAGTACCGCCTGGAATGGCGAGGTGTACGCAGGTACACTAACGATAAATGTTTTGAGAAAAATGAAAGTATACAGGGTATGGTAATAAACTTGTGTATTGATTGATTTTGTTGTGACCATGGTGACGGAGCTTTCTTCTTTGGAAAGATAATTACACAAAAATCACTGGATATAAAATGATTCATTTAAGCTCTGTGGCGAGAGCTCGAAGCCTTGTGAATGGCAAGATTATACCGCCTGGAACGACGGGCTCATTGCGTACACTAAAAGTATTGAGAAAACTTAGTCAGGAGTGGTGATCAGAAATATATAGAAGCTTTGAAATTTGTGGAAAAAGAATCTTCGGATGTTGTTCAGAAAATGAGAGGATTCAGTTTGGCTCAATGGTGGAGAGAGCTAGAAGCCTTGTGAATGGCTCGAGTACCGCCTGGAATGGCGAGGTGTACGCAGGTACACTAACGATAAAGGTATTGAGAAAACTGAAAGTATACAGGGTGTGGTAATGAACCTGTGCATTGATTGATTTTGTTGTCACAGTGGTGACGGAGTTTCTTCTTTGGAAGGAAGATTACACAGGCATCACTGGGATATAGAATGATTAATTTAGGCTCTGTGTCGAGAGTATGGCAAGCCTTATTACTATTTAAAGTGATTTTGTGATATCACAAATTCCCATTGGTTTATCACAAACCCAATTTTTGATATCAAGAAATCGAATTTGTGATAACAAATTCAATTAGTGATATCACAAAATCGAATCTGAGATATCACAAATTCGAATTAGTGATATCACAAATTTAATTCTTGATATAAAAAATTGGGTTGATGTGATAAACCTATGAGAATTTGAGATATCAAAAATTCGAATTCGTGATATCACAAAATCGAATTCGTGATATCACAAATTCCATTTTGTGATGTCACTAATTCGAATTCATGATATCACAAATTTGATTTTGTGATATCAAGAAATCAAATTTGTGATATCACGAATTCACAGGTTATTTGAGCATTAATTTAGTGCAGAAATTCAGCTGTGTATTCGAGCGTTAGTTTAGTGCTCAAATTCACTTGGTATTCGAGCTTTAGTTTAGTGCAGAATGTAGTATAAACGAAAGTGTGACATAGAAGGCAAAATTAGATAGACCTATAAAATCTGTTGACAGTTTCATTCTCAACAAATAACCAAATCTATATGTTTAGGCTGCTACATACAGATAATTCACGGGCAAAAAATTGAAGAAAAGTATTTTTAAAAAATAACACTATTAATAGAGAAATGTACTGCAAATGTTTGGTGTCCACTGTAACAACCGCTACATGGAATTTAGAAAAGAGATTTGAACCCACTTTTAATTGATTAAAATGGTACCATATATCATTTTGAGATATTGTAACTATTCTTCTTATAAAGACATTGCAGAATATAATTTTGACTACTTATTTTGGAATTTTCTAAATTCTATGTAACGCATGTCGCAAAAGATGGTTGGGTGGACACCAAAGTGATAAGGGCAAACAGAAACTTCATGAATACATTTAATAATTTCTTTTTATATTATTTGGATACCCCTCCTGGAAAGCTAACTGAAATACTAATATCTTCTGTACCAACTGAAGAAAATTCAAATTGTGCCAGTTCACAATCAAAAGCGTAACGGTGGTTACTGTGGACACCAAATATTTGGCAGGTGTTCTGTGGTGATTTTTTTCATGAAGATGTAATCTTCTGAGAACAGTTTTCTGTCCTTTTTCATTGCTCATCAACTACTTCAGAACATCAAAGTTTAACTGAATTACAAGAATCCTATGTACTCTTTTTGAGATATCTGCGTAACGCGCGTCGCAGTGGACACCAAGAGTAACGCGCGCTACGCTGTTTTTACAGATGCAATTTTAGTACAAATATAGCCCATCTTTGTAAATTTTTTTAGCATGAAGTGGAAAATGTGCCTCTCCTGAAAGAATAATGATGAAACAAACTGTTAAAATTCAAAAATTGGAAAGGGATGATGCCTTTGTTTTATAGACTACATACCATGTCACAATTCGGTGTCCACAATTGTGCAATTTTCAGTCATTATTGCCAAAAAAAAGTATAAGAAATTATTAGTGTGAGCTGAAGTTATCTCTACTATCTCTTAAACATGTTTACAACATATCCTCAAAATAATTGGCCTTGGGAATACCATGTTTCTGATATAGAGCTGCTCAAAATTCACATGTGGAAATCTCTGCAGTATTGTAAACATACACATTATATATTTGTTTTTATTAAAAATATCACGCATTCCTTAGATTTATATTTAAAGCAAGTAATTAGTCTCAAAATCAACTTATTTTTTACGTAGATTGGCAACATATCAGTAATTCATTTCGTGATAAGTTGCCAATTTCATGTACCGTATACTAGCCATTAAGATCCTGTCTATGAGTGGTACGTTCCATGCCCTGAATTGCATGCATGCACGTGTTGTGCATGCAACTCTTATCTACGTGGTCGCAGCCACGTGGTGCAGATCGGCAATTCTGTTTCTAAGCCTGTTAATGATGTCTTCGGAGTCCCTCAAGGGTCAGTAATAGGACTCCTTCTCTACACGCTCTACATTACACCAATGCAGGACATCATTCAAGCCCACGATCTAGGTGCAATGCTCTATGCCAACGATACACAAGTCTACACCATCTTCAACAGCGCCGACCGTGACAATGCCATCAGAAACGTAAACTAATGCCTCCGAGACATCCGAATCTGGGCTACAAGGAACAGGCTCACCTTAAACACACCAAGACAGGGGTGGTCCATTTCACGTCGAAGTTTCTGCCGAGATGTAGCCCTGACATCAAGATATGTATCAAAAGGCAAGTTGTAACAACTTCTGAGGTTGTTCGTAACCTTGGAGCCATGATGGACCAACACCTCACAATGAAGTCTCACGTAAAAAAAGACCTGTCGATCAGCAATGGGGGCAATACGCAAGATAGGTCACATTCGAGATTATTTGGACCAGCATACAACACAAATGCTAGTTCACGCGTTTGTCACCTCTAGGCTTGACACCTGTAATCCTCTTCTCGGAAACCTGCCAGACGTGGAGATCAAGAAATTACAACGCATCCAGAATATTGCAGCGAGAATCGTAACAAGGACACGCAAACATGAACATATCACACCTCTTCTTCTGCAATTACACTGGCTTCCAGTCCACCATCGCATCCAATTTAAGATCCTGTTGGTGGTGTACAAAGCCTTAAATGGTACTGCCCCGTCCTACATATCATCGGTGAATATACCCCTACCAGAAACCTTCGATCCACGGACATGAACCTTCTCCAGACTTCCAAGGTTAGGACTAAATTCAACGGGGACCGGGCTTTCAGCAACGCTGCGCCGACACTTTGGAACTCTCTTCCTTTCCAGCTCCGGGATGCACCATCTGTTCACAATTTCAAGAAATCTCTGAAGACATACATGTTTACCTTAATGAAATAATTTTAGTTATGGTTATTGAAATGTTAAGATAATTTTTGAATACATCTATCATGTTCTAATTATTGTCACTACATTAATTTCAATTCTGATATCACTATATGATTATTGTACCTGTTGCGGGCCGCTCCCTACCCGTATCCCAGGTTCCCTGTCTTATATTTACGTAGACAGCACAACAACAGATTACTCTGGAAAACCGGTTGTAAGTTAATAAAACTCCATGTTGAATCTCTTCTTGGTCTCGATCGTCACAATCGATCTCGACCTATTGAACTCGCCCTCATCACACTCCCCTCCATAAAAACATACTTCGGAGTGTAATGAAGAAAGTATGTACATAAAATCTCGTACAACACAGAAACTTTGTATAAACGAACACGTTATGACTTCATTACACAGTACAGAACCTTATACTGTAGAGCATCTAAACACAGCATTGGCTTGCTAGCTGATCCTAAAAATAGCACAAGCCTCATTATAAATGCAGAAATTGTGTTCTAGAGTTAACCATGTAATAACATAGAGTGTGAACACAATTCCATGTCTTTAAACTTAATGAATTAGCATGTAAATTTGCTAGGAGACATATAAAAGCAATCAACTTGATATATAACTGCAGTATTGCTCAGAATCCTCCCTTGATGCAAGTAATGTAAGAAATATTACAAAGTTTATACATGTACAACAAAATAAAATCGCATAGAAGTTAAGACATCAAATGGGTTTTCAGTACATGTATCATTATGTACAGGCATATACCATTACTGATGCTTCTTTGCAATTTTAAGCAAAATATCTTTTCTTACAATGCAACAATCAATAAACAACCTTCAGCAATATTAGACCTGGCTGAAAAATAGGACAACAATGATCATCACAATATATATGATCTATAAAAGTTTCCACCATTAATGCAAACATGTATACATTGATAAGAAAGATATTTTAGTTGGTTAGGCAATATAAATTGTCCACTCTGTTTAACACATGAATTCCACAGACCAAAAATATGAGAAAATTCATATCTTTTTTGTGATTCTCAAAACAGACAAAAATCCATTTCATTCCACACTTCCTGTAGTTAATAACAACATGCAACATAGTTTGCATAAGACATAAATTGAATTTATATAATGTATTTCCTGTTTTAACTTTGACAAACATGCACAAACAAAAGGAGAAATCATTTGTTTCTCTCTTCCTATCCCTCCATAATTGTGCCAAAGGAGTTTAGCACTAAAATACTGTCATGCATGTTCCTTTTTCAAAAAAAAAAAAAAAACAGTTTCATGCACAACACGTGCATGCATGCAATTCAGGGCATGGAACGTACCTCTCATGTACAAAAATACATTGTACAAAATATATCTGGAAGGTAAACATTAGAAAAACATAAAACTTTACACTGAGTCCAATAAGTCTCTGCAATAGTTTGTGATTATCAAAGAATCACCCCAAGTTCAAAGTTCTGGTTTTCTTCTTCACGTGCAATTCCAGTTTATTCACAAAAAATGTTCAATTCTCCAAGCACATGTAGGTTATTTCACACTAGGGTAGTTCACTCTCCCATAGGATTGTTGAAATGTTTAGTACAATTCTGTCCAAAGATTACACGCGGGATAAAGCGTCTGCAATAACATTGTCCTTTCCTGGCACATGTTGAATGTCCAAGCTGTACTCTTGTAGCAGCAAACTCCATCGTCTCAGTCTTTGGTTTTGGTTTTTTCATTTTGTTGACAAATGTCAGGGGGTTATGATCAGTTAGTACCCTGACTGGATGTTGAGATCCACTGACGTACACGTCAAAATGTCCAAGTGCAAGTATCAAGGCTAGTGTTTCCTTCTCAACAGTAGAATATTTCTTCTGACTTGCACAAAATTTCTTTGAGAAGAATGATATGGGACGGTCGACTCCATCTGAATCTTTTTTAGTCAACACGGCACCAGCATCCACATCACTCGCATCCACCACGAGGCCGAATGGCTGGTTGAAATCCGGAGCCATCAGTACAGGGTTGACTAGCATCATGGAGTCCGGTGCTCCTAGCAACGGACGGCCAAAGGGGATTGGTTGTTGGTTGGAGCCGGCGTCTTCACACAGGGGGTGAGGTGAAGGTCCCATCTTGTCTAAGAACACCTGGGCCTCTCCTGCCGGATCCTCCTTCCACCTCTGTAGGGGTCCTGCCGCTGCCTCAGCAGAGAATGGCTTGACTCCGCCACATTCAACAATGCCTACATGACCAGGAAATTGCCTCTCACTACCTGTGAAATCCTCTGTCATATTATTCACTGCTAACTGTGCAGCAGACAACTGTTGAAACAACATCACCTTCCTCTCAAGATGCTTCTCACAAGTGTTAGGATTAGTCACAAAATTGTCAAGATAGGCTACACATCCTTTCAAACCGGTAACCAACTCATTCACCATACTCGATAACATTGTTGGATCCTCTTCCATACTCAACGATAATGGTTTTGATTTTTCCTCAAACTGGGCAAGATTAACAGAATTTGACTTCAAATTGAACCCTGGATTCTGAACATCAACATTCAAATCGACATCCAACTCACAGTCATCACTCTTAGTCTTAGTCTCAGGCTCTATGTGATCTGTCACACCTCTCTCTCGGCACGTCTCATCGTTCTCTTGATCATCAACCATGGAAACGACTACATCAGCCGCTCTTACAACAGGGCTTTCACTCACCACAGGACCCGACATTAAAACTTGGTCTCCTGCAAGATCATTTCCCAAGATAATCGAGACACCCAGACCCTGTACCGGAAGTGATTTCTGCACTCCAAAGATTACTTCTCCTGAGACCAGATCAGAACACAGATCAACAACATGAAGGGGTACTTGAACAAATCCACCCACTCCCTCCAACAACACACTAGAGTCTGTAAAAGAAGATTCACTAAAAGGCAGTACACTATCTAGGATCAAAGACTGAGCTGCACCAGTATCTCTAAGAATCTTGACCTTTCTGGCATATTCACATCCCACCAAAGACACATATCCAACTGATATGTACGGTTCATACTGCGCTTGAACCTTCGCAAAGTCAACTGACTTTATTCTATTGTGCCGAGCACCACACACACCACTTTTCCTAGATTGCATGACATGATTCACCAATCCCATCGGTTGTGCATTTTCTTTTTCCTTTTTCGCTTTTAGAACAGGACAACTAGACTTGAAATGCCCTACTTTCTTGCAGTAATAGCGACTCTTGTCACTGTTCACAGTCTCTCCATCAGACCCACTCTCTGTCAGATCTTGTTTCCTACCATTTTTCTGACCTTGACCATGGCTTTTACGGAAACTACCGCGAGTATTCTGTGCACCAGACCTAGAATTTTTATGGCTATGAGTAAGAACATACTCATCGGCGAGACAGGTGTGAACGCACCTCCTGAGGCAATGACCTCTTAAATTCCTCCAGGAGTATCAACTCACGCAGCTTCTTGAATTCCGTAACTTCAAGCGACTGACACCATCGGTCAAACTGAATTTCTTTTGTTTTCGCAAATTCCCTATGCGACTGTGATTCAACTTTTATTGAATTTCTAAACTTTTGACGATACGCTTCCGGAAATATCGCGTAGGCATGCAAAATAGCATTTTTCACCGTGTCATAATGACACACTTCTTCATTAGACAAAGCCGAATATGCATCACGAGCTTTACCTTTCAGTTGCGACTGTAACAAGTGTGACCATTTCTCACACGGCCAATCCAAACTCTGAGCAACTTTCTCAAAATGGAGAAAATACCTCTCCACATCTGTTTCCTCAAACACTGGAACCATCCGAACATGCTTTGAAACGTCAAAACGAGGCTGACCCTGCCTAACCTGTTCTCTCTCATCAGCACTTGCTCGCTCCCTTTGCAACACCACTTGTTCTCGCTGCAACTGAACTCTTGCTATCTCAAGCTCAAGTTCTCGTATGCGTACTTGGTCTGAAACCGACCTATCAGTAGACTGAGAATCTACCGGGGACTGAGAACGTGGAGGAATCTGTTCCGCCTCCTCAAAAGGCAACACCTCTTCCTCTATCAGAAATTCAAGAACTGAATTCAATATGCTGGATTTCAGCATAATACTGTTTTACACCAGGAACTTCATAGTGAGCTGCTAAAGCCAACAAATCACTCTTCCTCAATGAGCGCAATTGCTCTGCAGATGGACCTCTTAAAAATTCTCCCAGCGAAAATTCATCAGCCATCATGCACAACCTAGTCAGTCAACAAAACCAAGAAAAACTAGACACTTGGCCGCTATACACACAACCAAAACCCTTCCAAACCGAAGGAACCTAGCTAGTTTCTAAAATATGAAAGAAACAAATCTGACTGCTATACACACAGCCCGACCTCAGCCAAACTGAGAAACCTAGCTAGTCTACACAATATACCGTGAAACTAGCATAGAACCTGGCCCTTGGCTGTTATAAACCCCAGCCACAAAATTCCACTAAACCAAGTGAAAAAATATCCTGGACGTCACTACCTCATTCACGGCCCGTGCGAGAAGTCTACCACACCGGGAGATAAGCCGCACCACCATACACAACGTGCTAAGTCAAAAGTACCAACGGAAAAAATGACCCACGTTGAGCTCATATACCGTCTCAAAGTTTATCACCATTCAGTACAATCATGAACCAAGACTCAGAGCCAAACAACCAGCAAATAACAAACTGAAAAGTCCAACACACAGTCTTACAAAAATACCGAAAAATACCGAAAAATACCGAAACACAAGCAAAAAACTCAGTTTCAAGCACAGAAGCGCGAGCTAGTACTATAGTGCAACACTGTGGAAACCACACGGGATGGTCAGCGACCACCAACAAACACACATACACGCAACGTGTATATGCAACACACATTACGCTACCGCAGCGAATGCAAGATGACGAAGATCGACCACGACGGGAAATCTCAACAACATACTTACAAAAAACCGGCCAAAAAACACACCATTGTCTACAGGAAAACAACCAGTAGACTGCCGACACAAGCCCCCATTTTGTTACCGGCCGCTCCCTACCCGTATCCCAGGTTCCCTGTCTTATATTTACGTAGACAGCACAACAACAGATTGCTCTGGAAAACCGGTTGTAAGTTAATAAAACTCCATGTTGAATCTCTCCTTGGTCTCGATCGTCACAATCGATCTCGACCTATTGAACTCGCCCTCATCACAGTACCTTAAGTTGTTACGTGTATAAATTATGTTTACTTTGTTAAGCGCATAGAGACAATTTTGTATTTTGCGCTATATAAGCATATTATTATTATTATTGCATTGCGCTATGCTAGCACGTGCACCGTATAGAAGCACACGTAGTCCAGTAGACGGTACCATATATCGGTACATGTCGTTTTTCCGAAGGTTCGTATTTCCGAAGGTTCGTTTTTCCGAAGGTTCATAATTCCGAAGGTTCGTTATTCCGAAGGTTCGTTACTCCGAAGGTTCGTTTTTCCGAAGGTTCGTTTTTCCGAAGGTTCTTTTTTCCGAAAATGAAATAGGGTTCATAATTCCGAAGGTTCGTATTTCCGAAAATGAAATGAGGTTCGTATTTCAGAAAATGAAAAAGGGTTCGTATTTCCGAAAATGAAATAGGGTTCGTATTTCCGAAAATGAAAAAGGGTTCGTATTTCCGAAAATGAAAAGGGTTCGTATTTCCGAAAATGAAAAAAGGTTGTAAATTCAGCGAATACGGCGTCAATCCGTATTTCGGATAGGGAGGAGGGGAAAGACGGCCAAGTGTAAATAAAATCCAGAGAAATAGCCATTATATTATCGTAATTCCTATCAATATTATCATTATTATCATTATTATCATTGTTCCTATTATAATAACCAATATCTGTGAGCGAGCGTAGAGAGCGAGCGCCTCAGGAATACATGTTTCATTTCTCATAAAATGATATTACTTCGGTGATTAAAATACATACTGATGTATTGAAGAAAGTGAATGATCGGATTCCGGATTAAATTTGCTACAACGAAATTGGCTTGAAGTTATTTATATAATCATGTATATACCGCTTTGGAAAATGAGACACACCAAAGTTCCAAGTAGATCTTTACAAGTAGAAAATGGCCACGTAATGTTTTTGAAAGGGGGAGCTGATGCCTCTTGGCAGAATATCATACTCCCCGTTTCTACAATTTGCAAGCGAGCGAAGCGAGTTAGAAAAAACATAAAACCCTTTTTTTATTATAATGGAAATGCAATTTCGCCATCAAAAGACAAATATAGAACATGTAATAATGAGCCATGAATAATATTACTTAACCCTGCTGCCGAATATGGAATATTTGGGCTCTTCACTCGCCCTAATGAAGGGCGTTCCCTGTCCCAAACTATTCCGTTTCTAAATCTTACGCGCTAGTGAGCAAGTAAAAAAAAGGAGATATTGTCTATAGAATAATGATTTTGTTACCAGATAATCCAAACAACGATAACATTTTGAGTACCTTCCCGCCCACAGATAAGGATAGCCGACCATCTCGCTTCCCAAAATAAAAGGATGTTCGGGCACCACGCTGCTGGATTCCAGCGAGCCAAACATTGACACTTTATTATCTTTAAGACATGTAAGATGTAATTACTTCGTCAACATTCAACATAAATTGTGATTAAAAAAATACTATGAAAAGTGTATACTAAAAATAAGGTGGGGGCGTCCTGCATCCCTAGCCCTTAGAGTACCTATATAAAGAGAGTAGCGACAACTCATGATTTGAACGCCATTTTGTTTCCACTGCTATGCAACATTTCTTTTCAATTCCGATGAGCACCTGGGTGTTCTCAATAGAAAGAATTCAAACGCCATTTTTTGTCCAGAAAAGTCAGACGTCCATGTCGCTACTCTCTACATAAAGGTACTCTACTAGCCCTCAGAGCCATCTATTACAGAGTTTGGCCAACTCGGCTCCATGTAGGTAGCAATATGGCGCTTGTTGCTTTGTTAGGCAAGCACTAAACAAAGGAATATACGCCATGTTGTGCCCAAATAAACCGAGTTGGCCGAAGTCTGTAATATGGCTCTGTAGATGACTCTACAAGCCCTCCCCTCCGGTCCCCAAAACAACAACAGCAATAAAAACAACAACATAATGTTACAGAGAGTTCATAAAGGAGTCACTGCTATTTTTAATAAATAGCCTGGCAAGTAGCACAACATATTATAACAAGCATATTATTGATAAGTATAGGCTATAGGCCAATTATACGATCATGACAAGGGAAATAAAAGAAGCAATAGTAGAGTAACCGGTGCAATATCTAAGTCTGGTCGCATAACTCCATCCAAAATGACATCGTCATCGTAATTCTGGGTAGTCCACTTCATAATAACAACTGTAATAATAGTAACAATAATAACAACAACAACAATAATATTATCAATAATAAAAATTATAATACTGATAATATTAGTAATAATAATAAAAATGATAAAACAGATAATACTACTACTAATAATAATGATAATTATAATAATAACAATAATAATAATACAAATAATACTAGTAATAATAATAAATAAATGAATAGATACCATAAACAACCAAAGCCGAAGAAAGATGGATCGTAACAAGTTAAAAAAGGAGTCTTATCATCAGGCTGATATGATTATCATAAAAGGAAACAAAAGTAAAATCAAATTATAATGCAAAATATCTTAAACAATTTATGCAGCAGGGCAGACTGAAATCATTGAGCATGTTTTATAACCTTGCAAAAGTATTAACATTTCTTAAAACAGATTAAAATCTTAAACTGAAGAGGGAAATGAATGAAATGCAGCATAGTATGCTGTAAGTAATGACCTTGCTTACACAACTCTACAGCATTTTGTTTGCCGCATATGTGAAATGGTCTATGACACAGATATTTTTCAAACACTTTACAATTCCAACAGAACTTTACAAAAGCCGTGCAGCAGCTACTTCTTAAGAAAACCAAATTCAAGAAAAGAAAGGTAACAAGTGAGCAACAACAAAAATGTTAAAGCCACTGCTATGTAGCACAGCGCATCTGAAGAATAAAAATAACGCTTTATACTGGCATATTATGTGTAAGTATATAGGTCAGGTGCAATCGCTAATTGAATATAATGATAATGATTAAAAGCAACATACAACCAAATTTGACGAATAGTGGATCAAAATGTTAAGTTTTCTTTCAGTCGGGCTAAAATAATTATCATACAGGGAATAATCCTAACTATCTATGCCGCATAAATAGATTGAAATCATTGAACATGTTCTTTAACTTTGCCAAAATACCATCATTTCTAAACATGGATGAAAATCTTTAATTTTATACAGCTGCTTACAGCATAATAAATTTGTACAGATTCTAATGAGTTGATTCATTTTACTGCACAGTCTGCGTTTTTAACAGTTACAACCACTGACCTGAAGTTTGAAATAACCTTTACAAGCATAACGAATTACAAAACACTAAAAGACATTGAGAGTAAAACAATCCTCGTCGTAAAAATAGAAATAAGGAATTACACATGGAGAAGAAAACATTCTGACCTAAATTAATGGCTTTTATCAACCAGTGCCCCGCCTTATAAGGAGTTGAAGCGATTTATTTGAAACAATCGCAAGTTAAAATCAATCGCAACATAGGCCTAGGCATAGGCGTACGAGAAGGGGGGCTGCAGCCAACCCCCCTCCCCCGGATTTTGAAATTGCAGATATTCTGGCAACTCACACCTCATATTCAGGGAGTGAGGTGCCCGAATATCCTCATTTTCCAGTCATTTTATGCCGAAATATATTATTTTTATGATTTTTCACAACGGAAAGGCACAATTATTTTTGGTCGCTAGCTTCGCGCGCTCGTAAATTAAAAAAGAAGGAAAGTTGCTATATTTTTTACAACAAAAAGGCCATAGGTGCCGTAACAGGGATCAAACCCCCAACCTTCGCGTTTCCAGTCAATCGCTGTAAACCGTTCGACTACGACACCTCCACACACGCACACCCACCCCCTCACACACACACACATAAACACTTATTCTCGTCCTCTTATTTTCGTTTCTTTTCCCTTCTCCTCTCCTCTTTTATAAACCTTCCCATTTTTGTGTCTCCATTTCATTTTTTTATTCATTGCGGGGGTGGGGAGGTGCTATTCGTCGAAAAGAGATCAGCTTTTTTAAGATGGCAATTAAAACCATAATATCCTATCGTTACCCTAAATTTTCCCTTTAACAGTGGCGTAGCTAGAGTCTAGCCATTGTGAGAGCACTGGCACCATTGGAGGCACAAGTATTTTGGAATAATCTTAAAGCTAATCTAAGACGCCGCTGGTGGAAGAGGGTCGGGGGGGGGGGGGGTTGCCGGAAGGGGTCCAACCGTCTTCTTTCCTATTCCATTTTCTTTCTTTTTTTCTTATTTTTTCGCCATCCGATGAGGAGGGGTGGGGGCGTGCCGTCCCCCCCCCCCCCCGTTGCTACACCTCTGCTCCTGATGAATTCGCCTTTTTTTTACCAGGAATTATGAACCATATTTCATTTTTCGGAAATACGAACCTTATTTCATTTTCGGAAATACGAACCCTATTTCATTTTCGGAAATACGAACCCTTTTTCATTTTCGGAAATACGAACCTTATTTTATTTTCGGAAATACGAACCCTTTTTCATTTTCGGAAATACGAACCCTTTTTCATTTTCGGAAATACGAACCCTTTTTCATTTTCGGAAATACGAACCTTCGGAAATATGAACCCTATTTCATTTTCGGAATTATGAACCTTCGGATAAACGAACCTTCGGAATAACGAACCTTCGGAATAATGCAACAAATGTTCGGAATTACGAACCCTTTTTCATTTTCGGAATTATGAAACCCCAGGCATGGGAAATTAGTGTTTCGGAAATACGAACCTTCGGAAAAACGAACCTTCGGAAAAACGAGATGCCCCCCATATATCATGTACATAACCGGGAAAAGTTGTTAAGTACAAGTTTTTTTTGTTGATTTGTGTTCTAGATGGGTATTGAAGTAAATTCAGCTGGGTTGCCACCTTGGCAACCTTGAGCATTTTTTTAAAAATTAGCCTAATTAGCATAACCATCTAATTAGCATAGGTGCAATATTTAATATGTTGCTAATCTTAAGCAACAAAGCCTCAAAACATAAATAATACAACTTTTCTAGGGTTTTCTATGACGAGGAATTCATTTATGACACCAATTTTCAATTTTAAGTAATACAATTGCTGTAAATAGCATAAATATAATAAGTTAATTAGCATATGACAATATATGGAATTCTTGTCACTGTTTATCCAGAAAGCCTGAAAACATAAATAATACAACTTTCCTAGGGTTTTCCACGAGGAATTCATTTATGACACCATTTTTTAATTTCAAGTAATGCAATTAGTGTAAATAAAAGTACCCCAACATCCAAAAAATTGCAACAAGGTTTTTAACGGTTTTCAAAAATGTTTGACGTCAGGAACAATTAACATACTAAAAATCTAAGAAAATCAGACCTCCGGAAAGTGGTTATATTCAAAACGGCGTCCAGGATGACCGGCGCGCCGGTACCTAAAATGGCCTTAAATCATGACATATCTGTCATAGAGACGTAAATTGACCGGAAGTAGACTATTATTTACAGTGGAGATGAAATATTTAAGATCAGGACAGGGTATTCATTGACAAATGTGAAATTATTTTATAAAGTATACAGTAGCTTTATATTATTATCCAACCAAAATGGCAGCCAGTGCCTAAAAATAGCCATGATCAAGAAATATGAATCCCAGAGGTGTAATTTTGGTGTCTACACATAGATTTGGGGGTCGAGATATCCATATATAACCTGGAAATCCATTATGGCATCAAAAATGGCCGCAAATTTCCTCATGTTAAAGTAGCTATTCAAAGAAAATCACAAATATGGCAATTAATGTATCACTAGAAACTGGGAAGCTTACAGATCGCAATCGTTTAAGTTTTATGTCAACTGCGTATCTGATGATTATAAAAACAACACAAATAAAAGCTCTTCTCAGCATCTGGAATATCCGAGGATTCGCCAGAAATATAGCTCCTTGAACGCTGCTGAGATGTGTGACGACACGTACACGAAGGACCAGTCCTGTCTAAGCAGACGATGTCCCATAACATCTTACACATTTTTCAGTGCCTGTTTTGTCATCTCCTCTTCACTTATTTCTCTTACTTGATTAGCGTCAGTCTTAATGTTAGTCTGTTGCTGTTCAAGGAGCTCTTCAGCTGCTATATCGGGGGCTGTATTTTACCGTTTTATAATTGATAATATTCATTAATTCAAATGTTTCCAAGCGTTGAATTTGGATAACCTTGTATAATTTATGCCACCTATGCAATAATAAGTATTAAGCCAATATTTATTTTGATGGAATTTTCTTGCAATGTGATCTTCAACTTCGAGTATGGTATTATTTTGATGAAAAATGCAGCGTTAAAAAAATAAAGGAATCAGTCACTTGTAAACAAAATAAGACGCCATTGTATTTTCAGCTACTTGCACCGGGGCATGTTCGGCGTTTCAAGAGGGAACGAATACCATCCTGCTATTATTCGGAGGGCTTTTCAATTTGAAAATGGGGTTTATTGCATTGATCATTGACCCTTCTCCTGTGTATTTACAATCAAACGGTTTTAGTTATCAGAATCGTTTCACTTTCCCTTTTAGAATGGTGTGATAAGGTCATTTTTAAATACACCAAACTCTTTATAATTTGATAAATAATTGCATTGCCATTACGTTCATTCATTATAGGACGTCGTCTGCTTAAGCAGGATCGATCCCTAGTGTGACGACATCAAAACTATATTTCTGGCGAATCCTCGGATATTCCAGATGCTTAGAAGAGCTTTTATTTATGTTGTTTTTATAATCATCAGATACGCAGTTGACATAAAACTTATACGATAGCCATCTGTAAGCTTCCCAGTTTCTAGTGATACATTAATTGCCATATTTGTGATTTTCTTGCAATGTGATCTTTAAGAGTGAGGCAACAGACTAACATTAAGACTGTCGCTAGTGAAGGAAGAGAAATAAGTGAAGAGGAGGTGACAAAATAGGCTCTGAAAAATATGTAAGATGTTATGGGACATCGTCTGCTTAGACAGGACTGGTCCATGGTGTGTCGTCACATATCTCAGCAGCGTTCGAGGAGCTCTTCAGCTGATATATCGGGGGCTGTATTTTACCGTTTTATAATTGATAATAATCATTACTTCAAATGTTTCCAAGCGTTGAATTTCGATAAATTTATGCCATCTTTGCAATAATAAGTATTAAGCCAATATTTAAAATCATTAAAGTTCTACTTTAACTGATTTGAGCTATTATTTACTATTTAGAAGGTTAAATGTAAAAGTATGTTTAACGGTTAAAGATATTCATTGATACACGAAAAAGTGTCTTTGAGTAGCCTATTACTGTGGCCCTTTATACCAGCTAGTATCCAAGGGGAGTTTGAAAGTGCATTGATTAATAATAACGATGGCACTAATATTAATGGTAATAATAATAATAATACATGTAGTAATAATGCAGTACTTGTACAGCCCACACCACAAAATGTTATTACTCTACTTTATGATTAATAAAATACCATTATGATTCAAAATATACCATTATGTATGAAATTTTAGCAGTAGTTACATCAGCGTAATCTAAATTATAAATGATACATATTCATACTTGCACAGTATTAGATCACATGATTTCAATTTATTAAAACTTGTTTCCCCTTTAATGCGGATATCCCGGTTTGATTGTGTCAACAGTATCATAATATCTCAAGCAAACAACTAAAAAGTACATGTTCTTGACTCTCCAGTGGCGATGCGAATTCTGGAATCCCTTCGACATAACATATATAATCACATGACTATATTTGCCTGCCAACATATATTGAAGGCAACATCCTGTAATCTGAGAGATCCTTGCAACTAAAGTGTATATGTTATTAGCTTTAAGTATTTCTTTCTGGGTATGCATAATTAATGTTGGAGGAAGTGCAACTACTATGCTGGATATTCCATTGGATGTGTTTTTCCGAGGAAAGGTTTTTCATTCATTGTCACATTATATAAAACTCTTTCTTTTTTTTTAAATATATAACATTTTTCATGTAACATACATAATTACATTATACAAAAAATACAAAATATTTTGGTTTCTACAGTATAATACATAATATTCGTTCAGAAACGAAAGAACCTCCGCAGTTTGCACACGCATGTCGACCTTCGAAGGCTCCTCAAAAACCTCAATGACTACGTGAACGAAGCCATCGTCTATGAAAATGATCTTCCGCCTCGATCTTCACTCATCCACCTACCACGCCTGTTACATAACCATTCTGACTCCAATGAAATTGCTGTGCTAAGACAGACGTCAGTCATATCAAATTGCTTGTCAGATCGGACCCCTGTGACTTGTAGTACACCTCGGTCGAGCACTTTGATGATTGTGAATGCTGCAAAAAATAAACCCTAAAACAAAACACCTCTTATCCCCACTAATCTGCCTCGGGCCTCCATGCTATGAAGAAATCCCGTCAGACCCTGCAAGATGTAGTGTCGGTCACGGCACTTTTCCCATCCTGCATGTTGTCACATCAGCCTGAAAATAAAAATAGGTGTGCACTTTGTAGCAAATGGATTGAATTCCAAAATCCCCAAGGGCACAATAAGAAAAAGATCAGAGCATTGATTGCATTTAAACCATATGATCTTTAATGAGGTTCGCATCACTAAAGAACTGACTTTCAAACCGATAAGCATGATATCACCTGAATTAAATAATGTGAAACCCGGTTTAATTCTATCACTTTTTCTCTTATCCTTATAAGACATTTTTACATGGTGCACACTAAAGCCCCGAGGCCCATCATGCCGGCCATGCCCGAAGCATTTTTTTCTAGTGGAGCAAGCTGAGGAAAGGGCAGCTTTAAACAAAGAAATCTTATGGGGTGCATACTTTATAGTTGAATTTTCATTAAAAGTAACCAAAGATAAGTTTCTGACAACAAAAGATTCTGACCAATAAAACATTCTTTGAGTAGAAAAATAGCATAACATTAGATAGAGATTCAAGATGCAAACCAAATAACTTCCATAAGCATATGACTTATAATTGGCATTGGTTTATATACATAAATATGGCGATTATATTAATAACTAATATATCAATAATGAAAATATAATGGGCATTGGTAAATAACCCTAATAATGCTAGTGATGAGCGAAGTTTTTGAATTTTTGTTTTCTTCTTTCCTTTCTGATTTCTTTTCTTTTTCTGTTCTTTTCCTTTCTTTTCTTTCCTTCTTTCCTTCTTTCCCGGACCCGTTGGTCATTCGATCTATAGAACCTTCGGACTATTGGACCCTCCTGCCGATTCGGTCTATAGAACCCTCTGTCTACTGGACCCTCTCGTACATTCGGTCTATCGAACCTTCTATCTATTGGGTGTCGGTCTATCGGACCCGCTAACTATCGGACCTTCCAGCTATAGGGATGACCCCAAATTGACAACATATCATTAATTGAATTCTTGATATGTTGCCAATCAGTTTACATGTATCAATTCATCTAAAATTATTTTAAAATCGTTTCCAGTGAAGGATATGGATGCGAAAACTCTGTTGCTATTTTTATTCAAACTTATACTACGTTCTGCACTAAACTTTCGCTCGAATACCAAGTGAATTCGAGCACTAAACTAACGCTCGAATACACAGCTGAATGTCTGCACAAAACTAATGCTCGAAATCAAAGTCTTTTTTTTGCACAACATGACTGCTAGAATTCCTTTGCCATTTAGTGATATCACAAATTGGAATTAGTGATATCACAAATTCGAATTTGTGATATCACGAATTGAATTTGTGATATCACGAATTGAATTTGTGATATCACCAATTTGATTTCTTGATATCAAAAATTGGGTTTATGTGATAAACCGATGGAAATTTGTGATATTACAAATTCAATTCGTGATATCACAAATTCGAATTCGTGATATCAAAAAATCACTTTAAATAGTAATAAGGCTTGTCATACGAGAGCTCGAGGCCTTGTGTGTGAATTGCAAGATTATACCACCTGGAAGGACGGGCTCATTACGTACACTAAAAGAATTGAAAACTTTTAGTTAGGAGTGGTGATCAGAAATTTATAGAAGCTTTGAAATTTGTGGAAAAGGATTTTGTAACGCTACTGCAATTCAACATTGGAATATCCAATGATCTATTGGAGAGGAAACATTTAATGAGCGCATGAGTGCATGCGTCAGGATACGTTGAAATGTAAAGGTAAACAAAAATTTAAAAAAAATAGAATATTGTAAGTCCCATTTTGGACTGGGAAATCCTTACGAAAGGGATATCGGTGATTGGTGCAAGTGCCATTTTATTGAACAAAGTCAGAAATCATCATGGGAATTCATTGTAAAAGGTTTTGAGGAGGTGGACTGCAGAAGACTCTGCTTTGAAAGTTGTAAGTTTGTGGACTTACAGCGTGATATACGTGTTCATAAGAGATATAAATGGATTGTGCAAATCTGTTTTATTTTACTGATCAAGATTAAAACGTGTTATGAAATTCATTTCTGAACGTTGGGGAAGCTATATATTTGCAGAAAATGTTCTGCATGGAAAACTTTGTACATTTACAGAAGGATTTTTTTCACGATTTTAGACGAACCGCATATCATTGGCAAGTCAGGATCGAAATATCATACATGTATTACTAAAACACGGCTTCGTAGTGTTCACTTAATAATCAAGGCCAAGTCATTGTGACTCCCACGTAGTATTTTGACAAATTTTTATCGGAACATAGCTTGATATCGTTGAGAGATTGGAATGAATATTGAGGAAAATGGGAACACTTCTTCATAATACCAGATGTGCTGGCTGGGTTTGACATCTTAAGAAAATGTCTCAAAACTAAGCATAAATTGATAGAATCTGAGATAATTTAATAGTGAATATAATGCGAGTAAATTAAAAATTAAAATGTAAATGATGCATGGTGTCTGGGTCGGAAAGTAAATCCTCTATTCACAGCATCAAGTTTGGAAAGTCTAAAATGACTTAGAACAAAGAAGGATAAGAGAAAAAGTGATAGAATTAAACCGGGTTTCACATTATTTAATTCAGGTGATGTCATGCTTATCGGTTTGAAAGTCAGTTCTTTAGTGATGCGAACCTCATTAAAGATCATATGGTTTAAATGCAATCAATGCTCTGATCTTTTTCTTATTGTGCCCTTGGGGATTTTGGAATTCAATCCATTTGCTACAAAGTGCACACCTATTTTTATTTTCAGGCTGATGTGACAACATGCAGGATGGGAAAAGTGCCGTGACCGACACTACATCTTGCAGGGTCTGACGGGATTTCTTCATAGCATGGAGGCCCGAGGCAGATTAGTGGGGATAAGAGGTGTTTTGTTTTAGGGTTTATTTTTTGCAGCATTCACAATCATCAAAGTGCTCGACCGAGGTGTACTACAAGTCACAGGGGTCCGATCTGACAAGCAATTTGATATGACTGACGTCTGTCTTAGCACAGCAATTTCATTGGAGTCAGAATGGTTATGTAACAGGCGTGGTAGGTGGATGAGTGAAGATCGAGGCGGAAGATCATTTTCATAGACGATGGCTTCGTTCACGTAGTCATTGAGGTTTTTGAGGAGCCTTCGAAGGTCGACATGCGTGTGCAAACTGCGGAGGTTCTTTCGTTTCTGAACGAATATTATGTATTATTATACTGTAGAAACCAAAATATTTTGTATTTTTTGTATAATGTAATTATGTATGTTACATGAAAAATGTTATATATTTAAAAAAAAAGAAAAGAATATATGTATGAACGGATTATTACGACATACTCCTCCCGTGCCTGCGGCTCTCGGAGCCCCGCCGGGGGAGGAGTCTGTCACTGGTCCGTGGGCATATCCACCCCCATGGGATTTTCCCCACCGGACTATTTCTCCCGAGTTTGATTCTGTCTCGCAAGTTTCTACCCCGTCTGTTTCAGAATCTCAGGCCGGCTTCGACCCCCAGCCTTGTCAGGCTATGGCGGCAGATGCCAAGGCCCTGTTAGAGAAGTATATGCCAGAAATTTTTCCCCAAGTCCAGTCGGACAGTGATCAGCCATCGCTTTTATTCAGGCAGCATGGCCCGTCTCCTGGTATTCCTTTTACAGAGGACTTCAAACAGGAGTATGGGGATAGGGAGGCACTCGCCGATGCGGGTCGGGCTACCCGAAGTCCCTATGGTAGTGCCTTCTCTTTCTATCCGGAGGATACCCAGGGCTTCTTTTCAGCCAAGGGTTTATCCCAGGATATTTTTGGCATGGGACAACGTTTGAATATCAATTTCAATTCTCAGTCATATAGATCCGCCGAGAAGCCGCTAGTGAACTTTGAAACCAAAGTCAGGTCGGGCTTAAGACTTTCAGCGTACTTGGGTTCACTGTTGCGTCTTCTTCAGTTGAACTGAATGTGAACGAAGGGGACTCCAATTTGTTGGATGAACTCCTGCTTTTGTTAGCTGGACTTCAGCGGTCTCAGCTCTCATCAGCGGCGATTGACATTACACATCAACGCCGCAAGTTGGCGCTCTCCACACTGGCAGTGCTAGGGAAAGACATCCCGCCTCTCTTGCGGGGTATCCCTTCCTCTCATCCCAAACTCTTTGGGGGCCAGTTTAACGAGGTCTTCCACAAAGAGATAGAGGGTCGCAAACAGGCAGTCAGACCCAACCCCGTAATACCTAGCACAGGTATATACTCCGAAAACGACGTATAGAACAAGATGAATATAGAGCCCTCATCGTTCAGTATGAGACAGTATGTACAAAAAGCATGTGGAAATTCTTGCAAAGTCAACCTGCCAACGATATATATATTCTTAAAAATAATGCTGCGTGTCAATTATCTTCAAAATCCTTGAATGATTCGTCATATGAAGTGAATTTCATATGACAAACATTTGTTTTAAATATATCATTATATAGCATTATTTTTGAAAAATATATTATCAACAGCAGGTCGACACTGCACGATTTCCCCCATGCCTTTTGTACACACTGCCTCGCACTGAACGATGAGGGCTCTATATTCATCTTGTTCTGTACGCCGTTTTCGGAGTAGATACCTGTGCTCGGTATTACGGAGTTGGGTCTGACTGACAGGCAAAGGAGATAGTCAGATAATTCTTGCCCGCTCAGCCTGCTCGGCCTTTTCCGAAGTCTAAGTCGGTCTCGAAAGGCGATAACCGCTTTAATCGTCGAGTGACTGTGACTATCCCTCGGGTTGAGACCACCTACCCTGGGCAATCGTTGTAGAGGCTCGGAGAGAGGAAGGGGGGGGGCGTAAGACCGCCGCCAAGGGCCCGGTCAGGCCCAAGTCGGACTTTTGATACCTTACCCCGAGTTCTTGTGGACAGTGTAGGCGGTCGGCTCTGGAGATTCCTCCCCGTTTGGGAGGCAATCTCCGGCGACGCCTTTGTGCTATCCGTTGTGCGCGACGGCTTTTACATAGATCTGATAGAGCCGATTCCACATCTTTGTCTCTCCCCAATTTTTGTCATTCCCAAGCGCTCGGGAAGTTTACGTACGATTCTAAACATGAAAAAGATCAACAGGTTTATACCTCCAGTGCATTTTCGCATGGAGACCTTTTCGTCTATTCTGCCCTTGATCAAGCGGGACGGCCTTGCGATCTCCCTCGATCTCAAAGACGCGTACCTTCACATTCACTCTCTGTCGAGAAATTTGCTGGGATTCGTGTTCCAGGGCGAAACGTTTGGATTTCGTACCCTACCCTTCGGGCTGAGGCCGGCCCCTCGAGTCTTTACTCATCTATCTAGACGATTGACTCCTAGTTGCAAACTCAGAGTCCCTCCTGTTGGATCAGTTTCTGATAAACTGGGAAAAATCGGAATTATCTCCCACACGTACCCCGGTGTACTTAGGTGCGGAGATAGATATCCCGAATCAGCTTGCCCCCCAGTCGGGACTCGGACTATCACCATGACCGCACGGTCATTGCGAGTGGCCCGCAGGGTCAGAGCCAGACAATGGCTTCAATATAGCATGTATGTATTGTTTGCCACTCGCTTTCAGTTGACGACCCTTTTTGGTTCAACACTTCAATATTATATTCTTTTTTTCACTTTTAATTCAGTTTGATGTTGACGAGGCTGTAATGCTCGATGTTTGTGTGACGACCTGTACATTTGTTGAAGAAGGGAGAACTGAAAAAGAAAAAAAAAAGTGCAGGTGCAAGTACAGATAACGAAAAGAAAACAAGTTATTTTACTACAGGTACAGGTATTGTCATTAAGTTATACAGTTAGTCATGATGCGGGGGTGGGGGGGGGGGGGGGGGTCTAGTTTTTGCGAAGGTTCGCATTTCCGAAACACTAATATTCCATGCCTGGGGGTTCAAAATTCCGAACATTTGTTGCATTATTCCAAAGGTTCGTTTATCCAAAGGTTCGTAATTTCGGAAAGGTTCATATTTACCCACAAAAGGACTGTCCCACATTAGGGTGATGTCATTTTTGCATACCTGCTTTCCCTCTAAACCTATAATTCAGTTGCAGACTTCCTTCTCGTTCCAAATTCCATTGGGGATAATGAAATCGTACGTCATTACAAAAAAGCCGGGTCTACGATCTGCAGTCCAGAATACAACAGTTCGACAAGAAAAACGCGGTCAAACCAATATAGTCTAAAAAGTAAAATACAAGCAGATGTCAGGTCTGCTTCTTGACCTTCTTTATATTTCACCTCTTGATTTTTCACCTATATTTTCCTATTATGCAGCTGGCATATTTTGCCTCTTTACTTTTTGTTCCTGACATCACCCATCGCTTGTTTATCTCATTTTACCTCTGGAATTTTTATCTCTGGCATTTTTTGCTCTGACATTTTTTCCTCTGGACATCTTTACCTCTGGTATTTTTTTTCCTCGGGCATTTTTGCCACTGGCATTTTTATCTCTGGCACGATAATTTCATACCTCTTCAAAAACAATGCGAATATATATTAAATAATTAATTCATGAAATGATAATGATGGATGTCTTTAATCAATCAAAGAGGAAGGATGCTAATTAGTGAAAGGAAATGGTGGAAGGATGTTTTAATTAGTCAACGGATGCCATGAATGACTCATTAATTAGGCGCTAATTAGGTGTTAATTAAGTCTCCCTGAACATAACTACTCACCTTACACTTTGCAAACAAAGCCCATTTTCCGTTTTCAAGACTAAATTGTCTGATATTGTGTGCAGATTACTGAACATCATTTGAAAATTTGGGATTCCTAGCTGAAATGTAAAATTTATGATCACATAAGTAATTTGTGGAAAAGAACGAACGATATCCTCCTTTCTCACCAACCCTGAAACTATCCTTTGGAAAAAGCGGGTTTCAAGCTCTGAACCCTTTAAAACTTTCTTTAAATTTCTCAAAGGTTTGATGTGCATTAGTAAATTTGTTGAATTTTTTTTTTAAATGGGCTTTCCGATTTTATAGTAATTTGTTTAAAAATAGTAAGCAAAACCGTAACTTTTAGAAAAGGAAAGTCAACATATAATAAGTTATTTTGTACTTCTAATATATATATAATCATAGGACTAAAATTTATTTCCAACTAAGATTAGTTTAATTGACTAAACTGTTAAATTCGTATCAAATTTTGGTACTTTTTAAAATGACAATCGTAATTTCACTGTGCCCCTGTGACATAACCTTATCATGTTTATAATATTCGGAGTGTTGGAAGCGTCGTAGCTATCTTCAGGCCTAATAACATACAAAGTTCCCGTGATGTACGATATCAGAGAGATTTTTTTTCCAGTATTTTATTTCTTTTGAAATTACAGAATTTCAGATATACCGCTCTCTTGTGAACAACCAGCAATGCATGTATTTCAGGTTGTGGCAAATTTCGCAACTTTACTTGCAACGTGTGGTAAGTCTTCTATTTATATCCCAAAAGTAAAACCATCGTGCAGGAAAAAGCTTTACAGTGATACCAAACGCTGACTCAAAGTACGATTAATTGACTAATACAGTATCTCTTGTTTATCATTCATTTTCAACGGAGCTATTTGCACATAGGCTAATTATAATTTCTCTGCATATACTGACCATTTTTAGATAACATTTTTGATCATGAAAAAAGTGAATTGTGGACACGTATTTGACTTTCAAGCACGACTGGATTATCTCTCCCATATGTCCATTCTCTCTGCCCCACCTGTACCCCCTATCTCCCACTCTCTCTACCCTCTCTCTCTCTCTCTCCCTCTCTTTCTCTCACGCACCTTCTCCGCTTCGCCCTTCTCCCTTATTTTCTACCCCTCTGTTTTCTATTTAATAAATTACTGTTTTATGTATTTATTATTTTTTTGGTTGGGGGGGGGGGGGGGTCCAGTATTTCTCTTTATATTCTTATCATTCATTGTTATCAATATTATCTTCATTACAAAATGAAATATATTGGAACAAAAGACTAAAGTTGATTTAAATTTTTCCAAGAATTATATTCCCCAAAACGCGATAGTCCTAAAAACAACGGTTCTTTTGTCTTCAATTCTATTTCGTATATACCACGAAGGAGCTATTAGGCAATACCACTGACATTCTCTTCGTTTTCTTCTTGCTGCAAAACTAATCAATTGAGAAACGACATACGCATACATTGGCAAAAAAGTACTTAAATATTGGTAGCGATAATGTGTTGGATTTCTTTTCAAAAGCAGTACTCAACTAATTTTCTTAGTTTTACACTTGTAAACTGTATTAAAATGTTTGATAGGCCAGGATTCAAATATAACGCATTGCCATAATTGTTTATTACTATTTTTATTTCAGGGTCCACGATAGGCAATGCAGTGGGTGACAGTCCCGAAGATTTGCCATATTATGTAAATGCAGGTAAATAATACTCTACCCAGGTGTCGCAATATTCTTTTAAATTCAGGTTAAAAATACATTTATTACTCCATTGATCGCAAGTGCCACCTTAACTTCCTCCAGCTGCTTAAGCCCAAGGCGCATCAACGTTTAAACCTTCTGGGCTGGTCGGACCTAAATGAGTGTGACGATTTCTGGTCCCAAACTAAACGATTTTGACAACTATAACATCATTGGTTCTGCCAATCAAGCATGATGGACACTGCTCACGTGACTTCTTCTGAAGGGAAGGAGGGTTGAAAGATAGGCTCATAAATATATTATCGTTGTGGTGTGTCCTAACGAATTCGTTTGCCGAGCGATTCCAAAGAGACAATAAAATCGTTTAGGGAGGTCATTAGAGCATAGATCGTTCAGGTTGGATCTACAGCAACGATTTCAATTGCCCATTCCTCACAACCAATAGGGAAGCGATTAGGGAACTATTTATCGTTACCCGTATCGTCCATGAAAGGGCCTTCTATAACGAATTGGCCAAGTGTTAGGTCAGCGTACAGTAAAATTTAGCTGGCATAAGTTGTAGCTCGTCAGGACATTGTTTTGAATGTGTTGTTGTTCGCTCCGTGAGGCAAAAAAGAAAAAAAAAGAGAATTGTGCATGGGCATGCACAAAATTTTCGACGTATTATCTTAGCGTTTTGCGTTTTCGTACCCATCTGTCGGCCAAAATTTGCCATTAACGTTGCGATTCTTCAACGGTTGATTTCTGTTCGTTGTGTGCTCTTACCGTATCACTACAGTGCCGCTTGCGTTCACATTGCATTTCCGTTGGTGTGATGAATATTAATATTACAGATAAGATTGTAGAGACAATTAAAAATATGCTTGTTTTCGAATTATTATAGCACTCTATAGAGTTTACTGTAACCAAATGAAATGTTGCAATTTGTTTTTTGAAAAAGAAATCACGTACCCTTGTTTTATTATTAAAAAAAAAATAATAGTATAATATATGTTCATATAAAGTATAAAGTATATCCCTCCTAAGCTTTAAAATAAAAAAAATACAAGTTGATTTCTGGCCATGTGATTAAATTGTGAAAGAAACTGTCTAAAAGCAATTTGGAATGGTTGATCATGTCTACATATTAAGAATTGGTGTAAACTAGTGAGCATTTGAATCATCAAAATAAGAATATAAGACGATAAGAATTAACCCAGAGTCGGTGCTCCGGGGGGAGAGGGGCAGGGGACAGGGGGCAGGGAACACAATGCCCTCACCTTTTCTAGTACCCAAAAGTGCCCTTTTCGGTACTAAAAGTTCGACTTTTTCCTTTCTAATAATTGCCCTTTCACCTTCCGATAAGTGCCCTTTTTCTCCTTTTGATGAGTGCCACTTTTCAAATCTGTCTAATAAGTGCTCTTTTCTTCTTCCGATGAGAGCAATTTTACTTCCGATAGGCGCCCCTTTCCCTTATAATAAGTGACCTTTTTGGAATCTAATAATTGCCCCCCCCCCCTTTTTCCTCTCTAACATGTACCGTTTTCTCCTTTGATAACTGCACTTTGCCCTCTCTTCACCTCTGATAAGTGTCCCTTTTCCCATCTAATATGTGCCCTGTTCCTCTTATGATAAGTGTCCCTTTTCCCATGTAATATTAGCCTTTTGACAAGACCTCGTGACTTGGCTATTTTCCTCGTCATGCTGTGCCTGAGATGAGACTAGCCGGCGACGAAAAGAATCAACACGGCCCGGGTGAACGCGCGATCGAGCGACTTTAGTCGCGAGGCCTTTTGGAACCTGGGTTTCCATCGTCCGATATGAATTATTCACGAGTTGACATTCGTATGCTAACACGCCTACCGAGGATTATCGACCAATCACAACGGTATCTGCGGGGCTTGCTTTCAATGATTGATGTACTAGTAGCTTGCACGGGCCGCGCTAGCTGGAGATGAAGGCGAATTTGCATACCAAATGTATGCTGACGTCATGCGAAGATACGTTTGCTGATTGGCTCCTACCTATAAGGTAGCAGATCCTCGCTAGGAACAAAGGATAACATAAGAAATACAGGCCAGGTTCCAAAAGGCCCTCGGACTCACGTCGCTCGATCGCGCATTCACCGGGCTGGGTGGCTAGTCTTGTTATGCAGCCACTACTAGCTTACTTGCCGAGAAAAATAGCCAAGTCACGAGGGCCTTGTCAAAAGGCTAATGTAATATGTGCCCTGTTCCTCTTCTGATAAGTGCCCCCTTTTACCTATATTTCCCACTGTTTCTTAAAAAGAGCCATATCAAGCTTTAAAAAATAATAAAAAAGGAATCGGTGCGGCTTTATGTAGTAACAGGTAAGGCAGTGGAGCAGGAGGCAATAGGGGCACAATGCCCACCCTCATCCCCCTCCCCAAAACAAAGGATTTCTCATTCCGCTCGCTTGAACGTGCCCATAATATACACCAAATAAGGGCAATATTTTCTGAAAAATTTCCCCAAAACTCGCTCGTTACGCTCGCTCGCCCTTATAATGAAATCAAGTAGATCGCACAACAACGTATATGTTGATATCGATGCTCGCTCGTATATTAGATCCTTACACACAACTGCTGACTGTGGAATCTGAAGCAGTGTCCAGGACCACAATACACATGAAGAAGATGATGCTTGATAGTGTATTAATTAGACTGTAGCCGCCTACCAATGCCACAAATGGTCCTTTTCTCGATTTATGTTCACACCTTGTAGGTGCCCCTTCTAAAAAAGTGTCCCTTTTTTATCCCCCCCCCCCTCTGAAAGACGCTCCACCGACCCTGAATTGCCCCAAAACCCGCTGAAAAGCACATGAAGTACACAAAGAAATATATATGAGACTTCGCACACATGTGGCATGAATGTTCAGCTCTTTGATTTAGAATTTGAGGACATTTGTGGGGCAGTCCTTTTCAGGGAACATTTCTACTATTGTGTTCTTCCAATATGACATAAAAGGAATGAGTAAGCTCATAAAATATTTTTCACCTAGCGACTTTTCCCACTTTAAAAGTTCAAATTCAATTATTCCTGCTCAGTCTCACGATTTTTACAACTTAAATAAAAATTAACGTAAATATTGTCGTAAATCCGTGTTGAATTGCTATATCGCAATATAGAATAAGCAACTAATTTCGGAGAATGAAACCACCTACATAGGTCTGCAAATTAAGAAAACTACAAGCTAGTTATCCTCTTACATTTGAAACCTTGATGCTCTTTAAAAAAGAAAGAAAAAATCTCCTCTCTCCACAGAGTTCATCAACAATTTCTACGAAAACGATATTGCAGCCCAAAAGTTACATGGAATATTTTACAGAGACACCGGCTCGGTAAGCATTTCTTTTGCCACAGCAAGAAATATGTATGCATGTATGTTTATATGTATATAGGTATTTTATTAAATCAGTTTATAATATACCAAAAGGTATTTCATTAAATCAGTTTATAATATACCAAAAGGTATATCATTCAATCAGTTTATAATATACCAAAAGGTATATCATTCCATCAGTTCATTGAGAGACGGTTAAGCCCGGGTCACACGAGTCGTTATTTCGATTGAGTTAGTACCTGCTCCGATCGAGCCTGTGAAGACAATTATTCACGATAAGCTCATACGGCAGTTTTTAAACGTAATGTTTTTTTTTTTTTTATTTTGCAAACGCTTTTTAAACGATATCACTTTTCGTGACCCACAAAAGACCATTATACAAGTCGCTGACCCGGTCCCAATGTCAGCTAATGACGCTTTAGCATCAATGGCCAGTAATTTATTCATCTACAACGAGTGTTGATTACCTCCTGAGTCATGTCATCGATTAATGCCCTGTTCATACCATCGGGGCGTCCTTTGCTGACGTTAGGACCGCGTCAATGACTTGTACGGTCTTTTGCACGTCATGAAAGAGTGATATCGTTTGAAATGTGATTGCAATATGAACAGTGCAAATTATAACTTATTTGTGTTATGTTTATATCGCACATTGATTTTTTCACTTGTGTGAACACGGTATTAACAGCCTGTCATTCTCCTTTCAATTCACGGAAAGGTAACAATATGTTGTCATCAGTTCTCCTACATTATCCATAGCCGTTTCCATCATATTGGACTTGTAGTCTATGATGGGCTCATACAGGATGTAGAGAGTGGACGTAGACTTGTTGTAAAACATTTTGAAGATGCACCCGGCACGTTGGAGGCGCTCAAATCATGTGTGAAACAATATATGAAGTCGCTCGGACTCATGGATGGTAAAATATTTATACAATATTCAGTAGATGAAACAAGATAATGTGCTACTAACAAAGGTTCGCCTTTGAGCGACATGAAAGTGGATTTCCACGGGCACGCGAACGAATTACAAAGGATGCGAATGCCGAAAAAATGGCACGGTCCAACATTCGCGGAAGGTTTTCTCCAAATTTGGCGAGACAGTAGAGCCGTAAACCATTCTTGCGTAGTTTTTGCGTACTTCTCACAACGTAATTGTGAATTTTGTGAGTAGCATTTTCGAGAGCAAGTCACTAGCAAATCACGACCCGGCATGCTGGAAATTTTTGCAAGAAATTAAAAACTTTTTTCAAATTCCCGCCAAAATAAGAACGACTCCCGCGAATAATTGACGACTCTTCCCAACCACCGTGCATGTTTGGCGAACTTTTGGAGCCTACAATACGAATGTTGGACTTTGTCATTTATTCGACATTCGCATCCTTCGCGACTCGTTCTTGTGCCTCTTGAAAACCATACTTTCAAAAGGTTGAGAAATTAGTTGCGAAAGACAGTTGGCGACTATTAGCGACTGTAAGTAAATATTAACAGTTTTGTTGGGTTTTTGTGAAGATTAGCAACTATTTGCCAGTCATTTGCCACTGTTTGTGAACGCTTAGAAAAGCTATGGATCCAACCGTACAAACAGGGTGAGCAAACCTTCCCCAGATCCGAGATATTTTTAAAGATGGATAACCGAAATATGGAAATTAATTTCTGCCAGGAACAGGCCCAAACGTGAAGCTGCCCTTGAAGAACTGCTTTGCCTGGCTGCTGCTGCTGCAGCTATCCTGCAACAGAAGAAAATGACAAATGGTCTCAACGGTTCGATTTTATTGAGGAACCATCGTCACGTGGTCGCTATAGCATTGCTGAATCAAAAAGAACTTTCGCGACACGTCTTACAACCGTTTGCAAAGGCTTATGACTAAATCAAATTAGGGGCAATTTCAATACACTACTGTATATCACGTAGAAATCATATTCACATACATGAGTGTGATGTGCGCAAATTTTAGTAGGTGATGGACAAGGGTTTTGAAATTACCTTAGTTTGAATTTTCAAGTCTTTGCGAGCATGCTTACTTATATTTCATTGCCCAAGATGCTGATCGACTTCCTCATAATTCGTCGTTCCTAAGCAATTGCCAACTTCTATCCATATTGTAAGTGGACCTAGAAGGAATTAGGTTTTGAGTTGTTTAAACGGATGTATCGTTAATATAAAAATTAATGTTCACAAATTGTAAGCCATGAATGATGTCACAGTGAAACTAAAAAATCAATAATGTCTACGCCGATAAACTTTAGAAGTAACTCTAACGTAAAAGAAGATTTCGCTTGCTCACTAGAGTTACATCTTCTCTTCGTCCTCATCAATGAAAAAATAAAGAAGACACCCACTCAAAATCCCTGTATTCATGAATTTTTAAATCGCTTTTCATTGATATTCCCAATAGCTAAGCCGTGTCTCCTTCGGTATAGTTACCCAACGGTAAGCTCTGTCGAATGCGCCAGTGGCAAAACCATCAACTGCGACAAGCAATGCATGTTTAGGTGTGGAACCTCTACTGGTCCGTCGACGTGTTGTGACAGAGGAAAGATGTCTGCGCCAATACCATCTTGTCCAAGTGAGCTTTTTCGTCTTTCCTTGACAGTGGCGGATACAGGAATTTGAAATAGGGAAGGGGGAGGGGGCGCGCCAGCGGCGAGGGAGCGGAGGGTGTGGGAGGGGTGGGGGTCTCCCCCCTTCCACGGTAAAAATCACAAAACAGAAACTATAAGGGGGCGGCGCCCTTGGCGCCGCTGCCTGGATCCGCCGCCACGCTTGATGATACGGGTGACGAACTGAGGGCCATTTGGAGGGCTTGCTACGAGCCATCGTGTGATCACGTTCACGTCATGTGGTCGCGTTACACGATCATTCGTGAATGCTATGCCCGATATTCACGAAGATTAGGGTGTAACGTTTGTGATATACCTCCTTCTTATTGACGAAGTTTTGGGTTCGAGAAGTGAGTATTCGTAGATTTGCAATACTTTTTTATAAAGTGTCGGGTAAACTGAACCCGACACCTCGCCAATAAGAGGGGGTGTTTCACAAATGTGACACTCTACCCGTCGTGAATTTAGGGCTAGTATTCACAATATGCCGTGTAACGTGATCACACGATGGTTAGTAGCGAGCCCATTTAGAGGGAGGGGTGGGGTGGGGGCGGAAAATATCATACTAATATCAAAGGCAGAGCGAGGGGAGGGGAAGGGGGGGGGGGGGGTCGGGGACAAAATTTCATATCGATATCTAATCAATATAAGCCACATTCCAACCAAAACTTCAAAATTTCTTTCAGTGTCTTTGGAAACAGAAAATAGGACAACTGAATGTTATTTCCCTTCTTAAATTTGATGAACTCAGAATAGAATGTATTCTTTACCATGGACAAAAATACGGTCTCAGAGTAAAGAAATTGAAATTGGTTTAGAAATTATTAAAAATGGTAAATCCTGATTCTTTTTTAAAATTATTTTCGTACTAATGTTGAGACCATACTAACTGTAACCACACCCCCCCCCCCCAATTTAACAAAACATATTTCTCATTTAACAGAAAACGATACAAGGAAGACACAATCTGTAACCACGCCATTTGCTACGACCTCTACGTCTACCACAAGTACGCCAAGAGCTACTGCTGGTATCCCTGGAACCACAACGGGTTCCAAAGTAACCACTACTGGTATCTCAGCCACAGCTACAACGGCTACATCAGCCACAGCTACCACGGGTATAAAAGATTTTCGTAGTAAGTGTGGAGGTACAACGGGTTCCAAAGTAACTATCGCAGGTACCTCAACCTCGGCTGCTCTGCGAATAAATGATAGACATGGTAATTATGGAGGTACATCAGGCAGAGGCGGCGGAGCGTCTTTCAACGTGGGGGTGGGGGGGGGGAGGCATCAGGGGGAAAAAGGCACTTAATAAAAAGGGGCACTTGCAAAGGATGCATACAAAGCGAAAAAAGGGGGAAAATTACATTAATTCGTATTAGCCTACATTCTAATTAATACAATTTATTATCATCATCTTCCCAAATTATCAGTGGTGCGCAATCTCTTTATTCATGCATTCATCCTGTGGTGTTTCTATAGGAGTAAATCGATATCTAAATTCTTTATGTGATCTGTTTGATTTGATATACACTAATAAGAGCGAAATAGCTTTCGGGAAATTTTCTGAAAATATTGCCCTTACTTGGTGTAAATTATGGGTACATTCAAGCCAGCGGAATGAGATATCTTTTGCTTGGGGTGGGGGATGTGGACTGCCCCTCTTTCCTCCAGCTCCACTGCCTTACATTGTAACTTGTTGTACTTCTATCGGTAATTGTTACTACATGAAGTTGCACCCATTTTTTGAAGCTAGATATGGCTCTTTTTGTAAGAAACAGTGGGAAATATCATTAGAAGGGTACTTTTCATAGGATAAAAGGGCTTTTACTGACGTGAAACGGGGCAGTTATCAGGAAGTGGAAAGGGCGCTTATTATAAAGGAAAAGGAGGCTTATTAGAAAGAAAAGGAGAAACTTATCATAAGGTGCAAAGGGCTCTTAACAGGAAGAAAAAAGGGGCACACATCGGAAGTAATAATAAAACACCATCAAAGGAGAAAAGGGCACATATCAGAGGGAAGGGGGGGGGGGGCAATAATATTAGATTTGACAAGGGACACTTATCAGAAGGTGAAAAGGGACACTTACCAGAAGGGGAAATGGCAATTATTAGAAAGAAAAAGGTGTACTTTTAGTAGTAAAAAAGGTCACTTATCAGAGAGAACGGGGGCATTTTTACAGAAATAAAAAGGGCCCTTTTGTGGTACTTGAAAAAGTGGGGGGGGGGGGGGGCGCATCGGGTTTCAAAGCAATTACCAATGGTACCTTGGTCTCGTACTATAGGTAGAGCAGATCATAGTGTCGAGGTACAACGGGTTTAAAATTAACTACCACTGATACCTCAACCTCGTCTACTATGGGAATAAAGGATGGACACGATTAATATGGAGGCACACCAGGTTTCAAAGCAGTTATTACGAGTAAATCTACTCGAGCTGCCATCAGAATAAATCACAACCTTTATATTTAAAGACCTCAGCCTGACCCAAAACAACCATATATTGACGTAAAGCTTAGTAAACAAAGAATATAATTACCCTGGTGATTCATAAATTTTCGTCTCCGTTTATCCATAAAAAATAAAAAAGATAATTTTTTTGGTCCGCCCCCTCCCTATGGCGTAACACTGCAGGGGGTCGCTAGACGTGTGACGACATGTCATGTATACAGCTCCGAGTGCGTCTACACGATATGTCGTCATCAAATTTTCAACCCCCGCAAAGTAGCGTTCCTCAGAGACGGGGCCCAAACCACCGGGGCTCAACATTCGGGACGCTGTTACTCATTCCACAGGAAACGGAATCTCATGAAGTTGGTTTCAATTTGTTCAGAAAGTATATAGCTCCCCGTGGATGAATAAAGGGTATATTTCAAAATTCGGTCAGACTGAGGTCTTAAAAGAATGGTGCCCTTCACGTTTTCGCGAACGCACGCACCCTCACCAACCTCCCTATAAAGAAATCCCATCATCGTCAATTTCTCTCGCTGTGTGCGAGATTGTACATTGGTAGTTGCACCAGTCCGGTGTAGGAGGCGAAGTATGACACAATGCACATGGAAACTACTGACAATATATTTTAGATGCAAACCTAATCTACTATGTCCGTGCGTTTCAGGGATTCTTTTTTCGGAAAACATTATGCCTCAGCAAGTACGTTAACCTAATTAAAGTATGCTGATATTTATTCTATGTTGATTTACTGTTTACTATTTATGCAGGTTCCAGAAACCTTAAATTATATGGCTTCCTTGCTGTGGGTATTTGCTTTATTATCCCTGTGGCATACTTAGCTTGGAGAAAAGGAAATAAAAGAAACGTAAGTATTAAATTCCTATACAGCCAATATAATATAATTTAAGTGCCTTCATTCACCAAACGTATTGTGATTTGTCACTGCATAAAAAAATTCATAATTCCATAGCAAACAACCAATGAATATGTGGGCGAGAAGATTATGGATACTTTGCTCTTTAAATGAATGAATTTCATGAAATATCCCTCGAGTTATATTGAAAAGTGTTGGGGAAACTTGCTTTTGGGGTTGATTATAATATGTTCCCCCCCCCCCCCCCCATTTTCGTCATCTCTTCATTCAATTTCATCAATTTTTAATTCAATTTCGTCCGGAGGCGCTTACTGCAGTCAATTCATATTAAGTTCTATTTCGTAAAATTGTAATTCATATTCGTGTTTTGTCAATCAAATTTAAAAATTAAGCATTCAAATTCGACAACTGTTACTGAAATTCGTCTCTGCCGCTAAGCAAGTTAGGGATGCAACGATCAAATTCATCTCTTTTTCAAACAAAGTATTTTATGGGCATTTATATACAGGGTAAACCAGGTATTTAACCATTAAAAAAAAATTCTCGTGATATAGGCAGTAAGTGCTGTGAACGGAATATGTGTTTTATGTAGGATAAAAGCGACGTATATGTGATGAGTAAACGATTCGATCAAGGCAATAATTACGGCATTATACCGTACCTGGGAGACGGTTTGAGTGAAACTTTGATGAAAATGAATGTCAATAGATGAAACTGACCAACGAATTGAATTGCAATTGACGAAACGGATGACAAAGCACGAAACTGAATGACAATGTTTCAAAATTGATGGACCAAAGACGAAATTGAAAAGAGGAATTGGCAAATTCCAAGGTGTCCGGGACGCGATTTTTTTTCCTGTACCTTTGGGGCTATCCAATATGACTATTCATGAAAGAGACTACAAGTATCGGACTTGTATTTTCTTACTCAGTTTCACCATATTTTTAAATCAGCAAAAGAAAATTTCATAATATATTCCTCTGTCGAGATTCGAACTCGCGGTCCTTTCAGCGATACCGCACAAGATTATCCGATTGCGCCACAGAGAACAGCTGCTCAATGGCCTTGCTCGTTTTATCATGAATATTCATGCCGACTAGTCTTGACGGAATAAACCATATTACTTGTCATGCGCATGCGTACTCTCATCTCTAAGACCCAAGTCATGAATATTCATATTGAAAATCTTTTGGCAGGACTTGCGCCACCGACGAGAGAGGGCAGTATTTGAGCGCCAAGCTGAAGTGACAATACGGTTTATTCTAGACTAGTTTGCATGAATATTCATGAAAAACAAATCGTAGGGATATATAAAACGAGCGAACCTGACTTACAGTTGCTTGTGTGGCGCATTTGAATAAACGATGCGCTTGTCATGTAGGTGACTCGAGTTCGAGTCTCGTCAGGATCAGATTAGATTGACAAAATTTTCTTTCGCTGAAATAAAAATAAAGTGAAACTTTGGGAAAATACAAGTCTTAAGTTGTAGTCTCTCTCAAAGTCTTTAAACGGGGCCTCTTGACCAGAGCCCTACATAAGTGACGCAAGTCCTGCCAGAAAAAAAAATATGTGTCCGGGACGAAATTGCTAACACATATTAAAAAATTGAATAAGTGCATGGCCGAGACCTTATTATCTTGTGTTTAAAAAAAAGGTTGTTTTGTATCCATCACGCTTAAAATTCTTGAACTCTTAATTAACTGTATTGTATTGTTTTATCATTTAACCTTAGGGGGAGTTCTTGATAAATGATTCTACTGATGACTTTGAATTTGATGAATGTAAGTTCACAAGTTATCGCTTTACAAGTTACAAATTGGTTTGATTATTTTCTTAACCGACCGGTCACATTTGTCAGATAGCGATAGCTAGGTTCTACCTACACCTGGGTTCTACAATTAAGAGCATACTCACACAACATCGTACGGTGTGCCATAAATTGAAAATCTCGGTATCGTTATTGTTGTCGGACAAAATGTGACCACGATGGATCTGAAGGATGTAACGGCGTGGGAAAAGAAAGTACGGTATCAATAAAAAAGTAATTTTTACAATTGAATTCTATTTTTAGTGAACACATTTAGCTCGGAATTCATATTTATATGCAAAAGCTTACTTTAATTGCTCATGGCGTTGAGATGATGTATATGCCAATTTCTAACACGTTTGTTGTTAAAGTGCTGGTGATATCATTCCGTTGCCTTTTCCTGGAGTTGTTTTCTATAGAAATGACCTTTGCCAACTAGGATTTTTAAAAAACTATGACTAGACTTGCATAATATTTAGACGAACAGAATGTGCGACTTGCAGCATAATGGCTTAAAGAAAATCCTGATGACACAAGCACCATTATGAATGAAGGCATTTCCGTCCGAGTCTGTTGATAACAGATAGCTGACTGCAGTATTAAGGGCTGATCACGTTTGTCCGATAACGATAACAAGATTTTCATTTCTCGTTACCCCAAATACGCAATTTCGCCAACAGATGGCGTTTGTCATGCAAACCACGCATGCAAACCACGCATGCGCAGTGCTGACAATATCCCGATTGGGTCGACAAGTGTTTGTCTTTTTGCATTGAAAATATACACGTATTACAAAAATCCTCCAGTTTGAGGATAAATTAACCGACATGTTTGAAAAGATACCATGATTTATGGTGACAAGCCCTTTAGACCAATTCACATCTGATCGGTGCTCCGACATAATGCTCCGGCGACAATAATTACTTTGGCTAAATTTCGTCCAAGATAAAAGGATAGGGTTAATGTCGCAATGCGTTTGGGTTAGGTATAGGGTAAGTGTGTGGGTGTAGGTTAGGGTAGGGTTATGGTTAGATAAGGTTCAGGGGAGTCGCTAGAACATTCTGAATGGGGGGGGGGGGGGGGGTGGTGAGACAACCAAATTTCCCGACAAATCTGTGGCACCCTAATCTGCTCCCCCCCCCCCCCACACACACACAAATAAAGATAGAACATGCAGAGATCTTGATCATACAGGCCCATTTTCGCAAGCGAGCGAGCAAATTTTAAAAACTTTGCGTAGTGAAAGTGTACAGAAGTAACATAGGCCTACAGAAGTTACATAATTATCTGGGAACCTTGTTGCCCAAATATGTGGATATTCTAGCTCCTTGCTGCCTGAATATCGGAACTTTGAAAATCTTCGGGGGAGGGGGGCTGCAGCCCATTGCCGAAGGGGGACGACTTTTGCACGAATTTCAACTTTTCAATTTCTACATTTGTATAATATTCGTACAGAAAATGTATAGAAGTTACATAAATATCTGGGAACATCGCTGCCCAAATATGGATATGGATATTCTGGCACCTCACTTCGCTGCCCCAAAAAGAAGTGGTGGGTGCCCGAATATCAGAACTTTGAATCCTCGGGGGGGGGGGGGGGGGAGGGAGAGGGGGCTGCAGCCTATTGTCCGAATATTAACTTTCCAGTGTTTTCGCGAGTGAACGAGCAAAACATTTGGCCAGTTTGGGGTTATGGTTAGGGCTAGGGTAGGGTTAGGGCTATGGTTAGGGTTAGGTTTAGGGTTATGGTTAGATTAGGATTATGGTTGGGGTAAAGGGGAGGGTTATGGTTATGGTTAGTGTTAGGGTTAGATTTAGGGTTATGATTAGGGTTATGGTTATGGTTATTGTTATTGTTATGGTTAGGGTTAGGGTTAGGGTAAGAGGTGGATATAGTTTTGGGCCAAGGTGTGATGTTTAGAATATTATTTGTTCAATTATTCAGTTCAAAAGAAACAAACAAAAATTTTTAAAAATGCAATCGTTAAGATATATTATACAAAGAACAAATACAAAATTTGTCGCCTAAACATGTGTCATACAACCCTTTGCATTTCTATTCCTGACTATAAAAGCCAGTTCGCAATTAACACTCAAATGAACCCAATTCGCGCTACTTTGTTTAAAGAAGCAACATCAAACTGGTGCTCGCATCCAAGTGCATACAAAATGACAGCGTATCGAGGTCAATTGTACTAGGTACAAATGACCTTCATATGCACATGCGCAGATTGTAATTAAGAACTGGTTTATTAATGAAACATCGTTTTAATGAATATCAGATAAGGACGTGGAACCTGACCGTCATGGTTCTTACCAGGACCGTTCCATTCTTGCAGCCAACCCGACGGCTGACCAACTGGACCAGCAAAAGGTATATAGTGTTCCTCAATAAACAAGGAACATATTAATGACACCTAATTAGATCCTTGCCATTTGATTGGTTGTTTGATGTTGATCATTTGTCCCATTTAACAATTACGTCATCAATCGTGCAAATTTGATCCATTGACCGTGCAATTTTGGATCCATACGAAATTGTCCATTGCACTCGCAACCAGCAACACGTCTACATAATTACGCAAAAACGACTTGCCTTTGCAGGGATCAAGTACATTGCATTGACGGACCGCCGCGGCCGCGCGCTCAGCATCTAACCTCTGACATGGTTGGCCGGTAAACAAAAAACAAAAATGGTCATGCTGCAGTTTATGCCAAGGATTTATGAACAATTTTGGATTGGATCGGATTTCTATTTGAATTTCTTGTTTGACTGTTATGAACATCTTGACCTGAAAAGGACCAGTGTTGCACAACAAAATGTAAGTCCCTTCACTCTTGTTTCTTAATTCATAAAATGTCAAATGAGAAGGATAGCTATTTTTAGGTGTCATATAAAACAAATAATGAATGTTTTTTCATTCGTGCAATGGACATTCGGTGAAAGATGAAATATTCCGTCCATTGCACTCATGGGCGTTAATCGTTACGTAACTCTATTCATCATGGGGGGGGGGGGGGGACAGCTATTGTGTCGTCCCCCCCCCCCATGATGAATAGAGTTACGTCACGATTAACGCCCATGAATGCAATCATAAACATTCATTATTTGTACAATATAATATGCCCAATATATCTTTTAAAAAAAGTGAATTGATGAAACATAATTATCTTAGTGGCATAATTGATAATTTCTCATTTAGTTTGATAGGTTGTCCGCATTAATGTGATCATGGATGGCTGGGCACTGGTCATTTTTAAAAAGTATGTCAAAATCCCCTATGCCCAAGTTAGAGATGAAATTAATGTGATCAAGGGTGCTTGTATAATGACTTTTTATGAGTGCATTCACCTGGAATGGAGACCATTAAACTAATAACACTTGGGCTGAGGCAAATTTGACATGAATCAGGAAAAATACTAATGTTTAGCTGTCCATGGTCAGATATTATTGATCTAGATATCAAATCGAAGAGAAAATGTTATGGCTACAATGTGAGTATCTTTGACTAAGGGGGTGTTGCAAGAAAGTTGTAATAAATTGCAAATCCCCCAAATCAGTTGCAAGTCTTGCTATATTGATTACAAGTTCCATTTAAAATACATTTATCAAATTTGCAATTGATTGCAACTTTCTTGCAACACCCCATTAATGTACCTATTGCAACATTATGGATGATTAAATCAGGGTTTCCTATTTATCGACTTGCACTATGAAACTATCATTAATTTTATCATGACTTTGATCAATATAAGTTGTAAGAGCAAATACAATCATTTAGCAGCTCAGAATACTGATTCTTCTGAAATCTGCCGAAAATGGTAGTATGATTTAATGCCTTTTGCTGACGTTTTACGGAACGGGATTTTTCCGAATAGAGTGTAATTTTGTAATAAAATCCGATGTAAAAAATAAATAAAAAAATAAAATTTAGGAAGGAATTTAGATATACAGGAATCTCAAAAAATACACAACAGGGAAAAAAATCGATATATATTCTGTTTCCTAGTTAGATAGCCTTAGGGCATTATCAGTTTGAGCATTATAACGCCCCTCGGGTACCAGGCCTTTAATATGCAACTGACACATCACTTCTCTCGACGCATGGCGATATATTAATTAGTTTACAAACACACTTTTCTTCCGCACAGAATTACCATATGAGTGTACGAGACAAGGGGTTCGTGTACATCCTAAACAACAGGACATTTTGGGATCGTCGGGAGGTAAGGAAAGGATCTGAGATCGATGTCCAGAATGTGAGGCACATCTTTGAGCAGATTGGCTACAGGCCAGTTGTCTGTGAGAACCTCACAGCTAAGGTATTAGCTCTTATCCACAAAATATTGACTGTTATCCCAACTTGAGATTGATCAGTCCGAACATTCGACATTTCGATGACTCTTATTTTTGATGGTTTATTTTACATGGTTTATTTTACCTGATTGCTATAAATCATGTGTATGCTTGTAAATAAGCAACCAGGGGACCGTCGGCTTTAATTCCTCTCCGAGGGGCTTAGCAACGCAAGTTAATGCCTTACCAAAGAGCACTAGCGCTTTGGTTTCGAACCAGGATCCTCCCAGTTACGAGACCACTGCTCTACCACTGAGCCATCGCGCCTCCTTGTTTTCAAAGCGGATATATAGAATAGAATTATTAATTCCCAAAATGAAATATAGTTGTAATTCCGAAAATGAAACATTGTTCATAATTTCGAAAATTAAGTATTAAAGGGGCCCTTCGTAATTATCAGAATTATGAACCGAATTTTATTTTCAAGAATGTAAACCTTGATACTTTTGATCCCGTTTATATTTTCAGGATAATGAAGCCATGAGATATGTGGGAAGATTTGTTATAGATAGCTAATTAAGTGCAGACGATTGCTCTTTGTAGGTTAGGCTCTTGTATCATTTTTGCTAGGAAGGTTTATTTTCCAAAGGTATACCATTTTGATGCGTTTGTAGGCGATTTTAGAGAGTTTGGAGGACCTTAGGGGAAGAATCAAACCTTCCCATCCATCAGTCGTCCTTATGATAATGAGCCATGGAGATGAAAGGGGAATCCTGGGAGTTGACGGTGGTCACGTGACAGTTGAGGACATCCAGGATATATTTACTGGTCAGAGATGCCGTGCCTTGATCGGGAAACCAAAGATTATCTTTGTGCAGGCATGTCGGGGAGGTAAGCAGAAACAAGATACAGATCTAGTTCTCCTTTTTTAAACGATAATGTTGAGTACTGGTACGGGTGAAAACTAATTATGTGAGCTTTCTCATTCTTTTTATGTCAGTGTGGAAGGATGTCAGTGTGGAAGGATGTCAGTGTGGAAGGATGCCATAGACGAGAAATGGCTGGAAAGCTTGGACCAAGCGTTCATGCCACATGTGCATTCATGTGTATGTAGTTCCATGTACTCGGGGATTTCAAAAATGTTATCTACTACGAATTTATTGCAAAAAATGAACTTATTAGTACGTGTCAAAACATTTGCTTACTAGCTTCCTTCGCTTCCTCGCAAAATCTGCAAACTGGAATAGCCTGCGCATTTCTCTTGATTTGGTGACATTGAGCACACAATCTCGTGAAAGGAGGCTTTATTAATACCCAAATGTAATGGGCTCGGGCGGGCTCGGGCGGGCTCGGGCGAACTCGGCACTATAGGGCGAACTATAGTCATCGCGCTGAGTCGAAGTGCAAGCTACACCCCGGACCTCTATAGCCCATAGCTGTAAATTTCGTGTTTTGTGGAATTTCCCTTCTCGAAATTTTCAGCAATTTTTCATTAGATTTAATCAGTTCAAAAATTCAGCTCTTTTTGATTTCCTGACTCCGATTTTCCACTGAAACCGAGTTGTTCCTAGTGCCGAGTTAACCGGATCGAACGTAACATATATGTACCTTTCTAACACAGGAAAAACCACCAAGAACGTCCTGACGACCGAGTTGCCGATTGAATATAACGTTACCCCTGGGTTAGAAGAGTCGATCGTACAAGGCGACGGAGAATCATCTGAAAATCCCATCTTTGAATACAGCAGCAACATAGTAGAACCTGATTCGGCCGAAGCAGACATCGCCCATTACTATATTGCTCAGTCCACAACTCCTGGTAAGTCAGTACCACTCATACCCCCTCCCCTTCGCCTCATTTAATGTCGATATTTGAATACACTTATTAAACGTGCAAATCAAGTATTTTCTGATAAGCAATACAAATATTTTCTTTCTAAAAAGAAATTTCTTAAGAGGTACTTGGGGGTATGTAATACATGTGCAGCATTCATACACGAATTGAAGGGGATCAGTAAAGATAATGTTGATTTTATATTAATCCTCAGCTGCTCAAAGGTTTTTAAACTGACCCCCTCAATTTGATATCAATTATTCTCATTGTCCACTCCTTCACAATTAAGAAAAATATACGAACGTATATTAAATGGAAAATGTGATTGAAAATTACTAAATTTAAAAAATGTTTGAATTTCACACTGTATAGCCAATTTGGAGACATTAATGATTATTTATAATTAAATCGTTCTTATTCATGAACGGCAGTTCATTACGAATTGAGCTCTTTCTGGTCATGTATATTGTGTAATTTCTAGTATTCTGGGTCCAAAGAAACTTCTATATCAAGGTTTCGTGTTGTTTATTGTTTTCTTGCATGGCAGGTTATTTTTCTCTAAGGAGCAAAAGGAATGGTTCCTTTTTCATCCAAGCCCTGTGTGAAGAATTCCTAAAACGGGCACATGAGGAATCACTGGATACAATCATGAACATGGTAAACAAAAACAACAACAAATAAACACGTACAATATTTTAGTAGGAGGAGGGAAGGTTTGAATTTATATCAATTTAAACTATAAGCAATTCGACTTGAAGAAAACTAAACAAGCAAACACACAAACCAAAAAACGAACAAAGATCAAATAATTTGTTTATCATTGAAAAGACGCTCCTATATAATCGAATATATATTATTACTCTGGTTTGACAAAAGATGCCCCAATAAAATATGTAGTGTTCGAACCCAAAGTTTCTTTCAGTTCTTGAAAAGTAGTAATTCACTGGGAAATGCGTTGCTATACTTTCCATTGGCTATTTGCAAAATGTTTGGGATATAAATTCTATTAAATCAGTGTTTTATACACTATTGATTACTTTGACCAAAGAGGTGCCTAGTACCTCCTTGCTTTGACTTAAGTGGTGTAAGAATTAAAAAAAAGAAAGAAATGCAGTGAAATCTTAATTATGAAAATCATACTATAGAAACTTCGATTTGTTTTTTCTTGCAGGTAACCAAACGTGTACAAAGCGAAGAAAGGCGTTTTCGAAGTGGCGAAAGAACGGTCCAAGTACCACAGATAATCAAACAAGGAATCGATAAGGATATTCTGTTACTGCCAAAGTATCCTTAAAAAGTCAAACTAGAAAAAATATGCAACACAATATGAATGGAATTGTGACGTTGAATATCTCGGCTCTATCTCTATGTCTCAATCTGTCACCGTCTTTCTCCATTGTTCTCTTAACACACACACACACACAACACACACACACCCCCACACACACAATCACATCTGCATGCACCCATCCCCCCCCCCCTCACACACACACACACACACACAACTATTATACCTATATACTCATTTATTTAAAAAAAAAAGCACTTGGATAGTTGCTAATTAATACCACAGTCACACCAACAAGACCGAGGCCAGACCGACAGCAGACAAAACAACATACAGCAAAATAACAACATTGCATCCAATGGCCAAGAATCGGTCGGTCTGGTGGTGTAACTGCGGCCCCTGGAAAACAAGATCTTATACAGGGAAGAGAGACCCGAGGGGCATGGTGATGAAGTTAACATTACCCCTCAAATTTCAGTAATATGATTCCTGGTTAATTTTGCATAATATCAGTCACACCAGCTAGACCTACGCCAGACTGACAACAGATCGAACAAAAACATACATTGCCACCAATGGCAAAGAATCGGTCGGTTTGAGTCGGTGTGACTGTGGTATTACAAACTACATCAATATTTTTTTAAATTTTATAACTTGATGAAATGAAGGTTATTGATGTCGAGCGTTAAATGTATATAGGCATATTACCTCTCCAAAATTACAATTTTGAAAGCAGCTTATTATATTAATGGTAGTTTATAGGTAATCAGAAAATAAATTTGAACTTCCACACATTTTATCATTTTAATATTTTGTTGTGGAAGGAGAAGCGATTGTTTTAGCCTTTATGATTTCGTCGTTCGAATGCATTGTATTGTATTTGTAAGTTTTTAAACATTCATGGATGCAGCTCTTAAGTTTCAAGTATTAAAAAAAAGTTACCTGCTCTTAAAAATAAAAGGTTGATTTATAAAAAAAAAATAAACCTAATTAAGGCTAAAGCCTTAGGGTTATCATATGTTATTAGCTTGTGGTAATGTTATGCCCATTCTATGTGTATTTGTGGTAATGTTTTCCCTCTTTGCAGTACTATTTTACTATTCTAATCATAATTGATCAAACTATTACAGTCAGACCCAACTCCTGAAAACCGAGCACCGGTATTATACTCCGAAAACGGCGTATTAAGACACGGTGGAAATAGTGCAATGTCTACCTACTGTTGATAATATATTTTTCAAAAATAATGCTGCGGATATATTTATTTTAAGTATTTGTCATTATTTTGAAAGTCATTTCATATTCCGAAACATTCAAGGATTTCGAAGATAATTAACATGCAGCATTATTTTTAAGAATATATATATATATATACATGTATATATATATATTATATATCGTTGGCAGGTTCATTTTGCAAGATTTTTCATCATGCCTTTTGTACACACTACCTCGTACTGATCGATGAGGGCTCTATATCCTTGTGCTCGGTTTTCTGAAGTTGGGTCTGACTGTAGCTATTCGGGCAAGGGAGGCGAACCCCCAACCCTGCCTCTTTCTGATGTTATATCGCATATTGATTTCTTAATAATATAGGTTTTCCCGTCCAATTTCGCACTTAGTGCATGCAAAAGTAAAGATAGGTCATTCAATTTTGCCCATAGTGCATGAGAAAAAGTAAATAGGTCATTCAATTTCGCGGATAGGGCAGCCAACACCACCAACCGCCATTCAAATTCGCTGTAGTGCAGCCAAGATGGTCAATTGCCATTCGTATTCGCTTAAGGGCAACCACATTCGCCAATTGTCGTACAAATTCATACATAGTGCAACCAAGTTCGCCCGTGAAAACCCCTCGAGCTAAGTTACAGCATGCGATTTCGCCATTGGGCATCCAGTTATACAATTTGTGCATCCAATTTAGCACATGTATTTTTTTTTAATTTTTCACTTGCGTTTTCATGTTTACATATTCTTTCACTATATGAGCTTATCTTGTTTTAAGCTGGGGGAGGGGGGTCATTCTTTTCATATTCATCACATGGCCCAATGAGCGGACAAAAGCAACTGTATCAGCTTACTATTGTGCTCCTTATTGGGCTAGTTGATAAATTTAAGCAGATTTTGTATGTTTATATGTTATTTCATATGCCTTTTTATCTTTATAAATTTTCTTTCATAATATGTATTATCTTGTGTTATTTTGCATTATCCCATCAATTACTTGCATTGATTACAGACATAAATCATAGGATGTGTACGATATCAGGATTTTCTTCTTTCATATGGTTAACATATTTACCTTTTCTGTTTTTATCTCATATTAAGTCTTTCATCATGTAAAAGAATCTTTCCATCAAAATGTTAAGGTTCAAAGCTCAAAATGCAGCCTCTTTTTCAGCCATTGATGATTTCACGGGCCAGACAGCAGGCCATGCAACCCTGAGGGAACGCGCAAAGAATGTTTGAAAAAGATCTCGCATATAGAAAATAGAACGTTAACAATAAAGTGTTTTAACAATGTTGCGCCAACAGACCTTTCAAACATAAATAATGCAGAAACTCGACAAGCAAAATATGAGTTGAATGAAGTCAGAGGACATACCTAAAGAATTTAATATTTAAAGGTTTAACAAACAATGTACATAATTATAATTATTCTTATATGTATTACTGTTTACAAATACTGTGAATACAGTGCTTAATTGGATGCATTAGTTAGGAACATGAATAACCTATGGCGAAATTGAATGCTCTATCTTCAGGCACGTGTTATTCCGTGCTAATTTGAATGCACTACGGCGATTTATGAATGAATAGTTTCAATTTTTGAATGACCTATAACGAAATTGAATGAACTATTTCGAAATTGAATGAACTATTTATACTCTTGCATGCACTAAGTGCAAAATTGGACGGGAAAACCTATATTTACTTTTTCTGTTTTATGTCATATTAAGACTTTCATCATGTAAAAGAATCTTTTCATCATCGGGCCAGACAGCGGGCCATTTAACGCTGGGAGAACGCGCAAAGAATGTTTGAAAAGCATCTCGCAGATAGAAAATAGAACGTTAACAATAAAGTGTTGTAACAATGTAGCGTTAATGCATTTTTTTTTTTCGGTTAAATAATTTTATGCATTTAAGATCAATTCCTCTTTATTTAGCTAATTCAAAATAGCTGACATTTTTTATACAGCTGGTGACAACCAGCCATTTCCTGTACTTGTGATACATTACCATTATCTAAACATGTGTTTTACATTGTACTAGTATTACGTAACATTACACCTGTCTGGATCTCCCTGTACATACTATAATTTCCATGACAGTAGCTATTTCTATGCTCTTTTGTGTTTTGGTCATGTAAACATCACATGCCAATTTTGTCCTTAGCATTTACAGTACTTTTCCACTACATGTTTATATAAAGTGAAAGTCTGTGCTTCTTTTTTTCACTCCTACATCAGTCACTGAGAAGGTACACTAGACATTGAAGCTTATTTTTTTACCGGGTACGATTCCCGAAGAACTTTTTTCAGCAACCTGCTGACACCTGGCTTAGCTCTTTTTAGCCAGCTTTTGGTAACAGACTCTTATTCCACGGCATACAACGAAGCTACTTCATCTCTGCAACTAGATTCTTCAAGGGAGCAGAATTGAGAAACTTTCTGGACACCTTCATTCCATCGAGTATATAGAGCCGTCAACCTAGCTCTCTGAACTTCCAACAGACTCGGGCTCACCGCTGCATTCCGCGGGCGAATACCACGTGTCCATCTACGCTGTCCAAGGTTTCAATCAACATTCTGACTCTGTTGCTGCCGTGAGTTTTACACCCAAACATTCTTGCCAAGCAACCCATAACTGAGGGCATATTATTTCTCACTTCTTTTTGAGCAATTTATCGTATTTGTTGTACCTTAAGTGCTGAATTACTTTAGTGATCATTTTTGTTAAAGAATTGTTAATCTGAATTGGCACCAGTTTTGATTGCCATTTTGCACCAACCAGGCGCACATTTTTATATATATATATATATATATATATACACATATATCGCATCATTTAAGCATTTAACGATTCCTTTTTTTGTATTTCGTTTACTCATATTTTGTGAGCCATAAGTTTCGACAAATTAGCTTGTGCTCACACTACTCTACATTCTTTTTTATGCTTATTACAGCGGCGGCCTTCCGCTTTAGAAACAGAGCCACTTGTACTTAAGCATTTACTTTGTATATTTATTTGAAATTGTCTTGGTGAATATATATAAACATTAAACCACCAGCAATTAATTTGATTGTGTTAATGTTCATTCATTTCTTGTGAGATCAAATTAAGTTTAAATTTAGTGAGGAGGTTGTTGAACACGCATATATATATTTTTAGTTTGAATTTTTTGTTAAATACACCATACCATCCCCACAAAAGTGGTGACCCCGACGTGATCTCACAAGGGTTGAAGTATATTTGTCTTTGAATTTCATTGGTTTATCGGACCTGGTTTTGTCAACGCACGTGCTACGTGGTCGCAAGCCATGCCTGACAGCGAGTCAGACAGTTCAACTTCCATAGTTGGGGCCGTTAGCATAAAGCTTCCGCAATTCTGGAGTTCCGATCCGCAACTTTGGTTCGCCCAAATTGAATCTCAATTTGCTACGCGCCAAATAACAGTGGAGACAACAAAATACCACTATGTTATTTCTGCTTTGCAGCCGGAAGTTGCGCAAGAGGTACGGGACCTCCTCATAAATCCACCCGCGATTACGCCTTACTCTATTCTAAAGGAGCAGCTTATTTCCCGCACCACGGCTTCCGAGCAGCGCCGTGTACAAATGCTCCTCACTGAGGAAGAGTTAGGCGACAGAAAACCGTCGCAACTCCTGCGCCGCATGGAGCAGCTTGTTGGAGCTAAGAAAATTGAGAAGGGAATTTTGAAACAATTGTTTCTTCAGCGCATGCCCTCTAACGTGCGCTTAATTCTCGCTTCGACTAGTGACACATTGTCATTAAGCGAATTGGCAGAGTTAGCCGATAAGATTATTGAGGTCCACGTCCCAACCGTAGGGACAGTTTCCGCAGAGGTACCTACCACCTCACTCGCCGCACAGGTGGTGCATCCCACCGTCGCACCAGTGACCGCAGCCGCCGGTCCTGACCCCATAGAGGAGTTGCGCAAAGACGTACACCAGTTGTTTAAGATGGTGACGGACTTGCAGCGACAAGTTTTTCGTTCACAGCGCAACATTCGTAATCGTAGCAAGTCACCGTCACGTTCTAAGGTGACCGCTGAATCACAAGCAGATGCACTAGCATCAAACTTGTGTTTCTACCACGAACGCTTCGGGGACAAGGCAAACCGTTGCCGATCTCCCTGCGCCCGATCACGTGAATTTTCGGAAAACGCCAAAGCCAGTCGGTAGGCGCGACGACCCGAACTGGTGCATGCGATGGTCGCCTATTCTACATTACGGATGTAAATTCACGGAGGAAATTCTTAATTGACACAGGCGCTGCAGTAAGCGTTTTTCCGCCATCCAAGCAGGAGACGAAAAAAGTATCAACGCTTACTCTGCGAGCCGCGAATGGAACGCCCATTGCCACATATGGTCAACGGTCACTGACCTGACCCTTGATTTAGGCCTACGCCGCACTTGCCGCTGGGTATTTACCATAGCGAACGTGCCCTCCCCGATCATAGGCGCCGACTTTTTGCACCATTTTCAGTTCTTAGTTGATGTGCACAAACGCCGACTAATTGACCCGCTAACCAACCTGTCAGTGGCTGGTAAACCGTCCAGAGAACCGGCTATTAGTCCAGTCTACGGAGATCGCGAGACTGACAATCAATTCGAACACATGCTCATGCACGACTTCGTTGATATTACCCGCCCGGTATATCACTCCGAAGATGTTAAGCACAATGTGACGCATCACATTGACACAAACGGACCCCCTGTCGCAGCACGCCCGCGCAGGCTTGTTGGGGACAAGCTGCAAATTGCACGCGACGAATTCAATCACATGTTGGAGCTAGGTATTGTTAGACCTTCTAAAAGTAATTGGTCTTCGCCGTTGCACATGGTGCCTAAGAAGTCACCGGGGGACTGGCGCCCGTGCGGCGATTACCGTGCTTTGAATCGGATCACCATTCCCGATCGATACCCTGTTCCGCATTTACATGATTTTGCGTCCGAACTCTACGACAAGAAGGTCTTCTCAAAAATAGACCTTGTTCGTGCATATCATCAGATCCCGTCGAGTCCGATGATATGCACAAGACTGCCATAACAACTCCGTTCGGTTTGTACGAATTCACGCGAATGCCTTTCGGATTGCGTAATGCCGCTCAGACGTTTCAAAGTTTCTTTTCATATTCATCACATGGCCCAATGAGCGGACAAAAGCAACTGTATCAGCTTACTGTCGTTCTCCTTATTGGGCTAGTGGGTAAATTTAAGCAAATTTTGTATGTTTATGTTATTTCATATGCCTTTTTATCTTTATAAATTTTCTTTCATAATGTGTATTGTCTTGTGTTACTTTGCATCATCTCATCAATTACATGCATTGATTAGAAACATAAATCATAGGATGTGTACGATATCAGGATTTTCTTCTTTCATATGGTTAAAATATTGACTTTTTCTGTTTTAATTTCATATTAAGACTTTCATCATGTAAAAGAATTTTTTCATCAAAATGTTAAAGTTCAAAGCTCAAAACTCAGCCTCTTTTTCAGCCATTGATGATTTCACGGGCCAGACAGCAGGCCATGCAACCCTGAGGGAATGCCCAAAGAATGTTTGAAAAAGATCTCGCATATAGAAAATAGAACGTTAACAATAAAGTGTTAAATGTTGCGCAAACATACCTTTCAAACATAAATAATGCAGAAACTCGACAAGTAAAATATGAGTTGAAAGAAATCAGAGGACATTCCTAAAGAATTGATTCTTTAAATGTTTAACAAACAATGCACATAATTATAATTATTCTTATATGTCCTATATATTATATTATACTGTTTACAAATCATGTGAATACAGAGCTAATTTGGATGCATTAGTTAGGAACATGAATACCCTTTGGCGAAATTGAATGCTCTATCTTCAGTCACGTGTTCTTCCGTACTAATTCGAATGCACTATGGCGAATTTGAATAATATTTGTACACTTTTGCTTGCAATATGGCGAATCTGACTGCCCATTAATGGCGAATTTTTGGCTGCCCTATGGCGATTTTGAATGACTAGTTTGAATTTTTGAATGACCTATAAATAGAATGAACTATTTATACTCTTGCATGCACTAAGTGTGAAATTGGACTGGAAAACCTATAATAATAATATGTCCATTTATATAGCGCAGCTACTATTCAAATATACTCTACTACGCTTAATACAAAGTATCATATTATTACCCCGGCTTTAGCCGAGCTGCCATGATAGGCCCTAAGGCATTCAAGTTCAAGGAATTTCTTCTTACCGGGTACTCATTTACTTCATATTATAAAGAAGAAGCATATATCTCTTGCGTATATAGCCAGAATTGTTGAACGGGAATCGCATAAACTTGGGGGGGGGGGGGGGGGGAGCACAGACGAAGGAAGGGGGGGGGGGGTGGTGTGACACACAATTACACTACAATTTATTACAAGTTACAAGTAGGTTCGTGACAAATACAAAGAAGGGTAAAGAGAGATTGAATGTATGCACAAGCATTTCGCCAGCGGATTCCATTTATATACCATCACATTCCAAATGTTTGTATGAAAGCCCAACTCGATATGAGATAAATATATATTGTGATCGTATAAATACATGTGATTATCACTTTTAATTTCACGGTATATTTTTTGCAACAAGATATATACATTTTTATCCTGGATTGGTTGCGAATCTTGTGACTGGAATATAATAGCGTGTATTGTTTTGGTGTGTAGATATTCAATAAGTGCATGTATATACTTTTAAATTGAAACATAATTCTATACAATACAAAACAAATCGATACATCGCTGTATTCTTTTTATTTGGACATACTTTTTAGTAGCTCAAATTCTTATTGTCAATAGCATTATTAACAATTAAAAACCTAAGTAGAGCGAATTGAGCGAAGAACGTTTTGCGAAAAAGCGGCGTATTGCTATTCACCAAAAAATACATATACTGTACACTAGTCCACTGCCTGGAATGTCTCTGTATCGAGCGATCCGATACCCTCAACGCTAAAACAAGAACAGTTCTTAGAACTGCACCCTCTGTGTGGGATATTCGTGTAGAGAAAAAAGAGCGTAGGGAATAAACCAAATATAAAAAACAGATAAAATCTAGACTAACTGTATACATAATACCAGTGTTAGGAAATTATATAACAGTTTTGGCAACTCTCTTTTATATATATATATATATATATATGCACATGTATATACAGAGAGGATTTAAATTAGTCATGCATTGCAAAACAGCATTAAAGTTTAGATTGTGCGGTTTATGTGTAAATATGACTTCTTCATTTGACGTCGTAGGCGAATGAGGCCGGGGGGGGGGGGGGGGGGCTTTTAATGACATTCCCGAAAATTTAGTAGTGACCATATTCGGCAGTGAGGTGCTCTATTTGTATTTATTATTTATTTTCATTCATTTTATATATTTATATATCGTTTTTATTTATTTATCTATTATCATTATGATTATTATTATTGTTTTGTTGCTTTTTTTAATGAGGAAATTACATTCACTATGATAGACTGCTCAGTCGCTTTGCCTAATAAATAACGAAAAATGGAAACAGGGAAATTCTTATTCGGGCAAGAGACGTCACCGCCCACTCTTGTCTAAAATGGTGACTATTTCTGATTTAATGCTGTACATTGATCTGATAAAAAAGGAAACATATATTAACGCAATGTATCACATATTTATATTAGAGTACAGCTATACAGTAAGTGGGTTCATGGTACAAAAGAAGTAGGTACCAAAGGGTTCATACATTACATGTTGAAACATATATGGAAAAGTGAAAGCGTTTCATCGACTAATAGAATAAATATTATACAGTACGTGTGTATCAAGATAAAGGTAATCAAACTTTGGAGGATAAACATTCAAAAAAAATAAAAAATAGATGAACTTCTCACATTTCCACTGATAGCTCAATTTCGTCAATAATATCACGCATCACTTGTTCTATTACAGAAGATGATAGGTACGAGTTGTATTTTTTGCAGGTTTTGGTAAATGAATGAAATTAATGCTTTTACTAATGTCACACACGATCACTGGCGTATTCAGGGCGGAGGGGGGAGGGGATATCTTTTCGAACATAATTGATATGATTTTCCCTCTTTTTATTTCATATTCAATTACTTCAACTCGTAATCAGAGTAGATTGAGTGTGGTCTCCGGGCAGGTTGAACGAGCGCTGCACGAAGCAGTGATGATGCATGGGAGGGTTGGGTTGAATGTAGTATGATGCCCACCTTTCCGTTTAATCGCTGCCTTCGCACTGCCTCTCCAAGGCAGTGTCAAAATCATCGCATTGACTGAGCATGGCGCAGACTCCTATGGTCATTCTGATCGTTCCCGTTCATATTGGAAGGTCATCGTTGGCCTTCCTCCTCCTCCTTCATTACAATCAGTCGGTCGGTCAGTCAGTCGGCAAGTCTCTATGCTAACAAACATGATTCATCTAGATCCTCTTGTGGCCAAATCTTCCATCCTGTAAAATCTCGTAAACCGTGGGATTTTCTCTCAGGAAAAATTAACCACTTTATCACGTGAGGCCCTTGATTACTATACCATTGGAAAGATCAAAATTTTACACTTTTATATTTGTTCAATCTTTTTCATGATAAGTTTAGAAAAATGATTGAAATTTAGGGAGGAAAGGCTCCTTCAGAACACAATTTGTCTCCCCTCATTTATTTTGATCAGTGTGCTAACCCTTCTATTATGAGTCCAATATAAATCGTAATAAAGCTGGGAGACCGTATATTTCAAAATATCTTTCTTGATACCTCTTTGTGTAGCCTACCTTTTGATCATTGTCAGGAACCAACAATTACTGAGCTGAAATAACTATCTGGAAGAATCGAAGATCCAATTCAGTGTTTCCTGTCTTTTAGATCAGGACTATATAGTGAGAGTGCTCATTTGGAATGTGTTATGTTATATATCCCGATCCTGTTATAAACAACAATTTGTATATGCTTCCTAGATGCATATTACCTTTCTGTGGTAATAGAGCCAAATGGGAACTCATTCTGACCCATCAACGCGTGCGTCTTTCGACACAGTTATGTCTGTGCCCCCTTTGTATTATCTTGTCAACTGTTTATCCACCCCCTCTCCCACTTTTTTTTTCTTCTTCCTTGGTTTTTTTTCTAATTGCAATATATTAAAAAAAATAGTCTGTGCTCCATATTTCTTTTTTCTTCACCACTCTGTCATTCCATAGTTTTATCGCTTTCTCTTTCCTATCATAACCCAATTTCTCACATAATTCTGACCTCATTTCATTTTTTATCTCTCTTCCACTCCATGTCACTGTACCCTCTATTTGTTTAAAACATTCTCTCTCTCTGTCTCTTATTCTCTCTCCCACTCGTGACTGCCCTGTCAGTCACTTATTAATGCATATAGATTAAGGTGGTCAGAGGCTGCTGAATATTTGGTCTACTTCCTTTGAAATGTTTTTGTGATCGGAAAACCATAATATTCATATCAAAGCTTTTCGAATAATGATGTCCTATACTTGCTGTGTAAAGATTACTAGCAAAATGTATTCCTCGCTCCTCAACACTTCACATCAACATTCCTATTTCATGTTCGGATCATAGTCCACTTTTCAAGTTTTCTATTTTTGCCAGGATGGTTTCAACTCCATTTTTCCCAATGACTTATCTTAATAATAATAATAATAACAATAAACAAGAATAAAATACTGTTAATGACAAATAAAATAGTAAGAATGAAAATATGATTATCTTTCTGAACTGACATGTATGTACAATGACCTACAGAAAGGTGCTTTGTCTAGATAGCAATAATTATCAACGTTTTATGATAACTATCTTACTATGACAAACATAGGAAACCCGAAACTGGACTTATTAGACTGTTAGAATAAGAATTATAATATAGCCTAGTTACAAAGTCATAATTTCTAAGATAAATCAGACTGAATCTGAGAGCATATTACAATACAATTAATCTTGTTTTTTTCAAAATTCAAATTCAAATTCAAATTCAAATTCAAATTCGTATTTATTTCATTTCCAACAGAAAGAAAAGACGATGGCATTACAGATATTGTTGCAGAAAATATGAAAAATATATGTACAAATTCAATTTACCTTGATAAGTGTAGAAGTACACTGTACATATATAAATACATTATTATAGTTCTTAATTTCCATGGTCTATTTTAAAAAGTATATGATTTCCCACTAGAAATAAGTAATTTTCATCCCAAAGCATATAATAATATGGTCTATGAATTTTGGTACTCATTTTATCACATTTTCTTTATCTCGCATAAAAACAAGGTATGTCTCAGATAAAGGGGTTCAAAGTTTTGGAACGCTATCGGGGAATATTATATTATATACATATTCATCAATTCAAAAAGCATATTACGGACATGCACGGGAAACATATTATTCTCACTCTATTGTATACCCACAAAGATTTTGGCTGCAGGTCTATCACATATAGATTACATCTATTTTGAACAAATGTGGAAATAAATTAATTAAAAAAAAATAAAACAAGGATTATTAAAAATAGAATCTCTGCCTCACCAATCGACATTTATCAGTAACATGGCTTTACACTCATGCATATTAACATTTTATTCCTTATCGTTTTGTTTGTCACGAAGTTCCCAAATTTAGTGATAATTCTATTTATATAGGCTTACAATTTCATAATACTGTTTTTTAGGAAACAGCAGAGTATCATTTCATAACGTGAAAAACATCACAATTATGTGCTAGGTGTTGAATCAATTCCCTTAATATGTTTGATATTGTCGTAGTTCAGCATACTCTACCATGTTAGACCTATATTCATGAAAGTCTCTTGTAAATATAGGTTCCTTAGAACTTAATGACTTAAATTTTGTTTAAAGAAAACCCATTACGTTTTTGCATATAACATCAATATGCCCTTTGAGCACACAATCGTTACAAAAATCTTACGAGCAGATTCATAATATATAGGCATACTGAGGAATATATTCATAACGATCTTCATCGGCGCAGAAAAAAGTCTAATAGCAACCTATTTTGTATTTGCCACCTTCATAAATTATTCCAACATAAATTTATATCAAGCTAAAACAGTCTGAGTTAAAAAGAATCTAACGATTACCTTTTATAAAATTGTTCATAAAGTACTAACTGTGAAGCAGAATTGCTTATAAATATGATAAACGAATTACATAATGATCAAGTAAAATTTACTTTGCAAAAATAAAAACGATAATAATAATAACAATAATATAGGTTTTTGCGGTCAATTTTGTAAGTTCATCAGTCAAATTCATACTCCGTGCATTCAATTTAGAAGAATTTTGCCGTGTACAAGCATTTAATCATTCAAATTAATATTTCATGCATTCGTATTAGTACTTTTATCAATCCAATTTAGACTAATTTCATTCGAATTCGCCAAAAATGCATCAAGTTCGTAAAATGGTCTTTCAATTTAGAACGGGAGGTGATTCGATTGCGCAATACCGTTATTCCAGCATTCAAATTCATTTATTTTTCGCACATTGAGCATTCGAATTCGTAATTTACGTCGAACACATTTTATTTGGTTGTTATTCTTTATTAATTTTGATATATTGGTTGCATATGAGCTTTTATGTATTCTTTTATTCATATAAGCTTCTTTTAATGAATAATAAATGAAATGAAATGAAATGAAATTCATGTTTATCTCATGTACATACCAAGTTGAATGATGACTTTTTTTCGCTAATTTGAATGACTCATATATCAAATTGAATGAAAAGAGTCCGAAATTGACCGCAAAAACCTATAATAATGAAGTCTTCTATAGCGCGGGTATCCACCGACGCTTGGTACTTGCTCCAAAATATAATACATACATTGCATCATTCTAATTCTAGGTGCACTGCTTGTGGTATTTACAAGAAAAAAAAATGAAATAGGTCAAGAAAGTTAATGCATATACATGGATTATGTGTATTGCTTCTCATAATATTTGCATTCCTTGTTGACTTCACAGTCATTTCTGCTGACATCAGAATAGCCGAACTTTCGGTTGTTCAACTGGCAGACACCATTGCCGACGCTAAAGGACACACATTCGTCATGATCGCTGCATTCAAATCCGCATCTCACCACACTTGAGCCGTGAGTCACTTTTATCAGATGATTTTGCATGAACTGGCCAGTCTTGACCAGCTTGAAGAGGGAGCTCTTTTGATGGGTTTTTTCTGGACGAAATGGCGAAACTTTCGGCGTCGTTGGAACTTCGGTGTTGTCGGCTGAATATTATAATTGTGCAGTAAGAAAATAAAATCGGATATTGCAGCATTCGTATATATTTCAACGACATCTTAAGTACACTACTGATCTTAACCCGTTGACTACTGAATTATCTAATTCTCATAGACTTAATACAAGGACCACCCAGTTCCCGTAGGCAATTGGTCAAATTACGCATACACCTGTTTTTAATGCAGAAGGGAGGGAGCAAAGATACCTATGGAGTCATCTGTGCCATTCAGCTGAACCAATGACATACCTTTAACAATTGCTATTAAACATTTTCTGCATATAATTTCTGTTATTCATGTATGTGAAGGATTTAACTTTCAAAACATAAGCATCAATTGTTAAAAAATATATATTATCAGTTTTCAGGTTGAACTTCTTCAGAAACAAGCTTGTACCTCCATCTTAGCTTCAAACGTAGCAAATGCTGTTGATAGACAGTATTACTACTAAACGTTCCATTATTTGATTTGATTTGATTTATTGTTTCACATTTCACAAAATAACAGTCTTCATATAAAAGTTCAAAAAGATAAGGCATAATGAAAGAAAAAAACAACAATGGTAGTAAGAGATAAGCAATAACGTGAAATATGAGGAACCTATCAAAAAGCAAAGCTTGTATAACACAGGTTCCCAAGCAAGATACCAATGATTGTATAAAACTTCTAACGCAATGAAGAGAGACGAACCTAGGAAAATTAATGATACGCATAAGTACAGGTAAGCAAGTCACTCGAGCGAAGCAATATAAAGAACAAGAAAAAATCTTACATACATGTATATGGTTGCAAAAGGAAATTTTTAAGTCTACGCTTGAATGAATACAACGAGGGAGATTGAATTATATTAGTGTCTAAACTGTTCCAAAACGAGGGTCCTGTATAGGTTATTGTCTTAGGGCAAGAACAGTACGCACGGGGGAAAGATGAAATTTGTGTAATTGCCTAGTGGGATAGGAATGAATTTCATTATTTTTTTACAAACATATTGGTAAAAGCACTCGGTAATTCGTCTTTATTAAGTTGATACATAAATATCCCGACAAAATAATGGTATAAGTCTTACTTTCAATAACTTATTTGAATGAAATATTGGATCTGTATGTGCCAGAAAATCAGCAGAAGACATTGTCCTTACAGCTCTTTTTTCTATTTTGAGTATGGATTCAGTTTTATCTTGGATGAATTTCTCCAAACTAATATAAAGGACAATGCCCCCCCCCCAAAAAAAAAAAAATAAAAAATAAAAAAATAAAAAATAAAATAAAAAAAATAAATAAAAAATAAATAAATAAATAAAATAAAATACAAAATTAAATTAAAAAGAAAAGAAAAAAGAAAAAATAATGATGATAATGGAATAAACAAATAAAAATAAAAACGAAATAAAGAAATAAAGGAAAAATAAAACAAAAGTGAAATAAATAAACTTACCTGATGTGGAGGCTATGGTGCGAGAAGCCTGGCTGGGAATTGCCTGTCATACAGAAGAGATTGGCGGTGTTTACAAATACCGACAACTAATTCAGCTCGCAGCTATATAAGTTATCAACAATAAAAAACTTTGCAAGCGTCAGAATTTTATACAACATCTTGGTAAAAGTGTGAAAATTTTTAATGACTTCAAATTTGAGACATAATCTTTTTAAAAATCATTGAAATAGTAAAGAGATGATACGCCAACTCTAATGAATAATTTTTCTTAACACAATTATTCATAATAACATCTGGTTTTACATCGTCCTTGATGTCTTAACACGATATCTGTGAATACAATATTGGCCCTATAAAACTGTTGGGTTAGTTGAAGATTAAAGTCACTCCACAATTAGTGATGAAGAATTCCACAGAGAATAGTGTAAATCATTGTGCAATATTGACATTTTATTCTTAAAAAAAAAAAAGAAAGACTTACACTCGTTGTTGTTGGGTATGTCGCAGCTCCAGCAGAGACACCTTGTGGACTAACGCCTGTTGTTAATGGCTGTGTCGCAGCTCCATCAGAGACACCTTGTGGACTAACGCTTGTCAGTGGCTGTATCGTAGCTCCATCAGAAACACCTTGTGGACTAACGCTCGTTATTTCACTCGTAGTTTCATCAGAGATACCTCGCGTACTTCCGCTTGTTGTTGCTGGCTGTGTCGAGGTTTCATCAGGGATACCTCGCGTACTTCCGTTTGTTGCTGGCTGTGTCGAGGTTTCGTCAGAGACATCTTGCGGACTTACGCTTGTTGTCAATGGCTGTGACGAGGTTTCATCAGAGACACCTGTGAATCCGATGAAATAAGTAGGACAAATAAAATGTATGCATCAAAATGGTAGGCCTACCAAATGCAATATTATTTTGGGCAGTTGACTTGCACTGTGCATGCCTATGATGCTTAAAGGTGTTACTCGGAGATGTACAAACAAATCAAAATGCAATACATTTGGTATCAACGGAAAGGGGAAGATGCCCTAAAACATTCCATCAACATTCGAAATCCATAGGTTTTCATAAATTAATATTATTCTGTTTCAAATGTGTGCCAAAATATTCGCATATTTTCGCCCCGCGAGCAGTTTCTTTTTCAACCGTGGAAATGTGACGTAATACTCGGGACACACTTGCTTGCTTCTAGCTAGCTCACGATCCCGTCAATACAGCGCGCGCACATAACGTTCACGGTTCGAGGTAAGCTACTGATTTCTTCAAATCTTTGAAAATCTTGTCGACAAAATGTCTGATTTTGGCCCTGATTCAGATGTTAGAACCTAGAATCACACCGTCATTCCATCAATCACTGGGTGAATCACTGCAGCAGCAACACACACATATACGATTCATACAGCTACAGTACAGTCAAGTGGTATACTGTAAGTAAGCTGTCCCTAGAATGACGTCATTTTTCTAGTGGAAGAATTCTCGCTTTCGTGGCTCATCTGAGACCCTGTCAGGGGTCTTGAAAAACAGTCCTGGTAATCTTTTTGAACAAGCTTACATCTCTAAAATTTAATTTCATTGTATTCTTTGGGGGATTAGCTTTCCAAATATGTATAATTTGTCCTATTTCTTATTTTATGGGACATTTCTCCGGTTATCTGCTTTAATATATAGCCTTTACGATTGTGTCCTTATGTGTAAATGATGTGTATATGTAATTTACCATGTTAGATTATTGTACAATAAAAAATTCAGCATCCGGGATGGCATGAAATTATTTTTGATGAAACGTACCATCATATTGCCATTTTATTCTATAAGATGATCTTCCATTCAGTGATAGCATGAATCTATAGAACAACCAAGTCACATTAAACAATTTTGTGCATATCGGTGTTTTCCTATGTGGTATGGTACTAATCTCGCCTGCGAACAAACAACAATAATAATAACAATAACAAAATGTATTGTTTACCCACGGTAGCCTCATCAGTATTATGTATATTGTTCTCCCTGGGAGCCCTGCAATCATAATTTACCCCGGCTTTATCCGAGCGACCATAATAGGGCGCTCAAACAACAACTTTAGGTTTAGTCCGCCATAAAATAAATAAAGCCAAACTTACTTTCACCCACTTATATCGAAGTCGGCCTAAAAATGTCGACATATTCAGCCGGGCAAGTTTTGCCAGGACGGTACTCTGTAAACACAGACCCTAATTTGACACTTTATTGGAAAATAACTGTTTTGAGAGAATCCTAAACCCAGGTTCGTACTGTCGTGTCAAGCAGCTACAGTACAGGGCCTATGGTACTTTCAGTTCAGATCCTCTGTTATGCGTTTTGACTATTAGTGTTGTGCCTGCAAACTACCAGTAAGGCATGCCACAAAAGTTACCATATATTAATACAAGGCTGTTTTTTTAAATTCATATCCCTAACATATAACAGTTTCGTTTCTATGGACTATTCGTTACACTGGTCCCAAATTCTAGAACAATTTAAATGACTCTGTCAAAAGATGCCCTTCACTCCCTACATTTACTCATATATACAAAAAATATTTTCGAACGAACATATTTAAGTCATATGATTTTGTCATCTTTTTATTTTATATTCAAGCACTTACACTCGTAGGCGGCGTAGATGTAAGTGTAGTCTCCCGAGCAGGCTGAACCCCGTGAGCACGAACCAGTGATGGTGCAGGGGTTCACTGTCTCACAGTACGAGGCCCACGGACCACTCTTGTCGCTTCCTTCGCACTGGCTCTCCAAGGCAGGGTCAAAATAATCGCAGTCACTGAGCTTGACACAGACTCCTTTGGTCATTCTAATCGTTCCCGCGTCACATTCCAAGGTGATCGTTGCACTGCCTTCATTGCACGCAGTTTCGTGCACTATGACTGTGAATTATATCATATATTAATTTATGGAAAAGTTCTTAAAAATAGATATAAGCAAATAGATGATAAATCCATATTAACAACAACAATGACAATGAACAGCAAATTAATTTATCTGCAGCATGTTACAACCGTGAAATTGTATCTAGTTACTTTTTAATAATAACAGTCCCATTTACTATTTGTTTATGGCTACGTCACAACCGTAGAGAGCTTTATAAATAATTTCTTCATGAATTATTTTGATCTTGACCTACATCCTAAATAACGCTTTCTACAATACTCTGTACTTAATGGTTGACAACTTTCAAGGATATTATCTCCATGATCTCCGAAGATTGTTAACTTTTTCTAAATTTATTTAAGGCAATTCTTTGAAAAAAGAAAAGAAATTGTTATTACCACTTTGCGTAGTTGGCCAATAGCAGGCTATCACTAGTCCCAGAGTCAAGAACCTTGCTATAGTTTTCCTCCTCAGAGGATCCATTGCTAGGCTCTATCTCTGCATGGCACAAGAGGAGTCAGACACTATTTCAATTCAATTCAATTCAATTCAATTTATTTTCATTTCCACAGATAAACAAACTTTGACATAATCATGTAGAACATTATTCAGTAAGTTAGTATACATATATCAACATAATAATTTCACTCATTTTTTGTTTCCATAATCAAATAAATAATTGTATGGAGTTAACAAAACTATCAAGTGCAGTGCTCTAATCATTTGAGATGAAGGTCCATTCGTCAACCTGATTCCTCTAAGCATCTCCGCATGCGCATTCGTACCATACTAACGTCAGTGCGGACACCTCCCCCCCCCCCCCCCCCCGTTTAAAGGAATGCGTTTGTGTTTCTTAGTATCGATGTTGTTTGCTTCCCTTCCGTATGTCTATGTTTTGCTGTTTAATATAATATTGTTTACTTTCGTTAAGATAGTACCTCTTTTACTGCCTTTACCGAGTTTTGTGTTTTTTCTGCTAATAATCAAATCACCTTCTTCCTTCCATTCTTCTTTCTTTCTCTCCATTTCTCTCACTTTCTATTTCTATCGTACTTTTTTCTTTATCTGAACTTCTTCCCCTTTCTTTTACACTCCTTTCACTTTAACTGTTTCTTCATATTATTCCATATGCCTGTTTATATAAATATTTATGTCTCTTTCTATACCCCATCCTCTCTCTGTTAATCTTTCTTCACTATTGCGTATCCCCTTTTCTGCCCGCCACTCATTATCACTGAATAATTCGAAACAAAAAAGCAAGAAGAAAGAATATCAAGCGAGGTTAAAGCATCATGCACGATGGTATTTATATACAATAACATATCATTGATGTGAGGCTCATGAATAAACATTTCTGCTGTGTAAATCATATTCGCTACTTCATAAATATTGAATGGTCGGAGTAAGCAATCATAACAATCCCATTTTGAACAATCACCATAATAGTTAAACTAAAAACTACTATACAAGCGTGTATTTCAGTTTAGTTTAGTGTGAAGACCAAGTACAAGGCCTTTGATAGAAAATGATCGAGAAAACTGATCATATAATTATTAGTCCCCATTCTATTTGCTACATAATTTGTAACAGAACTAAATGGCTGTAATATATAATATCTTTTTTTACAAATACATCCATTAAATTTTGAAATATAGAAATGTAAGAAAAACCGTCCACGAGATCCCCCTCTCATCAATAACGTGAATGGCTAACCGAGACAAGCTAAATGAATTCAATTTCAGTACTTGCAGTGTGGAAAATTGCAGGCATGGAAAATAAAACATAGACCAAGCAAGGTTTCTAATAGTGTTATCTTCGTGGTAAATTCAATATAATAAAAGTAAGGTACGATTTCTCAAATATGTTATTCATTCAGATACAAATATTCATATTAAACCCTTATATTAAGAGCTTGGTGTAATAATTTTTTTGTCCAGGACTGCCTTACAGACAACAATTAAAAAGCCTATAATATACGAAATGATCGAGGAATATGATCATTTTATTATGGTTTCTATTTTGTTTCCAAGGATGTGTAACTGAATAACATGACTATAGTAGTAATTAAACTTTACTTGTGAAAATCAAACAACCTAAATGACTTTGATTTCAGTAATTGCATCCCCAAAAACGTGTCAGACACCTACTAATATTTAAAATGGCTGACATACAAAATGATCGATCAAGATGATGAAATGATGTGTAACAAAATGACATTACTGGAATAGTTATTAGAGAGAACTCCCTCTTATGAAGAATATATTCATTACCTTTTGAAGAAAAAAAATCGATATATAGAGAAAACGATCCAGTCAATCCCTCTTTTATCATTGATTTATTTAATGGTTAATGGTTAACCTTCAATGTAATCAGGAAAAACCATGCATGATATCAGAAATGAATGAGAAATGTCTCCAAAGTAGCCATTGTAACTTATGAATAGAAGTGCCAAAACAAAAGACAGACGTTTATATTATTACAATGATAGAATTAGTAATGCATGCAAGGCATTTAGCACAATACAGTATTCCAATTAGCAACTACAAAGCTGCATGACGATTGTGAGTTTACAAGACTATGACAACGCATTGTACGAGAGTGCATGTATGTACGTGGCATTACATCGTGAGCGAGTGGGCATGAGCGTGGTATGCTAAGGGTTAAATGCGAACAAGACAACTTTATTCAGTTGCAGCGCGGAAAATATGTCACACACCAATTAACAGGCCTAACGTACAAAATGATTGAACGAGGTGATCATAGCATTATGAATATTGACACACATTTCCCACTGACTGAGGGGTGCATATAACCACATAACATTACTGTAACCGTCAACACGGCCATCTGGCTGTGTTTGAGCAAGAAAGTTATCACCTTTTATATCATTAATGTCGGGCGAAACCATCCGTGCGATCCCTTGGTTATCATCAAAATTATTTTAAAGAAAATAAGTTCTGATCATGCAATTACACTGTGACAGACTCTATCTGGAAGCACCAGGGGTGGATCCATGTTTTTTTGTATAAGGGGGGGGGGGGGGGCACACAAATGCAGGTTTGTCAACTTTGGGAAAATGTAGACCCGTATTTAATCGGTCTTGTCAGCTCTCGAAAAGTCGCTCGGGGGGGGGGGGGTCTAGTTTCCCTCCATATTTCTCTGACAAGCAAAAAAAAATTAAAAGTTTTTCGTTCTAAAGGAGGGGGGAGGGGGGGGGGGGGGGAGCACGGGCCAGAAGTGTACATTGTCTTTGTATTTGTATCTGAATGAATAACATATTCGAGAAATCGTACCTTACTTTTATTATCTTAAATTTCTTTACCACGAAAATAACACTATTAGAAACTTTGCTTGATCTATGTTTTATTTTCCAAGCCTGTAATTTTCCGCACTGCAATTACTGAAATTGAATTCATTTAGCTTGTCTCTGTTAGCCATTCACGCTATTGATGAGAGGGATCGCGTGGACGGTATTTCTGACATTTGTATATTTAATGGATGTATTTTTAAAAAACTGGGAGATGGTTTTAATAACAAATATAGCCATTTAATTCTGCAACACATCATGTTGCAAAGAGAATGGGGACTAATATAGATAATCATATGAACGGTTTTCTCAATCATTTACTATCAAAGGCCTTGTAATTGATCTCTACAATGCAATAACTAAAATGAATGTAAATAGGTATTATTGAGTTTAACTATTTCAATTGGTGATTGTTCAAAAGTAGCGAATATGTCTTTCACAGCAGAAATGTTTATTCATGAGCCTCACAGCAAATGTATGTTATTTCATAATTTTCACCAAGAAAAAATGCAAAGACCAATATCCATAATGTTATAACCTAGTTTAATATTTGGAAATAAACTTTCATGTCACATATGTGTCTAATACCATAATGCACATTTCTGTGTACAGTGAATGCGACTTTCATCAAAATCGAGTCATTTTCTTACCAAGGTGATGATTCCAAAACCTTACAGCATACACAAATTCGTAAATAGGCGTAGCCGAGGCAAAAGGGGGCTATAGCCCATCCCTGTTCATTCGCTTAAAATAGGTCATCCACTTAGGGGTCAAAACCGCAACCCTTCCCCTGCCGCTACATTTGAAAGAAATATCAACTTTCGGTGGCCCTCCGAAAATTCCCGTATTATTTCTCACTTGTTCCGTCAGTGTTGTGCCGCCATTTAAGAAAGAAGTGAGGAAAGGAACTTTTATCAATGTTCAATATTTAGATCTTGGCCTAGATCGCAGTGGTGTTTTGCGAATCTTATGACACCAAAACGTTATTACTTTACCTAACTTTATGTATAAGAATTATTGAAAATTACATTTGAGTTTCTTTTCTGTCCACTATTTTTAGGTTTCACATTTGTTTACTATTGTTTAATGTTGAAATAAGGTATTATCTTAGTCTGCAATTTTCTCAGAAAATTTCTATGGTTGCATGTAATTATAATTGTATATTTAGAATGCTAGATTTATGCTAAAAAAAATTGATATACATCGACGACCATATACCTTTCCTGTGGTCGAGCAATTTGTGAATGAAAATGACAAGTCTATCTTTCACATATACGTGACATCAGCACTGAAAGAGTTAAATGAGAATAACAATGCGAGCGAACGAATTTTCTTCGATATTTTCGCATCATGCCACTTCTTATTTCCTTACTTGTTATCATTAAAAAATGTTATGGTATTTCAAGATCAAACATAATGAGTTTGGATAATTATTAGTTTTAAGTTAATGTATCATAATTCTTATTTATTTTATCCAAACATATTTGGGGGGGGGGGGAGGGAGGGAGGGAGGGATGATAATACAGGCTCCCCCACCTTCCGGGATCGACACCCATGTTGGTAAACCCCAAAATACTATAATAAAAATAAAAATAATGCATGTAACTCATTTTATATTGCAGTCTGGAGACCAATTACAAGGCCTTGTATAGAAAATGATCGAGAAAACTGATCATATAATTATCTATATTAGTACCCATTCTCTTTGCTACATGATGTGTAACGTAAATAATAGGGTATTTTAGTGATTAAAACCATCTCCCTGTTTTTGACAAATACATTCATTAAATTTAGAAATAAACCATCCACGCGATCCCTCTCTCATCATCAATAACTTGAATGGATGAACGGAGACAAGCTAAATAATGAATTCAATTTCAGTAATTGCAGTGCATAAAAATACATGCATGCAAAATAAAAATTACACCAAGCAAGGTTACGGATAGTTTTATTATTGTGGTAAGTAGGAAATGAAAAATAAAAGCAAGTACGATTTCTCGAATATGTTATTCATTCAGATACAAAGACAATGTACACTTCTGGCCCGTGCTCCCCCCCCCCCCCCTCCTTTAGAACGAAAAACTTTTTTTAATTTTTTTTTGCTTGTCAGAGAAATATGGAGGGAAACTAGACCCCCCCCCCCCCCGAGCGACTTTTCGAGAGCTGACAAGACCGATTAAATATATTATTCATAATCGAAGAAGAGGGTCGCTATTCATAATCCGAGAAAAGGGTAGCTATTCATAATCGGAAAAGAGGGTCGCTATTGATAATCAAAGAAGAGGGTCGCTATTCATAATCGAAGAGAGGGTCGCTATTCATAATCGAAGAAGAGGGTCGCTATTCATAATCAAAGAAGAGGGTCGCTATTCATAATCAAAGAAGAGGGTCGCTATTCATAATCGGAGAAGAGGGTCGCTATTCATAATCGAAGAAGAGGGTCGTCATTTAAATCAAATAAGAAAGCGATATGGATGAAGGACAACCAAAGGCCCAACTGTACTGCATTTAATAAAATCAAAATATGTCAAATATATCCCTATTTTCTAAAAAAGTGAACTATATTTATCAATGCTCCCCACACTTTGAAAGGCGCTTTGCCAGTGCCGTAATAATTAAAAAACGATGTCTAATCCATACATCTACGTGGGAGGAGAGAACCCCCTCCCCCTCCACACATCCACACACACGCAGACATGTACTTTGTTTTGAATAATGGAGTGTCATTGCCACACCTGTTTTAGAGTTAGGGGAAGTACTGGTTGTCTATTTATGTACCCTTGATGAAAGTATTATCACTAACGGCCCACATTCTGTGCCCATAGCATGTATAACATAATGAAATTTACTGGAATAGGTATCAGAGATAACTCCCTCTTATGACAAATATATTCAATACCATTTGTAAAAAAAAAAAATCGATATATAGAGGAAACGATACAGTCAACCCCTCTTTCATCATTGATTTATTTATTGGTCAACCCTCAATGTAATCAGGAAAAACCATGCATGATATCAGCAATTACTCTCCACTTTGCCTTGAGGAAGAAATTAATGAATAGAAGTGTCAAAACAAAAGATAGATGCACACACTATTACAATAATATAATCAGTAATGTATACAAGGCACTCAGCACAATACAATATTCCAATTAGCAACTACAAAGCTGCATGACGATTGTGAGTTTACAAGATCATGACAACGCATTGTACGAGAGTGTGCATGTATGTAAGTGGCATTACATCGTGAGTGAGTGGGCACGTGGTATGCCCAGTACATGAAATCGCACGATCACAGTAATGGGCCAGTCACAAATCAGTTGCGATGCGTCGGCGATGGGTAAAACCCGGGAAATTTTAACAATCTTGAGACAGATCTCACGATTTTGCACCCGTCGGAGGCGCTCTCCGGACGCCTGCGGCTTGTCGCAGATTTTTTAGGCATCGCCACACCCGTCGCGGTCCCCAACTTTGAACTTAAAATTTTAAGATTGCTCGCAAGATTTTTCACCCATTTTGGGCATCCCAGACATAATCTCCGATGACCTACGATGCCCTCCGATTAATCGGAGGCGTCCTCCGAATAATCTGAGACTAGTCGCAAGATTCTGTGTGGGATTGGAAATTCAGGTTGAGATTCAATGTCTGCGAGTAGTCTCCGGCGCCCTCCGACTGAATCGGAGGCGCCCTGCGACGATTCGTACGCTTTCTGTGATCGTCTCCGACGAATCGTACGGTGGAATCGTAGTACCACGCTACAGTGTATACAGGGAGAAATACAGATGACCGAGGTCAAGAAACCCTCCTTTTCCCCCACATATACCCAGGGGGAAAAAATTTAAAAGAAAAGACGCTCGCAGATATCGTCTCCGATCCCCTCCGATGCAATCGGAGGCGATCGGAGGCTAATCCCACGATTTTTCGACAAAACCGGGTCAAAATCCTTGAAAAAATCTCAGACAATGTGACTGCTCCACTTTTATTAGGATTATTGCTAGGATTGTTCAAGGATTCTTTATTTTCTACGACGACCCCCGGCCAAAACTAATCCCCGACAGATCGCCGACATTGTGACTGGGCCATAAATAATGTAAACATAAAAATCGTAGCCCGTAGCCACCTACGATGTCCCCCAAATCGCGAGGAAAATCGTAGACTAATCCATCGTACGATGACCGTAGCAAATGTAAACTAGGCATAACGTACAAAATGATAGAACGAGGTGATCATAGCATTATGAATATTTACACACATTTCCCACTGACTGAGAGGTGCATATAACCACATAACATTACTGTAACCGTCAACACGGCCATCTGGCTGTGTTTGAGCAAGAAAATTATCACCTTTTATATCATTAATGTCGGGCGCAACCATCCGTGCGATCCCTGTGTTATCATCAAAATTATTTTAAAGAAAGTTAAGACTTTTAAAGCTTTGGGTGTCACTTTTTCTTTAGATACTAAACTCTTGTATGCTCTGAATTTTCCCGTGAAATTAAAAAAAAAAAAAAGTTATGAATTGCTGGAGGTAGAGGAATTTGTCATTGATTGGGAAAATAACAGTTGTTAAGTCTTTGTTATTGCCCCAGCTTTTGTACTTGTTTTTGGTTTTATGTGTAAACATTCCTCAGTACTTTTTTAAAAGACTGAACTCTATATTATATAAATGTATTTGGAATAATGGCAATGATCGTGTTAAAAGGGTTTTACTTTGTGATTCGTATGAAGAAGGTGGATTGAAAATGATTGATCCTTGTACTTTTGCTAAGTCACAGAAAATGGTTTGTTTGAAGCATTTTTTAGATGATGGTTATTCGAGTGGTTGGAAAGAAGTAGAATTGGAAATGTTTAAATCCTTTCATGATGACCCTTTAATGTTATGGAGAGCAGATGCCCCCCAATGTGTATTGAATAAATTAAGGAATTGCCAAATGATTGAAACTTTGAAAGTTTGGTATGAATATAGAAATTTAGTATTGAAAGAAATGGAGTTAAGTGATTTTCATATGCAAGATATTATTTGGTACAACAAACATGTGACTATGAGGCATAGACCTTTTTATTATTATCATGCTTGGTATGAAAGAGGAATTCTGTATGTTTCTGATCTTTATAGGGGTGGCAATTTTGTGAAGACTTTTGAAGATTTAGTAATCGAATATAATATCCCTATAACAGATCGTAGCAAATATGATTCCCTGATGAATGGTTTATATATGAATTGGTTTTTAAACCGAAAAGATGTCAATGAGAACATTTTTGATGAGATTGTTTTTGAGTTGGTAAAAAAAAGCAAATTACCCAGATATGCATATTCTTTGTTGCGAATTACAGATGATTTGCCTCGAAAGAAAGTTGAAAATAAATGGGAAGATTGTTTTGGTTTAGATAGAAATGAAATTGATTGGTACGCTATACATAAAAACAATTTTATGTGCACGTTGGATACCCAGTTAAGGTCTTTCTATTTCAAAGTTTTTCATAATGCCGTAGCCTTAATTTGCTTTCTTATATAAAATAGGTAGAAGTGATTCACCACTTTGTCATTTTTGTAATAAGTTTCCTGAAACTTTGAAGCATATATTTTGTGATTGTACAGAGGTTGCCCCTATGTGGAAGAAGCTCTCTGATTTTATTGATGTCAAGATCAATGAGACTACAGTATATTCAGATTTTAGCTATCTATTTGGTGTTGACATTGGGAGCAGACATGGCAGGTGTATTACATTTTTATTCTTGTGTCTAAAATTTTATATCATTCGATGCAAATTTCAACAGGTAGATTTAAAGTTTCAATCATTTATTAATTTTGTTAAAATGAAACAAAATATCGAGTATAAGATATCAGAGAAAAGGGGGAAATTAACCTCACATTTTAGAAAATGGTCGATTTCATTTATTTAATTGAGCTTTGATACATTTCACTCCCTCTTGCCGTGATACTTAGTTACAGTCAGTGACAAGTTATGTTGATTTACTTCTATTATTTTTGTGAATAATGGGTTTACAGCAGAGCCCCACCGGCCCCTAGACAGAACGTTGCCTTTTTGGGGATTGTAAAGATTTTAGATGTATTATTGATGAAACTTGAGCACTTTTCATTTGCAGTTTATTATGCCATTAGAGTATTGGGCATTAGTCTTTTTATGATCCCGGTTACCATGGTTATGGTGGGTCTCTGCTGTCCTTATCTTCAGAGAGACATTTTTGTTGTGTTGTGTTGTATTGTTACCTGTGGTGTGGTGCAGTGTCATGTCATGTATCTCTTGTTTGTCCGTATGTCTTGTCATGTGTGGTGGCGTGTCTTGGGTTTTGTCTTGTCTTGTCTTAAGTTGCTTTATGTCTTTTAATAGTTTATGCATACGATATCATTGTAAATACGTTATATTCTTGTGTTCTTTTTCAATAAACACAAAAATACAAAAAAAAAAATTATTTTAAAGAAAATAAGTTCTGATCATGCAATTACACTGTGACAGACTCTATCTGGAAGCAATTGTGAAAGGTTTATAAAGTATTACATAAGATTCCGCTGGCGTAGCCAGACTAGTTAAACAGGTGGGGGGGGGGGGGGGGGGGGTGGGCACTGGGATTCAGAGCACATCACAGAATCACAAAGTGCACGCACAGCCACACGCCAACCCAGGGGTGGATCCAGGATTTTGTATAAGGGGGGGGGGGGGAGGGGCACACAAATGCAGGTTTGTCAACTTTTGGAAAATGTAGACCCGTATTTAATCGGTCTTGCCAGCTCTCGAAAAGTCGCTCAGAGGGGGGGGGGGGGGGGGGGGTCTAGTTTCCCTCCATAATTCTCTGACAAGCACCAAAAAAAAAGGTTTTCGTTCTAAAGGGGGGGGGGGGAGCAATACATATTTTTCTTCCAAAGGGGGGGGGGGGACGGGCCAGAAGTGCCCCCCCCCCACCCGGATCCGCCACTGCACCAACTCACAAGCAGGGGTAGCGGCAGGGGAAGGGTTGCGGTTTTGACCCCTAAGTGGATGACCTATTTTAAGCGAATGAACAGGGATGGGCTATAGCCCCCTTTTGCCTCGGCTACGCCTATTTACGAATTTGTGTATGCTGTAAGGTTTTGGAATCATCACCTTGGTAAGAAATGACTCGATTTTGATGAAAGTCGCATTCACTGTACACAGAAATGTGCATTATGGTATTACACACATATGTTACATGAAAGTTTATTTCCAAATTTTCAACTAGGTTATAACATTATGGATATTGGTCTTTGCATTTTTTCTTGGTGAAAATTATGAAATAACATACATTTGCTGTGAGGCTCATGAATAAACATTTCTGCTGTGAAAGACATATTCGCTACTTCATAAATATTGAAAGGAGTAAGCAATCATATCAATCCCATTTTGAACAATCACCAATTGAAATAGTTCAACTCAATAATACCTACTTACATGTAATTCATTTTAGTTATTGCATTGTAGAGACCAATTACAAGGCCTTTGATAGTACATGATGTGTAACATAATTAAATGGCTATTTTTGTTATTAAAACCATCTCCCAGTTTTTTACAAATACATCCATTAAATTTTGAAATATACAAATGTCAGAAAAATCATCCACGCGATCCCACACTCATCATCAATAACTTGAATGGATAAACGGAGACAAGCTAAATGGATTCAATTTCAGTAATTGCAGTGCGGAAAATTACATGCATGGACAATAAAAAAATAGACGAAGCAAGGTTTCTAATAGTGTTATTTTCGTGGTAGAAAAAGAAATTCAATATCATAAAAGTAAGGTACGATTTCTCGAATATGTTATTCATTCAGATACAAATACAAAGACAAATAATTTTTATCGGATTTTAATCATATTATACCCTTAAATTAAGAGCTTGGTCTAATATTTTTTTTGTCCAGGGCTGCGTTACATGGACAACAATTAAAAAGCCTATAATATAAGAAATGATCGAGGAATATGATCCTTTTATTATAGTTCCTATTTTGTTTCCAAGAGGATGTGTAACAGAATAAAATAAACTTTACTTGTGAAAATCAAACAACCTAAATGACTTTGATTTCAGTAATTGTATGGCAAAAACGTGTCAGACACCTATTTAAAAGGGCTGACATACAAAATGATCGACAAGATGATGAAAGTATTATCACTTATCGGCCCCCATTCTGTACCCAGATGATGTGTAACAAATTGAAATTACTGGAATAGTTATCAGAGAGAACTCCCTCTTATGAAAAATATATCCATTACCTTTTGAATAAAAAATCGATATATAGAGGAAACTATCCAGGGTAGAAACTTTATTAGTGGATCCAATATGAAATTTAAGACATCTAACTTGCACCCCCTTGGCTTTTACTAATCTCTATGACTTTCATGCAATTATCTATCGCAGAAAAACTATTTTGGTGCTTAATCTTAGGGGGCCAGATCATGTTTACACTGAAATTTGAAACATATTTGTTTCCTCTGTTTATCAGTTTTATGCTGCTTTCCCTTTCTGTGCGCGTATGTTTCTTTACCACTCACTCTCTCTATCTTTCACTTAGCAATGTAAGTAGAGCAAGGTTATGTGCTTTATTGGTAAAATTGAGTTATGGTCACGCGATTCCACTGAGATAGAAACGATCTGTCTGCAAGCAATTTGGAAAGTTTTATTATGTAGCCGTAAACTGCAGAGGTTTTGGATTCATGATGAGAAATTGACGCACATCTTGGACATGCGTTGCACTCAAGAGATTTTAGGACTACACACTCATTTCGCATGAAATTTACGTCCAAACATTTCAGCTAGTTTTAGTAATATTTCAAATATGAGAGCAGTATTGCCAGATTGTTGTAGAGCAATTGTTTTCAGGGTACATTTCTTTTATGATATTCTTTCAGGCTGACATAAAAAGAATTTAAAATGCTCACAAATTATTTTTCACCATCACCATAACTCAGCCTTCTATTTAAAAGATTATTTGTATGAATACATAATTTTTGATTCATACATTGTCTTAAATACATGAAAGAACTTCGTCTAAATATATCACCTTTATTTCCCTTCCTATTTCACTTTATTTCTTTATGTTTCTCCTGCAGCTCCCCGGCTATTTGTCAGTGCTCCGCCCCCCTTCTCTCTCTCTCTCAACCCTAACCCACAGGCATACATACGAATACACAACCATACACATTATTGTTTTCACGAAGTGACGGATGGGCACGCAACTGAAAGAAAGTTAGTTTTGAATAAATCGCTTTCAAAATTTCAAAGCATAATCTCAACCTCTATAATGTATGAAGGGTGAATAAATTTTATATCCTGGGATAGATCATATTTCAATGTTTAGTTCTATGTTTAATAATTTGAATAATTGTTCATATTTTGGGAGAAAATGAGCTCTAAACATAACCGCCATTTCGTGAAGACACAAAATTCAAGGACGCGCTTTGATTTGTTTTCACGAAGTGACGGATCTCAGCTGCCGCGCGCGTGTAAAACATATGGGACTTCATCACCGCGCATTTAACCGTCATTTCGTGAAAACACAAAGTCAATTTATAAAGGACGCGCTCTTTTTTGTTTTCACAAAGTGACGGATTTCAGCCGCGCACGTAAAACATACGGGACGGCTGTAAGCCGGAAGCCGTCACTTCGTGAAAACAGAAAATCATTTTACTAGGCATTTTCTTGTTGACGTTATCGCCAGTTATTATTATGGTCTGAAACTTTGTGAGGTTCAAGATGTTAGTAAATGCTGTCCAAAAATGCAAAAAACTGGAAATTGAAAAAATATGCGATTTTCCTCATTACCGTCACTTCGTGATAACAGAGACGATATACTTCCCAATGTAAGTACAGCAAAGTGATCCTTGCCTTGTGATGATTGGTCTAATTTCTGTTCTTAAAAATAAATTCTTCGTGATAAGTATCTATAATATTCGAAAGCTGATAAAATAACAATGTTCCCCTATTTTCAAACTTGGTGAAATATATTTTTTTCTGCTTCATTCAGGGAGTGATTCGAGCATAGAAACAGTTTGATATTTCCTTTTTATTACCCATGGACCAATTTTATTCTTAAACTATCGATTTGCAATTATATAATCGTCTTTAGATATTTATTCACCTTTTATATTTGATGTACAACTGAATCACACTTATCTTATTTGCGGTATACTGTGCTTTCTTTGTTCCCACAACTTTCTCAGACTTACACAATGTTACGATTTGGAGGCTATACACTGTAAAAAATAACTGTAAAACTATAGGTTTTTTTGCCCTAGAAATTACAAGTTATTGCCGTTATTTCAATCTTATAGTATTTTCCCTGTAAAACAACGGTAAGTTTGTTGGTTTACCGGAAATATATATTTACAATCGCCCGACATAAAACACTGTTTACAACAATTTTCTCATATTTAAACCGCGGTCTATGTACTATGGAAAAACGGGCATTCCCGGCATCCTAACTGCTAGGAATTTCCCGTGAAAGTGTATAACTAACAAGCATTGTTTTTACTTTAGACTCCTTCATATTAATTCCGTGAAGCTTCAAGGCCCTCATTAGGGCAGCTATGCTGAGCCGGGGTAATAATCCAAGGCTCTGTGGAAGCGCATAGAGACATTGCCTAATATGTGCGCTATACAATAACTGGATATGATCATTATTCTATCCTCATTTCCAATTTAACTTAGTCCTATAAATACTAGCAGCTTTAAGTAAACGAATTAAGCTGATTTATTCTTTGTACTTAATATGTTATTCAAAAAACTTCATGCCATTATATTTTTATTCGTTGTAAACAAAAATAACAAGTGTCATGTGAAATGTGAAACATGAAATAAAAAAGGAAACTGAAATGGCATTAGAAATTAGATCCCATTCCCATATTAGAGTTTTGTCAAGCCACCCCCAGAAAAGTCATATGCTTTTAATATTTCAGTTAAAATACCACAAAAACACCGTTGTATATTCTTCAGGGTTTTGACTCCCAAGAAGAGGTCTTGGGCTTAATCTGTCATCTCTGCTTACATCCTTGGAATCAGATACTCCTGTATTCTGAATAATGCAGGAGTATCCAATGTGGAACATATATGGTTTCATCGTATTTTATTGGAAAAAAGAATGACATTAGATGACACAGTATTAAAATAAAACACTTCAAAATATGAGGTCCCCCGGGGCTCAATCATGGGTTTCTTGTTATGTATTACATACCTATATTAATAATCATCTGTCGATCAACATCCAAAATGGCATAAAGGTAACATGTGTGCGGACGATGCCGTATCGCTTTCCAAAGCCAAACAGAAAAATGAGCATAAACATTATTTTTAAAAAGAAATATGCAAATGGTTAGTAATGGGTTAATACATTATATAAGTTGACGGCAAATATAGGCAAACATATACGTTGTATATATATTGTGTTTACTATTGCTTTTTTTTTACCAAGGGCCTTCTGGGATGGGAGTTCAGTAACTGGAGGATCATCCATGATTATTGGAAATACTGTCATCTTTTCCCCCTTACATGTTTCATGTTAAGGAGATTCTCTGCAATCTATATAATTATGGTAGATATAGGATCCTTAGTTCATTTCAAAATCTGATACAAAGCTATACATGTACAGCATTGTGACTCTAACCCCATGCGGCGGATTTTTCCAATCTCCAGTTTGCCAACTACTAATTAGAAATGACTTATAAACATCTTGGTTAATAGTCTAACCAAACTAGGAAATAAAATGAGTGATTTACTTACGGGAAAGTTAGAATTACATCCCTGGTACATGGACAAAACATACTTCTCACACAAGTTACTAAATGAAACTGACTAGACTACTTTTATTTACAAGTAAAAAGGAGTTTACAATATATTATTTAGATGTGCCACAGTCAAGTCACATACCTCAAAATAACATCTCTACAAATGAACATTAGGAATACCAGCTCAAATCAAAATTCCACCGGTCAAATGTGCTCCATCTTCTACTCCCTAGCTTTCACTCTGTATAGCTATAATGGTCACTCTACCCTTCACCGGTCCCCTCTCCCCTGCTTCCCCCAACCCTAGCCTTATCTGCTTTGGTCAGCATAAACTGCCCCTAGCTAGTTTTGAGTTGCAGACCCAATTTTGTAACACTGCCCCCTCATTAAGCTTTGACGTCCCGTCAAATTCCTATATACGCTGGTATAATAAAACAAAAAACCAACAAATTTATGAATGAGATAGCACAGTTTTGTACATGTACATGTACATCGAAATGTTTCCATAAAAAAAAACACAAAACAAACATAGTTAACATCTATGTAAAATTATGTTATAACATATATATGTATAGAATATAAACGAAACCACTATGCAATGTCTGTAATAAACATATATTTTGTGTATCATTACTTATCATAACACAAAATTTCTTGGATATATCAACTGGTCTGTCATGGTTGTTACTTTTGTCAACCCTTTGCAACAACAAATAAAAGATGACTGAAATATAGACATCATGAACTAGTACATAAATTATACAAAAAGGTTGACAAAAATAAATCTGTTTTTCTCTCTCTTTTTCGGAAACTGAAGACCAGAATCATTTACATGTATTATCAAATCTATGTCGATGAATAAAACGTTGAAATAAATACATGAAAACACGTAATATTTTGGACAAGCATTTAATTTATATGTTCTGACAAGACTAATCTTATACAGTGCGTATACAAAAATAGTCACACTTTTAAAAAATCTGTCTAAATTATATTTCAAAATATTTGGAAGATTTTTTTATGTCAATAGATGCCCAATAGTCTCATCTATCAAGTGCTACTAACAAAACAAATTTTCGTTCACGCTTGGGTGAACACTGACTGTTGGTCATCGTTCACGCTTGGGCGAACACTGACTGTTTTTGTCCAGAGTGTGAAAAATTGCTTGCGCCAAATTGAAAGAAAAGGGAAAATTAAACCAGCAGTCCAAAAAAGTGCACCCATTCAAACAAATTGTTCTCTTGCATAAATTTATGATAGTCTAGGAATTTTGTCTTAATTTTCTATCATAATTTTAATTATCAACCCACCAATACTCTACACCAACCGACAGATCAGTCAGTGAGTCAATCAATTAATCAATCAATGCATTAGTCAATCAATCAACCATTCAGCCAGTCAGTCAATCAACCAGTCAATCAATAAAATAATCAACAATCAATCAATCAGCCAATCCCGGCAGTCAATCAATCAGACATTTTGGCAACCCAATCAATCAATCAATCAATCAACCAATCACAATGTCATTTAACAAATCGTTCACAAACATTCATCGTTCAGGGCACTTCCAAACCTATCATTCATTCATTATGTAGCCAGTGGTGTATCCACATCGGGGGAAATCGGGAGGTAAAAGCCTGTTTTCTTTATTTTTATTCCTCAACTGATTGGTCAATTAATTGATTTATTAATTGATTGATCAATGGATTGATTGTTGATTAAGGGACTGCTTTCTTGGTTGGTTGAGTGACTGACTGAATGACTGAATTACTGACTGATCCATTGTTTGAATGATTGATTGATACCTGACTGACTGACTTGATTGATTGATTGATTGATTGACTGAATCACTGACTGACTGAATATCTGATCTATCGGTTGATTGGTTTATTGATTGAATTTCGATTGATTGATTAATTGCAAATTGCTTGGTTGATAATTGATTGATTGATTGGTTGAATGATTTGAATTTTGATTAATTGATTAATTGCAAATTGCTTGGTTGATGAATTGATTGATTGATTGGTTGAATGATTTGAAGATTAATTAATTTGGTACTTCTTGAATGATTTGCATGTGGTTTTGATGTGTCTGTGTATTGTGAATACTGTGCTTAAAAAGATCCTGAAGTAATGACACATTATTGATTCTCACTCATGTATAAAGCAATGAAATCATTAAAATTATGTAGAAAATTGAGACATAATTCCCAGACTATCATAACATGATCGTAAATTTATGCCAGAGAACAATTTGTTTTGAATGGGTGTATTTCTTCGGACTGCTGGTTTAATTTTCCCTCTTCTTTAAATTTGGAGCGAGTCATTTTTGACACTCTGGACAAAAACAGTCAATGTTCGGCCAAGCGTAAACGAAAATTTGCTTTGTTAGTAGCATTTGATAGATGAGACTATTGGGCCTCTATTGACATGAGAAAATCTTCCAAATATTTTGAAATATAATTTTAACAGATTTTTCAAAAGTGTAACTTTTTTTGGATACGCACTGTATAATCTAGAAACAAGAAGCTGTCAAGTATAATCTGTCTAATGAAACATTTTGTAATCACATGACTCATTCAGTATAATCAAATAACATACGACTCAAACAAATCAAGTACAACATGCACACTTTAAAACCTAACACATAACACAGCCCAATGAATAGTTGACGACTAGAATATGCATAGGTTAACAAACCGCAGTACAATCATTTACATGTACACATATATATAAATATTAAAGGAAAAGGTGAAGGGCACAGTTAAATAACTGAACGTGTAAGATGATACATGTAGTAAATATCTGTTATAAGTAATCTACAACGACATGTTATACCAACAACAACACTGGCAATTCGAGTAGTGAATCCCTACTGTAATTAGTACAATTTAGAAAAAAAAAATATAAACATCACAAAATGTTCAAATTTAGTGTTCAACTGAAGTGTCCATTCCCGCACGACGAGACTGAGTAAACTGTTGTTCGCTAATCGCTATAACGGAGATCTGTTTTGATACAAGTTCAACTCTTGGTTTCACACAAATTTCTTTTTCGATATCCACATGACAAGTTCACAGTCCACAGTTTAAATGCAGACTTCACTTGGTACTGTTCCTTATTAAACGTTGACTTGAAAATTATGTCGAAGTTAATAATCAGTCCATTGGCTTCCTGCTCAAACCTAAAACTGCTTGGTAGAATGCAGCAAAGCTGTCTCCAACTGATGCCATCAGCCATACAATTGTCACCAGCTCATCCGAAATGTGTTCCGCAACCAAAACCTGGCATGGATGTTCCTTTCATGGGTCACCAAAGCAGGCATGATATAACTGGCTGTGGCACTTAAAATCCTAACATGCATGCCTATTACAAATATGCGGTATAATCAATAGTACTGATAGAAGTTACAGCTTCCTCTATAATAACTTCCCACATAACACTGTGCTGTTTCCCTGCTTATACAGGTACTTACTCCAAGCACTCTAGTGTCATGCATAATGGAGCAAAAATAGAAATCATCCTATACTTTATACCGTATAAATTAACTACGAAAAGCAAAAACAAATGTTGGAATAAACTCGATTAAGAAAAACAATCATTATTTGCTTAAACACTTATCAAAGTGCTTAGTAATTGAGGAGCTGACACCTAGTTACAACCATACCTCTCAAGCGGCTTCCTGCGACGAGATGACCCCTTCTCGGTGGTGTCCTTGGTGGCATCGAACCCCCCCCCCCCCCGCCCTACCCCCCCCTTGTGTTATTTGGGAACTATTCTGTTGAGACTGAGATCTAGCATCAGATGCTTGTTCATAGTAGTCATTAGTATCAGTTTGAGTAGATGTTCCAACACAGGTAGAAGCTACTTCAGATTTTGGCAGCCAGGATTCTTCCCGGCCATTGTAGCACCACAATCGATCTCTGTGTACAACTTTTGTCTTGCTCCTTTTTGTTTGTTTGATGCGTATACTACATCATTAATCTTCGTAAGAATTATATAAGGACCTTCCCTCTCGGATGAAAGTTTTTGAGATAATCCCTTCTTCCTCCGAGGGTTGTTCAGCCAAACTTGGTCTCCTCTCTCAAAGCTTTTAGCATTAGCTTTGAGAGCGTACCTTCTTTTTATTCGGTCTCCCGAGATGTCCAAATTGTGACGTGCATGCCCATGCACTTGCAGTAGTTTGTTTTCCAGGTTCTCCACATAGTCGCATTGATTTTCTGGTTCGTCATCAGGGGGTCTCCCATAGATGATGTCCAACGGTACTCTTAGTTCTCGTCCAAAAACTAGCATCGCAGGGAATCATGTGTAGCAGTCCTGTAGGCCATAGTCAGCAAAGGTAAACACTCATCCCAGTTTGGTGCTCATTCACAAACACAGCTAGTTGACTTTTGATAGTCCTATTGGACCTTTCCATTCATATTGTACCTTTCCACCATCCCATTGTACCTTTCCACCATCCCATCAGCGGATGGATGGTCCTTCCTTGATCTTAGTGTAATTGCATTGGGGTGCCAAATCTGGGCACTATCTCATCTATCTTCTTGGCAGTAGCCAATGCTTCTTGATTAGGAATAGGGAAAACTTCAGGCCATTTAGTGAAGTAGTCCATCATTACGAGGATGTAACGATTTCACCTCCCTGTCAGTGGTAGTGGGCCCATTATGCCAACAGCCCACCGCTCCATAGGGGATCCCACGTGATATGTGAGCAATTACAACGAGTTTTCTTGTTGGGACCTTTCCTTGCTGCACATTTGTCACAGCTTCTGCAATACATCCTTACGCCATCTCTGTATGTTTGCCAGTAGTATCGGGACCTCACTCTATCCAATGTTTTGTTTTCATCTACGTGACCAGCTGTGATACTGTCGTGCAATTCCTCTATGACCTTGTTTCTCAGGCTGGCTGGAAGTAGCAGCTGCAATCGAGAGCTCTCACCCTTCACTGACTCCCATTTGCGATAGAGTACTGTGCCCAGTAAGCCTTCACTGCGGGTCCTAGATGAGGAACATCAACCCGATTAGGTTTATCCTGGTGCTCAGTCATCTGCTGAAGGACCTTGCCTATCACCGGATTCATTTGGGCTCTTTGAAGGTGATCATCACGTAGCATATCTGCTGATTCTGCTCTAGTACGGTTAACTGAAGTGAGGATGGGACTGGTTATTACGTCAGCACTACATGATTTAATATCGGCCTTATCACAGTGTCGACAGTTGTCATCTGAAGATGGTCGACGAGATAATGAGTCAGTATTGCTGTAAAGACGACCAGGACGATGCTCAATAGAGAAGTCATATTCCCCCAACACTTGGATCCACCTTGCTATTTGCCCTTCTGGTTGGCGAAAATTCATTAGCCATCTCAGTGATACGTGGTCAGTTCTGATGATGAATCGCTGTCCATAGAGGTAATGGTGGAAGTGCTTGACAGTACAGACTACAGTCAGTAGTTCCTTCCTTGTCACACAATAATTCCTCTCAACACCACCTACACCATCTTGGCTTGCGTCTGTGTCAACCACAAAATGTGTCATTGCAAGTAGGGAATTTGAGTACAGGTGCAGTGGTCAGGGCAGTTTTCAATGTGTTGAAAGCTTTGTCACAAGATTCATTCCAGCAAAACCATTTGTTTTTCTGCATTGACTCATGTAGAGGCTTTGCTACAGTTGCAAAGTCCTTTACAACCTCCGACAGTAAGTACACAGTCCCATGAAACTTCGCACTCCCTGGACATTGGTAGGAACCGGCCACTCTCCCTTACTGTGTCAGTTTTTGGACGTGTCTGTGCTGACACCCTTGTGACTTATTATGTGTCCCAAGTAAGCCACTTCCTTCCTGAACCAATTGCACTTTTTCGGGTCGAGTTTGAGCCCAACTTCCTTTAGCCGTTGGAATACCATCTCAAGGCGTTCCATTGTGGCTTTGAAAGTCTTCCCATGTACCACAATATCATCGAGGTACACCATACATATCTCCCAAGGAAGACCTGCCAGGACAGGTTCCATAAATCTTTCGAAGGTTTGAGGAGCGTTGCACAAACCAAATGGCATTGTCTTAAATTGTCCTGTGTCTACTGAGAATGCAGTTTTCTCCTTGGACTCCTCATCCAATTCCACCTGCCAGTACCCCGACTTCAAATCCAATGTGCAGAACCACTCCGGTCCGGTTAACGAGTCTAAGATATCGTCGATTCTTGGAAGTGGATAAGAATCTTTCTTTGTCACCTCATTCAGCCGTCGATAATCTACATAGAACCTTGTACTACCATCCTTTTTTTTACAAGAACAATGGGGGATGACCACTTGTTCTATCTCGGCAATGGTCTTGACAGCTTCCTCTCTCTTTAAAACAGATAACCGGAGAAATGTCCCATAAAATAAGAAATAGGACAAATTATACATTTTTGGAAAGCTAATCCCCCAAAGAATACGATGAAATTAAATTTTAGAGATGTAAGCTTGTTCAAAAAGATTACCAGGACTTTTTTTCAAGACCCCTGACAGGGTCTCAGATGAGCCACGAAAGCGAGAATTCTTGCACTAGAAAAATGACGTCATTCAAGGGACAGCTAGCTTACGGTATACGACTTGACTGTACTGTAGCTGTATGTATCGTATATGTGTGTGTGGCTGCTGCAGTGATTTACCCAGTGATTGATGGAATGACGGTGTGATTCCAGGTTCTAACATCTGAATCAGGGCCAAAAATCAGACATTTTGTCGACAAGATTTTCAAAGATTGGAAAAATCAGTACCTTACCTCGAACCGTGAACGTTATGTGCGCGCGCTGTATTGACATGATCGTGAGCTAGCTAGAAGCAAGCAAGTGTGTCCCGAGTATTACGTCACATTTCCAAGGTTGAAAAAGAAACTGCTCGCGGGGCAAAAATATGCGAATATTTTGGCACACATTTGAAACAGAATAATATTAATTTATGAAAACCTATGGATTTCGAATGTTTTAGGGCATCTTCCCCTTTCCGTTGATACCAAATTTATTGCATTTTTATTTGTTTGTACATCTCCGAGTAACACCTTTAACAATGGCAATCTATATGGTCTCTGTCGAATTGGTGCAGCATCTCTTGTATCAATGTGGTGTGTCAACACTGTCGTCCTACCAATATATTGAGGCCCATGGGAGAACCAACTCTGTCGGGTTAGAAGAAACTTGTTAACAGCTAATTTCTGTTCCTCAGAAAGTCCTACACTGCTCCTCTCATATAACGTCATCAGAAAAGTTGGTACCATGTCTTCTACCCTGTTCTCCCCTTTCTCCTCTATGGTTGCAGTCTTGACGACATATTCTACCGCATCACACCTAGCAATGCATGTACCCTTAGTGACCATCTGCTCCTAATCTTTCAGGTTTGCCATGCGGATAGCTATCATCGGCTTCTCCACATCTACTACACTCCTGCTAATAATCAGTTCAGATGGGTATGCTCGTTCCCTGCATCCTTCAATTACGCCCCACTTCATACTAGAATGCATTGTAGACATTGCAGCTGGTACAACAATTTCGCTTCTTGGTGGCAGATTCACTGTTTCTGTGAGAATGACTCTTCAAAGCGCATCTATGAATTGATCAATGGCCAGAGTCTCAAGCATAGCTGAGGAGGCATCGGGGTAGGCTTGCTGAACTAGTCTTTCAATATCTCCAGCCAGTGCATGTAGTTTTTCATCTTTACTTCTCTTTCTGTTGCGAAACTGGACTCTACAAAGCTCCGTCTGGTGGGCAACTCCAAACCGGGAATTAAGAGCATCTGTTAGAGCATCGAAATTTGTTCTCTTCTGCGGGGGTAGACTGGCCAGAACGGTAGCTGCTGGCCCTGTGAGGCTGGTGGCAAGATGGATGGCCTGCCGATTTTTATCCCAGCCATTTAGTCCAGCTAGCATGCTGAATTGGGAGGAATAGGCCTCCAAGGGCACCTTACCGTCATAGGATGGAGGACGTATGGCTCTTTCATTCCTGGTGAGACGTGGTGATGTACCAGGCGAGCTGGCCGGGGATGAAACCTTGGGAACGCTAAGTGAGTGGGCATCATCTGGAAGTACACTTGGAATGGCCACTGGGCTTAAGACCAACGGCATGGGACCTATCTGTGTGCCTCTATCCACCTCATGAGATGGGGGTACTGGAGTCATCTTACACCTCTCTATTTCATGTTCCAGTTTGGTCAGTCTCCGCTCGAACTGATTTTGGGAGATTTTGAAGTCGTTCACGTGGGAAAGCATAGATGAAAATTTCTTATCTTGTTCAGATGCACACTTATTCAAAACCTTCAGGATTGTGCCTGTCCATGATGGTATCGTGTGCCTACTGTCCCTTGCCCGCATCGCAATCGGTGAAAGAGGCATGGCTAGGACCAAATTATCAACACCACAGTAACTATAGCACTGTAAACTGAAGTCAAAATTACCTAGCTCCAAGAATTAAGCTTTGATATTAGGAATAGGCCTATCAACTTACATGTAGGTAATTGTTAACACTCAATCTTTTAACTATTGGACTATGACGAACTAGAAAATATTTATCGAATCTCTCTCTCTCTCTTAAACAAAAACAATGAGGATGCTCAACTATTAGCGTGTACTCTCTATGGTACTTCAACTATTCATTCAACACAATTTCTATTGGTGACAAAAAAACATGTTCGATCCAACAGAGCGACTGTAGAGTGAGACTAGCAAGCACTCAAGGCCTCCCCAGCAGCCTCTTAACCCACTGACTGCCAGCTGCGGGAAACTGTGAGACACAGTGTAGCTTGGCCTTTGTGTATTCACTTCGCACATACACACATTCGTCCAGCGTGCATTGAATCCCTCAGCCTAACATGTATACCCCTCATGCATGCACTGATGCAATTATGTATTGTGTAAGAACTTAGGTCCATGCATGGACCAACTTATAATCTGACATTTCCCTAAAATACAACCCTGAAACTTCCTAGAAATGGAAATTGATTCCTAAATGAATCCCTCTCCTGACACCATTGTAACCAAACTAAGAAATAAAATGAGTGTTTGACTTACGGGAAAGTTAGAAATACATCTCTGGTACATGGACAAAACATACTTCTCACAAACGTTACTAAATGAAACTGACTAGACTACTTTTATTTACAAGTACAAGAGAGTTTACAATATATTATTTAGATGTGGCACAGCTAAGTCACACATACCTCAAAATAACATCTCTCCAAAATGAACATTAGGATTACCAACTCAAATCCAAATTCCACCTGTCAAATGTGCTCCATCTTCTACTCCCTAGCTTTCACTCTGTAGAGCCATGGTTACTCTACCCTTCACCCGTCTCCTCTCCCCTGCTTCCACTAACCCTAGCCTTATCTGCTTTGGTCGGCATAACTGCCCCTAGCTAGTTTTGAGTTGCAGACCCAATTTTGTAACAATATAAATATATTCACACCTTTCTGGCACATATCAATTATATACATTTAATCAACTACCAAGAATTGTAAGTTGCCACGAATTATCCTTATAACTTCGTAATTTTTTTTTACAAGATTAAATTCTATCGCGATTTTCCTCTAACGTATAAACCACAATAATTATTTCATTTCAGTTAAAGGGAAACATTTATTTTCAAACATGTTTCAGTGACCCATTGGAGCATTTCTACGTAACAAAATGTTACTTTCCACTATTGGTGCACGGTTAACATCTTAACATCCTAAATTATACTGTGGGTATAAATAAGCAAACCACCTGTTTTAACCAAGGCTTTAGTAGGCTTTAGTAGCATATTATAAATGATCTTACATGAAATGTAAAACAACAAATTTTGTTACAGCTCATTAGTCGAATTTTTAATTTACTTTCTCATAATATTTCGACCCCTCGATAAGCTCAAGGTCATCTGCTCTGACGTCACTGTTGCTGATCAAACGGTTGTTAAGCTGACATACGCCACTATAAATATTGAATGAAACGCACTCATCCAACTTGTTGCACTCTGACCCGCACCTGACCGTGGTCAAGCGAGGTTTGATCTTGATCACGTGGTTCTTTAGACACCGTCCGGTGTTGACTAGTTTGAAGATTGACATCTTTCGGTGTTCTTTATTTGTTTCTGGAGGCTCCGTGGTCTTGGGCTCTTTAACTGTAGTGAAGTCGGTGGTAAACAGAAGAGTGGAGACAATTAAGAGGAAAAATTGATTACTTTAGTATAATTTTGCATGGAATAAGCGAATCACCTAGAATTGAAGTCAAGTCTATATTGGCTGCAAACCATTTATATTTTAGAGGACTGATTCCTATATTTGGACCTATACACTAATACTCAACCCCAGATTTTTCTCTTTTTTTCGAACACTTATGTGTAAAAAGCATACAAAATATATTATAATCATAAAGAAAGTAAATGTGAGAAAATTACAATGCCCCGACCGGGATTCGAACCCGGGACACTGGATTACATGACCAATGCTTTACCAACTGATCATGAGCTCTCCAGGCTCCCGACCAAGCAAAGTAACAATCTCACATATAGCCCCTCTCTTTCCATTGAGCGTAGGGGGTACATCCATACCAATTCCATGCATACGCTATGTAATGGCTTACCAATGAGACAGGTCTTCCCTCTAAAGTCGGGCAAATCCATGCCAACGAATTTCTATAGAGGACTTCTAATGAGAGGAGGAAAAAAGTGACCTGATGGAGCATGGCATGAATTAATCGACTGCTTGCAATTGCTAACTCAGCCTGTTGTCCACATCTACCGACTGGTTTTAGAATTTATAAACGAACATAGCATATCAAATATTGTCAATTTGTCACAAAACGGGGAGGTAAATTTTTAAAAGCCACGGTGCAGAGACAGGTTTTGAATAGAGTTGGGATTTTTTCATAGGGTTGTGTATTATGTGCGACCCTCTTTGAGTTCGCTCGTCGTGTTATGACGTCATAGAATCACTCCGTAGAGTGGTCATTGAAGAGCTGCTTATAAGTTAAAGAAATTAAATAGGAACAAAACTAATGACTGTTAATTTACATAGCTGTGTGTCATTCTTTAGGGGCATGGGGGGGGGGGGGGGGGGTCTAGCAGGTAGATCCCACAATATATAATCATGTGATTTCTGGCAGTATTTATGTAAGTCTGGACAAACCCTATAAGTTTGTCCCCCCCCCCCCCCCCCCACGAACTTTCGTTTGCACCTGATCTTGCTTAAAATATATAAACGTCTAACAGTTTATCTCCACCACTTAAATCGTCTGGTAGTGGTCATTTGCGTATCTTTGGACTCTGGCGAGTAATTTCCCACAGGTTTCATAAGGTTTCCTTTCTAGCTGATCTAGGTCAGTAATGATGGGTGGATTATTTTATGGGCGTCTGCACTCTCCTCCACTTAAATCTTCTGGTAGTGGTCATTAAGTGTATCTTTGGACTAACTACATTGGACTAACTAATCTGTTGATATATATGTAGGTTTCTTAGGGTTTCCTTTCCAGCTGATATAGCTCAATATTGGGGGTTGGGTTACTTAGGGGCATCTGGCAAGCACTCCCCACCACATATCGTCTGGCAGTGGCCATTTGCGTACCTTGGGACTATGGCGAATCTTTTGATATATATGTAGGTTTCTTAGGGTTTCCTTTCCAGCTGATATAGCTCAATATTGGGGGTTGGGTATCTTAGGGGCGTCTGGCAAGCTCCCCACCACATATCGTCTGACAATGACCATTTGTGTACCTTGGGACTATGGCGAATCTTTTGATATAGGTTTCTTAGGGTTTCCTTTCCAGCTGATCTGGCTCAATATTGGGGGTTGGGGTACTTTAATAGGGGCGTCTGCCAAGCCCTCCCCACCACTTAACACGTCTGACGTTGTCCATTCATGTATCTTGGGACTATGACGAATCTTTTGATATAGGTTTCTTAGGGTTTCGTTTCCAGCTGATCGAGCTCAATATTAGGGGTTGGGGTACTATAGGGGAGTCTGACAAGCCCTCCCCACCACTTAAAACGTCTGGCATTGCCCATCCTTTACCCTGGGACTATGGCGAATCTTTTGATATAGGTTTCTTAGGGTTTCCTTTCCAGCTGATCTACCTAATTTTTTGGACCCCCTTTGGGGGCGTCTGACAAGCACCTTCCACCTGTCCATTTGTGTACCTTGGGACTATGGCGAATCTTTTGATATATATGTAGGTTTCTTAGGGTTTCCTTTCCAGCTGATATAGCTCAATATTGGGGGTTGGGTAACTTAGGGGCGTCTGACAAGCTCCCCACCACATATCGTCTGACAATGTCCATTCATGTACCTTTGGGACTATGCAGAATCTTTTGATATAGGTTTCTTAGGGTTTCCTTTCCAACTGATCTAGCTCATTTTTTGACCACTTTGTGACCTCCCCCTGGCCACACCGTAGAACATGCCAGACGGTCAATACGTTATATCGGACTATGCGATCTTTATATTCATGGACATGAAAATTGGTTGCCTTTCCAGCTAGGTTGACCCCCCCCCCCCCCCCCCACTTGGCTTCCGGACTACAACTAGAGTGCGCATTATACCCATAGAGTGCGTACAAAGGAGAGGTACATAATTAAAAATGGTCCGCAAGCGCGAACAAGGGCAAGACATCGCTACAAACCCGGAGGCGGGTATGCTATAATACGTGATGTAGGCCCCAAAACTTGTGTAACGTGATAAAAACACAATTCAGATCATAATAACGACAAGACTAGGGACAAATTACAGAGTATAATTTCTGGCTGTGTTATTTTTTCTTAAACAATAGTAAAAAACGGTTTATGGATTAGACTAAAAGCCTAAAATTGAATATTCCAGACACGATGCACCTCCCCTCTCCCTCGGTTAGGAACTGCTAGCAATAGCGTAGCCGGGGGGGGGGGGGGGGGGGGTAGGGGGCAGGGTGCAGACTGCCCTTCTGAAAACTTTTGGTGAAGAACATTTTTTTTTAACTGCTTGTCAGAGAATTTTAGAAGGGACAAACAGACCTAAAATTATGTGATTGCCCTTTTTTTGCTTGTCAGAGAATTATGGAGGAAAACTGGATCACCCATGAAATCCCCCCACCCGTTACAAAATCATGCCACTGACTGTTAGTCATCGTACATCATTGACTCTTGTGACCATACATCCTTAATTCTTGGAGAATTTGATGATGATAAATGTATAGAGGTACAGAAGTGAAAAGAGATAAAAAAAAAAACAAATATTTTTTTAGAAATAGCACATTGTGTACGAATCAAAATCGTGTTACTTTTGCTTCCTTTTTTAAAAGTATACCCACACGTTGTGTGGATTCAGACAGGTCATCCGGACAGATCACTTTCAAACTGTAAATCGAACAATGTTTCATGCTAATAGGTTGACAATAATCATTGTATGATTTGCAAAATAATATTCACTGATTTTAGTGTTACCTGATGCATATTTTCAAAATATCCCGAGGGCAAAAATGTACAAGTTAATTTTCAATTTGGGAGCTACTATCAGTGCAATGCGGGCCCGTGGTTGCATGTAGTCTATAGTCACTGAATCAGTGGTTGCAGTTGCAGGCATGCCGCGCAGCCATCGATCTCTATGGAGCATAGGTACGGAGAGATTGTTGAAAGTGTATGGTCCAATATACACATACTGTATGCATTTCCTTGCCAGTGTGTGCCGGTATTGTGTGAAAGTTTATGAAGGGATTCTCCCACTTCCCTGGTTTATGCCTGTGGGTGCCTTTTCATGTATATCTGAAAGTATTTCATCATTTCAGGCAGGGTTAGCCAATAATAATAATAATAATATCACTGTTCTTGTATAGCGCATATCACATTATAATATAACGTCCCTATGCGCTTCCAAACGGGTTTTGGATATTATTACCCTGGCTTTAGCTCCGGCAGCCGTAATCAGCGCACAGTGCATTTCAAGGAATAAATCCTGCCAGGTACCCATTTACTACACCTGGGTTGAGAGTGGCAAATGTGGATTAATGTCTTGCCAAAAGACGCTAGTGCCGGGCTGAGATTCAAACCCTCAACCCTTGGATTGAGAGTCAAGTCAACGAACCACTATACCACGACACTTGTTAACAAAGTTATTCAAATTTATGGATGTTTCTTTCCTGGGGGACCTAGTAACGAGGTATTCCATTAACCCGTTATTAATGAATGAACTATTAAATCGCGATTTAAATCGACTTAAAAGAATCTTTGAATAGAAAACAAAGAATAGCCTAATACTCAAAGTTCAAAACAAGGAAAAGATAAGAATCTATTCACATTGTTTTACTTTCCTTTTTGTCATTTTTTAATCAGAATTGATACTTCTATTTAAAAAAAAAATCGCCAACCATGCCTCCAGAACATACACAGAGAAAACGCTGTTTACAGTTCATATTGTAAACAATTTGTTTAAATATTAAACAGGTTGTGTAAGTTTTTATACAACCTTTGAAACAGCGCTTTTACTTTGTACACGCACCGTACGCACACACACACACACACACGCACACCCCTCCTCCACACACATGTATATAAGTTTACAACAAATTATTCACCCTTATCAAGATCTGAAGTTTTCAATTTTGTTTTTCATTAAAAATTGGTTTGTCCTGGTTTATGTAAATTTACTTGATCATGTGACAAAGAATTTTTCGAATAATATTTATATAATATTGGATGCACTTGAGTGGTATATCAGATATATTGCATTCAGCTAGCATGAATATTGCACGAATCGAAGATGAGTGCGATATTTATGCTAGATGAATGCTATATATCTGATATACCACGAAAGAAATCTAATATTATTATTATTATACATACAAATTCGAGGAAACATACAACTTTACAATGGCCTGGAGAAGATGGTACCCAACAGCTCAAGTCAGGATACAGATAGAGCTCAGACCGTGCAGGTCTATGGAAAATATGTGCTACCTCTAACTAGCACAGCAAAGCAGGCCAGTTGGAACAATAAAAAACGATGAAATTGGTTCACGTACTCACCAACATCCAATATACAGAGTAAAAATGATCCTTCAATATAATGATCCAAAACAGCAAATTCCAACGTCCATGTTTGTTTACAAATGTTTCGAATTTACCGCTTGCAATATCGAGGCTGCGCTGCGCTGCCATACACAAAACTAAAGGTATGAGAACTATGCAGACAACACTGAAAATTTACGTGTAAACCTATGGCATTTAGCACTTCGTCGCAATCTTTTTGTGCGAGCGATTGATGAAAGCAAGACTCCACCGAACGTGCTTCTGCGCATGCGTCGGACAAAAATTGCAACGGTATATCAGCGCAAGCGTTGAATATCGTGACAATATTCCACCCTTTTACAACATTGACAAGAGTAACGTAATACACGCAAGACAGTTAATATGCTAACTGTATTGTATGCAATCAAACTGAACAACAGAAATCTCACAGAACGGAAAAATACAAGGTTTTATTCTATCGGAAAAGTAACCTATATGTGTAATAATATATAACATAAAACAATTCACAAAATTCCACAAACACGTAGGACTTCAAATTAGAAGGGGTAAATAATTATGCTGTTAATTATAGACCCTTTTTAATGGAAATATTCATATATCCAACATCAAACTCTCTTATGCATTTATTTATATATTATGTTGATGATCACTTCTGTCACCCTTTTTTCAATCCACAATTGTCTCAAGAACGTCCTTTTGACGCCCCCACCAAATTCAGAATGGTTGGCACTGATCTTTTCATCAAAGCCGGGAAATAATAATAATAACGAACAAGCAATAATACTAATAATAATAACAACAACAATCATAATAATAGTAATAGTGATAATAATATTACACAAAAATAACCAAACCTTTCAGACATATTTTCACAATACTGTTGCAAATGTAAAACATAATAAAGATTAAGTGCTTAAGTTACACGAATACAATTAACTCATAAAAACTAAAAGGATGCGGGTCTGAAAGTACGAAGATAAGCACTATTGTGGGATGGCTCATTCCCAAAAAAGTCCAGTTCATTATCATTTGGTTGCTCATGTGCCGGGGAGCATTGGGTGGATAATTCGGGTTACGCGTTTAGGGTATCAAAAACAGTAAAAATCAAGAAAAAGGGTATCAAATTCAGATGTGAAAGGAAGATGATCCGCGGAAATCGCCGTAAGAGGTATAGAAATCAGAAAGTTAGAGGGGGTTTCCTGTTTAGGGTATCAAAACTACCCCTACCAAGGAGACAAGCCCCCCCCCCCCCCCCCCCGGGTTCATGTGTTACCTTGGCGTCTACTACCTTATGTCAAACAGTCAGATTATGATAGCTGAGGATCATATTCATAACCAACAGAAAACATCCGATTCTAGCTGATGAAGACACTTCATTTACGTTTTTCACAAATATCAGCTTTTTAAGGTATTTCCGTGGAAACGGCCATTTTTTATATGACAGTGACGTCAAACGACTCAGATTTGGTTGCAATCAATCGGGCAGCTTGAAATACGTATAATAGGAGCCTCCCACGTACTTTCACGTTGTTATATTCCAATTTTGCATGGTATTTTTTAAAATTCCATTATTTTCTTATGTGTAACCATGGTAACGGCCCTGGCGGTCACGCTCACCCTCAACTTAATGCCAAACATGGAGATTGTATTAGCTGAAGGACCTAACTATTATTATAACATAATTTAAGATTGGGCAGGCACTTTTTCATATTTTCTATTTATTAGTTTCAGGTTTTCCAGAAATTTTACCGTTTCCATGCAAACTCCCATTTTTTTTACATGATTAAAGCCCCATATTACTCAGATTTTGCTTGCAATCGAATGGGCAGCTTAAATTACATATATTTAAATTTTTATGTGTTTTTTACATTAATAGTAAATTATAATTATATGACATTTCCTGAAATTCCATTTCCCCCTGATCTGTTACCATGGAAACGGCCCAAGCGGGCACCCGTCGCTAACTTTATGTCAAACAAGCAGATTCTGAAAGCTGAGGGTCCAAGCTTATAGTAAAACATAATTTTAAATTATGAGTAAGGGGAGTGGGGGGGGGGAGAACCTTTGCGATTCTCGAAGTCAACGCGTCTAGTACTGAGACAGCCTGTATACTTTGTACCTTTTGCCTTGTTGTAAAATGGCGACGGTACTTTCTAATCTGGACGTGAAATTTCTTTAGTGAGCCCTCTAGTGTAAGTGCGTATGTAATTCTATGGGTTAGCGCTAGCGCAGTGCAAGGTGGTGTGCGTGTGTGTAGTGCTCCCAGTTATAACTATACCTGATTGTATGCTAAAAGTGCAACCGTTTCCTATAGACGAATAAGAATCATTGTTACATGAACCAAGAGCTGAAAATATCTATTTTCAGAAACCGAAGAAAATTGATACCACACTCCAGTGATATTTAGCAGGCCACTGATGGAACAATCTCCACTGAAAAGCTGAAAAAGTTAAAATTCGAACGTGAAAAGTGCAAATCTTTTCTCTATTAGAATAAATAGCAAATTTGGTATCATTTTAAACTTTCAAAAAGCGTCCGAAGTTTTGTGAAAAACATGACATGTCTTACGTAATTACAGTCATTTCATCAAAAGCGTGTTAAACGGGATTCGCCGGGGTATCAGATGCGCGCAACTTTTCCACATGGGAAGGCTTCTCCAGCAGGCTTGTTCCGAAAGGGTGGTGAGCGTTGACGCGCACGCCACCATTCGTCCAAAGCCCCCCCCCCCCCCCGGTTTTGCCGAAAGGGTGCGTTGGGAGCGTCGGGGCGCGTCTCGTTGAATGGAACGCCACCTTTCGTCCAAAGCCCCCCCCCCCCCCGGTTTTTGCCGAAAGGGTGCGTTTGGACTTTTTGTAATATAACATTAATGACAGTGGCGGATTTACGGATCCTGATTGGTGCCCCCCCCCCCCCCCCCCTTTGAAAGAAAATTATGCATTGTGACCCCTTTTAGAACTGATAACCAATTTTTGTTTTGTTTTTGTTTTGTTGCTTGTCAAATAATTATGGGAGGAAAATCTGATACCCCCTCCACTGAGCGACTTTTGGTTGCATAAATCTTTGAATTCCCTCCCCTTAGATATACGAGACATCAAAAGTTTCTGTACTTTCAAACGTATATTGAAAAAAAAAAATGATAAGTGCATTTCATGGAAGTTGATCCAACATTTTTTAAATTTTGAGATCATCTTAATGTAGAGACTGGCATTGTCCATTCCAGTAGCAATTATTAACAATACTATTGTGTTTGCTTTTGTAGTAAAATATATAAACTGAATACTAGTAAAACCTTCCAGATTCCGCCCGCCTCCTGCATCCTCTAATCCTATGTTTGTTTTCCATAGCCATTTGTCTTATTTTTTATCCACCCTCTTCCCCCTTTTCTTCACTTACCCCCTCTCATCCTTCATTCTTTTTACCATTTTTGGCATATGCATTGTTGTCGATTTTAATTCTATGAACTGCATGAATTATAATTTACCTTTTACAAGCGATCTGCTTCTTTACTGGTTTCTGTTTTCATTTTCATATTCAGACAATTAATTTTAATGTAGTCTTTACTGTGTTTGTATTTTTTTCTCACAACTCCATCGTTAATGCTCTTTATTTTTTATTATAATGATCAAAAATATTTCTCACTTTATATTATTTTTACATTGTTAATTGTAAAATTGTTACTTTGGAAAATGAAATTGAATTTAAATAAAATCAAATATAATCTAACAATCTAAATGACATCACCCTTCAGTGAATGATTCGGAAAACCATTTCTTACCTGCTTTTGGAGACTGGGTGAAAGTTAGTGGTGGCTCTGTGACCTGCCAAGGATAATATTATGATTTATCACTGATGAATATAAAACTAGAATAAAAGTAATCGACCACGGTAAAAATTACACAAGATTAGACAAAACCAGAATTCGAACCCCCCCCCCCCCCCCGCAAAAAACAAAAAAAAAAACAAAACAAAAAAAAAAAAACAATAAGCAAATAAAACAATTAAGAAAATGGATGAATTGATTTTTCACAGTACATTAATTTTTGTCTTAAAATCGGGGTATCTGTGAAAGCTGCACCAGTCAGTTTAGAAAAGGAAGAAGCCAAAATTTAAAAAAAAATGGCAATACCATCCATACTATTTTTGAAGAATTTAAGCATCTACCTTAATAAGCTTTAGATACGTGACATGAAAAAAGTATTTCCAATTCTCGAATATATTTCATTTGGATAGAATGATAGTCAAATATACTTTATTTTGGTACTGCTTGGTAGGCTGTGATTCATTCAGAATATCATAACTTTATTTTTGAGAGGGGAGCAAATAAATGAGTTGGTTCTTTTAGGGGTTTTAGATTCACAACTTACGGTTGTAGATGGAAAATTTGCGTCATCCAGCATACCTGCAATGATGAAAAAAGGGGAGACATGAAAATTGAATGTTTTGTAATTTGCAACGACATAAAATAACATCAAAAGAGGGCAATAACATCAAAAGAAAGCACGTGGAGACATGATGTGCTTATCTTAGCCAAATTTAAGTAATATTCAAATATTGTTTCGTTGATTTCCCTTTTTTCTTTTCTTTTCTTATAATTTCTGAATTAAAATGATCGAATTTTAACAATAAATATCACTGATCACAATTTTTTTTTTTTTGTTTTACAACTTTGAAATTATCCTACAGTCGTCAATGGTATCACAAGCTTTCAAGAACAACAATGTCGGAAAGTGAAAATTGTGTCGTGTTCATTATGCATTCTGCAGAAGAAAAAAGGCTTTGAAAGCATTAATTTATGGTCCTCGTAAAGGAAAGATGACTTGGTCGATTAGCATTTTCAGTTCCACCTGCTAATATATTAATTATAGGCGAACAATTTTGCTCCAGGGATATATATCTGAAGTTTTTACACATTTCCATGAATTTCGGCCAATTAAGTAAGAAAAGAAGAAAAGGCCATTTCACTTTTATAATACTATGCGGGCCTATTGCACTAAACATGTTATCTAGAACAAGTTACGATACTTGGTGCAAACTAAGGAAATTATTGCATTGAATTGGGTATTGGCACATATATTTTATGTAGAATCATGACAGTTGTTATTCATAACAAGCTTTATGAAACATAGACTAGAACTTCTGTTGCACAAACAGTACCACAGGCATATTTAGGAGGGCACAACTGGCCCGCCCCCCCCCTTTTTTAACCGAAGAGGCACACCCTAAATACACAAAAGAAAGATGTGCCCACCCCCTTATACGATTTCCGTTTTCCAATGTGTTGTCAGAGGTTTTGTTAACATGTTATTTTTGTTTTGTTTTGTTTTCTTGGGGGTGGGGGTGATAATGCCCTGGATAGTAGTATGCTAATTTTCTTACACTCATAGTCAGCATAGATGTAAGTGCTATCTCCTGAGCAGGTTGAACCCCCTGTGCAGGAACCAGTAATCGCGCATGGGTTCGTTGCCTCACAGTACGGCGCCCACTGCGCAGTCTTGCTGCTGCCCTCACACTGACTCTCCAACATGTCCAAGATAGGCTTAGAATCATCACAATCGTTTCGCCTAAGACAGACCCCTTTGCTGATTCGAATCGTTCCCGGGTCACACTGCAAGCTGATCGATGGACTTCCACCATTGTTTCCACTGCATGCAGTTACGCGTACTTGGATTATTAAATTAAACAAAATTTAAAATTGATTCACGGAAAAGATATTGAAAATAGATTTAAGCAGATAATAATCGATCCATATTAGGACAATAACAAAGAAATAATTTCTTTGCATTATGTTACAAACGTGATACTCTATGTAAACAACTACTGTTTAGTTAACTGTCCCATGCACTATTTGTTGATGGCACTTCACAAACGTAGACAGGCTTACAAATAAAGACTTTATGAAATATTTTGCTCCTGAACCCACATCATGAATAAAGCTTCATATTCAAGAGAAAGTTATGTTTCCTAAATTCCAAAATGCCCTTATATTTAAAATGCAAGCGTATAAAACTTTGCATCAAATTTTTACGTCACATAAATTATGGTATAGTATATAAATTACCATATCTTTTGGCAGTGCTTAATTTCTACTGTAGTTTTCACCACTATATAAAATATTGGTTATAATATTGTTGATTCCGAAACCTCACAGTAGAAAAAATATTACGTACTACACAATCGACATTTCAAAATAAGTTCGGGCAGTTTCTTTCAAACTTCGAGGCATTTCCATGACCATTACTAAACTGTATCTCGAAGGTCTTGCTTAAATAAAGTTACCATAAACTCACCTGCCATTAAGCAAGGAAGGTCGAAGAAAATGAGAATGAAGATTACTGTTGTCGTGAAGACGCCGCCTTTGAAAGACTGCATTGCTCTTTTATAGATTTAGTTAGGGTTAATTGATTAAATGCGGAAAATAGTTCCCCTTCGAATCTTTAGATTTCAAACAAGCAAATTTAGTTTTATCACGATTTGGCTCAGTGACAAAGGTGAATAATGTTTCTGAAGCAATGAGCTCTTGCAAACTCAACTATTACCGTTGTCGTCGAGGTTTGCGTTGTATAATGACCAACAAAACTGTTCCCATGTTTATTATAAATACATTTCATTTGTAACGTCATAAATTGTAACCTAGTCTGCATTCCAGTCATATAATTATTAAGGAAACGAAAAGAAGCAAATTCTCAAGTTCACACTCGCATTTCACCTCGGTGTTAAAAAGAATTTAACCCGAAAAAACCGTTAATAAATTGCATAATCCGTTTTCCATGCATGGTGCTTGATATCTTTTCAGCTTTTCGAAGGCTTAAACAATGTATTATCCGAAGTGATGTAAGCAAATGAAATAAAGTATTCTTAGAAGACTAACTTTAATATATACCTGAATTTTAAAACCTGGTATTGCGGCAAACAATACAATCACGGATTTGTAAGATCACAATTAATTGCCGAGAAGTATTACTAATGAATGTTACAATGGGAGTAATTAAAAATGTGTGCCATGATCTAGTTATTCATTCAAAATCTCGAATGCAACATCATTATGGCTCAGTGACATAAATCCATAATATTCGACTATTACACTTTTGAAAATGCTCATATAATCAAGCTATATTATATTTTCAACGTTAACGATATATTGGTAATATAATGGGCCAAAAGAGTTTTCATATAAAGACTTTAGGCCAAGTAAAATTGATTTCCAATTACTCGTCCGGATTTTATGAAAACGATGGGGAGGAGTTCCATGTTATTCAATATTTGTTAGTTTTCTTGAAAATAAAAATGAAACTGGGTCAGATTCCACAAACATTTTTCTTCATTCTAAATTTTATTTGAAAATAAACTTCGGAAGTTCAAACAAGGTGACATTGCATTTCAATAATGATTTTTTTTTAGTTTCCCCATTTGCTAGATTCTTATTTATTCTAATTTATTTCATTTGAGAAGGAAAATATCAAATAACGAAAACAAACAAATTAATAGGGCCGAAGAAACGAAGGACGAGGGGACGAGAAACTAAGAATAAATTTTATTTGGCCCCATACTTTTTCAGAATATTTAAGGGAGGTGTACATGTTTGCTTAATATCCCCAGAAAGTTTCTTTTTGGTATCCTTGACCTACGTCTTGACTGTCGGAAAACGGAATAATGAAACTACCAAGCTCTCGTGAAAGTATTGCTTATTTTATTTTTTATATCACAGCAATCTGTAACTGTTCCATACATAATGAAGGGAAGATATTAACATCAGAAAATGTGATATAGGGAATTTGGATACTGTGAACAAATACTTAATTCAATAGTTTATCATTGCTCTTGAAAAAAATCACGCTGAATATTAATAAGAGAAATATAACATTGTAGTTGTTTTACACTTATAGATATGATTTTTTACGAGAAAAAAATATTATTATAAAATATGCAGAAAATAGTAAGATTCTAAAATGGCAAAAAACTGGTGCATAATTCAATGGAAAATTCCTCGTCCCATTGAAAAAAAAATCACAAAATTCGGTTATTCATAGATAATGTAAAGATTATCTATTTATATTGCTTATCCACTTTTCAACAACAAGAAGTTGCACTTAACCCGATGTTATGACCAGTGGGGGGGGGGGGGGGATTTTCACTGAAAATTGATTTAATGATCAGGGCCAAGAAAATAAAGATCCTAAAAAAATTGTTAAAATGTTTAATTCTTATTTTACTAATGTAGGTCCATCTGAGATTCATGTTGATCATGGTGATTATAGTCAGTTTCTTTATGAACCTTTTGACGAGTCTTTATTTTTACGGCCAACTAATTCTTATTATGAAAATTGTACAATCTCTTAAATCTAGCTCATCTACTGGATATGATGGAATAAGTGTGAATTTACTGAAAAAGATTATTCATTTTGTAGTTCTCCCATTAACATATATATTTAATTTATCCATATCATCTGGCGTTTGTCCGAATTCCTTGAAAATTGCAAAAATTATACCAATATATAAAAAAGATGACCCTTCATTAGTTAATAATTATCGACCTATATCCCTCCTACCAGCGTTCTCAAAAATTTTAGAAAATATTATTCATCACCGACTTTATGATTTTTTGATGTCCAATGATTTACTCATTCCAAATCAGTATGGATTTCGAAAGTCTCTTTCTACAGACTATGCTATTATACAACTTTATGATGAAATAGTCAAATCATTATCAAAAAAACAACATTCGGTTGGAATTTTTATGGATCTTTCGAAGGCATTCGATACGATCGATCATCAAATTTTAATTCAAAAATTAAATAACTATGGAATAAGAGGTACGGCCTTATCCTGGTTTAAAGATTATTTAAATAATAGACACCAATATGTATTTTTCAATCTGAAGAATCCTGTAAACTTAATATTAAATGTGGTGTCCCACAGGGTTCAATTCTGGGCCCTTTATTATTTCTTATTTATGTTAATGATATCGTACAGTCGTCTCCACTTTTAACCTTCATACTTTTTGCGGATGACACTAACATTTTTTATTCTCATAAAAATTTAGATGTACTTATTACTACATTAAACACTGAATTAGCTACAATTCACATATGGTTTAAGTGCAATAAGCTTTCATTAAATATAAGCAAAACAAACTTTATGTACTTTAAGAATATACATTCTCCAAAGGTGGACTGTAATATATACATAAATGGTTTGCCACTTACTGAAAAGAAATCAACGAAATTCCTTGGAGTTACTATAGACTCGCATCTTACTTGGTCTGACCATATTCATAATATATCAAGCGTTGTTTCTAGGAATATTGGTATATATAAATTAAGATATTTAATATCAACAAAATCTCTCGTTATGCTTTATAATGCTCTCATTCTTCCTCATATTAATTATTGTAATATTGTTTGGGGTAATTGTAGTAAAACACACATTAATTCATTGTTATTATTACAGAAGAAAGCAATTAGAATTTGTTCCCAATCTAGTTATTTAGCACACACTACTCCTATTTTTAAAGAGTTAAACACGCTCAAAATTGATGACATACATACATATCAAACAGCAATATTCATGTATAAATACACCACACATATGCTGCCAGTATTATTTCGAAACTTCTTTAGCCATAATGCAAATATACACTCATATCCTACACGACACTCAGCAGATTTTCATTTAAACAATCCCAAAACCCTTATAGCACAAAAATCAATTAGGCATCACGGCCCCGACATATGGAACTCCTTACCTGATTCGCTTAAGTTACGGACTTCACTTTTTTCTTTTAAAGCCATTACAAAAAAACACCTTCTTAATCAATACAGTAATTAAAGTTACTATTTAATATTGTTAGAGAAAAATTAAACATTTATTGAGGCATTAAATTAAATTTAAAATTAAGCAGAGGCTTTGTACAATCACTCATTTCACATATTGCACGGCCACCTGCACATTACCCTTCAATTCATATTCATCCTTCTTTCTCTTCTCTTTCTTTTATTTTTCTTCTTTCATTTCCTATCCCGAAGCCGTCATCATCTCAAGCTTATGCTTACGATGTCGGTCTCCTGCATCATTTCACTCTCCTTAGCATAGAATCGCCCCACTATTCTTGTTATTTTATTTATATCTTATTTTGTTAAACGATCGAGTAGATTTTTATCTGTTTGTCAAAAGTAATTATATTATGTTTATTACGTAGATTATGTATATTATGCTATTATGATTCTGAATATAATTTACTTTGTAGGCCTACTTATGAAAAATGCAGATATAAAACAGTGCATAAAAAGAGTTGCCAAATTAAAACCGTTAAACGTTTTATATGCTAGGCTCTCAGTAGTACTCTCTCACGTTATTCATAATAACATGGTCAAATATGTAACTTGCACCATCAATACTGCTTGATTTTTGTCTTACTGATCATAGACTATTTCTATTCTTCTTCAGAATTTTAAGTTAAAGCAATTGCATGATGTGTAGTAGTTTGTGCCTTAATTATCGGACTATTATAGACCATGCACATTTTATCAAGCGTCACTAGTGTACTCAATTCAATACATCATAAATCATTCATATTATCAAACTATATATTTCCTCAGTATAAAGACCAAAAGTAAATGAAAATTAAATTCGGCAACAGGATTTATATAATATTTGTATTCACAAATGATTGAACACCACATCAAACATGTTACTGGGACTAATCGCGATAAGCATTGTGATATCTTGTTAGTTACTTTTACCAAAATATATATATAAACATTTATCTGTTTATTGTATATTTGTGACATGAATTCTGTATAAAGAATAATCGCACCGAATCAGTTCCATTCAAATCAGGTATAATGTGTACACAGAAAACTGATATGATTTCTCAAGAAGAAAGCTAATATGAACCAGGCTGAACATTTTTTCACTTTAATTCTTGTCCTTTACTTAACAATAGACCTATAGGTGGATGGCTAATCCATTCTTACCCCTTCTGAAGAATTCCATTTCTGTACGTTGTATCTGTCTGGAGTTTATTCCTCATGAAGCATCTTGTATGCCAAATTAAGTTTTGAAATAAATAATAATATGAATGTAAAATATGTCTGTTGAAATTTAATTCTTATTCATCTATACATTTGGTTGCCTAGAAAAGCTACAAAATTTGTTTCAGCCGAGGTTATATTCTTAGCCCTACATGCCGTATCCTATTTGATTTAAAAGAAAAACTTTTTGTATTGTTTCCCTCATTTAATATTACATCTAGACGTTTTTGTTATTTTGATTATATTCTCGAACCCCGAAAACTTTGAGAAAGAGACACATTTGTTTTCAGTGTCAACGAATTTCAGGTAAAGAAAGGGTTAAGTTATACGTTAACATTTTTTTTTCTTCAAAAAGTGAGAGTGCCCCCCCCCCCCAAAAAAAAAAAAAAAATTATAATAATGATATGGAAAAAAAATAAACATTATTTGTTTTAGTTATTATTACTTAATTCTTTTGGCCGTATGAGCATTACATAACACTTTTGTTGTTGTTTCTTTCAGCCTAACTGCGCTTGAGTAAGGCAACATGTATGTTGTCGACGTTGTAAAAAAAATCTGATTCTTGAAAGAACGTCAAGAGATTTTCCTTGACTATTACTGCTGCCGTTTCTACACTCTTAGAACAGGTGGTAAAAAACATGTGGTTAAGCAGCTGTGGTAAGAATATGTGTCAAAATGTACACATATCTGTGTAGAACCATGAAACAAGGGTACACAGCATGCGAGTTAAACGTTTACACCTGCACCGCCGTAAAAAAAGAAACCCGATTCTGGTCAAACTTCGTCAACATGTCAAAATGTTACCCCATTTGTGGTAATCATCAACACACTTGGACACGATGACAAAAGAGAGTGGGCAACATATACAGCTCCTCATTGTACCCTCCGCAATAGACCTACTAAGATTCAAATTTTATGCATACTTTTGAAACAAAGGTTGTTCTTGACAACCTGAAAGCTAGCCAGAGGCTTGTCAGAGGCTTGTCAGACATAGCAACAAGTAATGTATGCTAACTGGATTTCAAGTATTGTAGTTCATTCATTAATAACAGGTTTAATGGAATACCTCGTTACTAGGTCCCCATTTGCTATTATGTAAAATAAGTAGAACCGTGAATATGCATGTGACACCTGTTCTACATTTTTTTACATAATAGCATTAGCAATGAAGGGATGTTCTTTGTCTACCAGAACCAGTGTGGAAGGTATAATGAGGAACTGTATATTTTGTCCGCTTCTTTGTTTGCTATGTTCATAGTTCTAGTGTGTGTATATAGGCGCGAAACGCGGCCGGGTATACGATCACATGCAGTGCAGTGGTGAAGCTACACTACAGTTCATTGTCATCATGGAGTCGTTGCTGAGATCGTGGGGGATGCCAGCCGATGTCATCTCTTCATTTAACCCTCTCGTTACCACAAGACTAAAATACTATTCACTTTGTACATAGTGTTGTTGACTTTGGTCCTGATAGGGTTAATTGTAAAACATTCACATTTTCATTATATTAATTTTATTGTTCCATCAGAAGCTATGCTATAAACCCAGAGCACATTTCAGAGTTGATTGCAGATTGGAAGTGGATGTTTGATGCTGCGTTCCGCCGGGAAGGCCAGCGGAGGAGCCCCGGAGGAGCCCCTGGCAGAACTTCCCGATTTACACGTGTGCACCAATACTTTCATAGCCAGCCAAAAAATGCCATGCAGTTAGCTCAATTTTTGTCCAGATTTATTCCTAAGTATCTATAGTGTGACGCCACCATTATAATATAATTATGTCTAAATTATATGTAAATCATTTGTTATGTGAAAATCAACCTTTCAGATCATGTTATATAGTTGGAAAGTCTGTTGTAACATTGTTTTGTAGTTTGTTTTGTTTTCCATTATTGAGATGCAAGTTTTAAGAGGAAATGCGTTTGTCAAAACTATATCAAAATGTTTGAAGTTAGTGTTTTTTCCAACAAATTCACAAAACAAGAAACATACATCCAGGTTTTCGCCCTTTTCTTTTGGAAAATTGACCAAATTGTAAAAAAAAGAAGCTTGTATATTGTTACTTTTATTGTGATTGATCCACATTCCAGCATTTAGAGTATAATTATATGTAAATAATTCAACCTTTCTGATCATATTTAAATACAGTAGTTTAAAATCTGTTAACTTTTTCCATGCTTATTAAAATGCAAGTTTAACAAAACATAATTTTCATTGTGCATTTGTCTTGTAGTCTCAACTCATCCTGGTGTAGACATTTAGTGTAAAAAATTACACATTGGGGTGTGGTAAAAAGTATGGGGTAAATTCTGTACCACTTAAGGGGTAAAAATAATAACACAGCTGCGGGTGAATTGTTACACAGGCTGGTAGTGTTTAAAAGTTGCACAGCATTGGGTAAAAAGGGGAACATGGTCGTTTTGGGGTAAGATGTTACCCCACCCTTTGGTGTTAACATTTTACACATTAGATGTGTAAACATAACACATGTATCAAGCAAAATCTAACTACTCATGGTGTGTAACGGTTTACACCACAGACGACCATGTTCCCTTTTAACACATTTTGGTGTTATTTTTTAACACCAATGGGGTAACTTTTTTAAAGAGTGTACCAATGTTGACAATTCTTCATTCCCTACATGTAACCAAAAACAAAGACAACCCTCCCGGCTTTTGCTAAACAGTCGGGTAACGTCGCGTCGCGTTGGTAGAAATTTTCGAACATTCTTCAGGAATTTTATGTATGGTATCTTTTTTTTAGCAGCAAAAAAAAGAAAAGAAAAGGAAAAGGAGAAGGAGGAGGTGGCCTGATGGCAGCATGAATTAATTATTTGATTTCTTATGCCATGAATAAATCGATTGTTGGATTAATTAATTAATTATTCAATTAATCACTGTTTTATTGAACTTTGGATTGAAAACACAGAGATGCATGTTTAATAATTTTAATAATTTTAGCTGTGTTTACGTTTTCCGGATTCGTGGAATGGCCTGAGCTGCGCATGGCCTAGCCTAGCCTAGCCTAGCCTAGTTTGCAGGCACAAACCCTGGTCAGTCGTAAAAGAGTGCTTGCACTGTAAGACTACTATAGGCCATGTACATGTACTGCTCCTTCCGAAGGAGCAGCGACCAGAAGCGACCAGAAGGTAGCTGAATTAGGCTTCTGTCAAGACACAATGATTTTCTGATAAAGTGTCAAATTAGGGTCTGTGCTTGCAGACTAGGCCTAGCCTGCTTATACACGTACGGTACGGCTAGTCATGCTCTGGTCTACGCTGCATATCTTTTCATGCGTAAAGTGCTTTGCACTGTGTCACGATCATCGTCATCATCATCATCAGACATCATCCGTGAAAGTACAGGCCACCGGGATGGTGTATCATCGTACGATGGCTTCAAGTTCAAGCTCAGCCTCAGGGAAGATGGTGACAGGTAAGCATTATATTAGTCTGTTAGTAGCTTCAATTAATTTAATCTAGTTTTGTTACCTTTAGTACGTCTACTGACTACCATCGATCGACATCTTCAAGACACGAGTCAAAGATGTCGGCATACATTAACCCAAAATATGAGAACAATTTGTATATAGTGTAGATGCATTCGTTTTGGGAATTCTGTCCTTATAGTTCATGTTTTTCTTTGCATTATCCTTCTATTGTTTTCTTTATTCCCTTGTTTGTCGTTTTTAGCCTGAAAACGGGAAAAATCATACTGAGATGGACTCTTTTTCAATTTGTCCCCTTGAAGACACCTTCCTGAAAAATGTTCGAAAATTTCTACCAACGCGACGCGACGTTACCCGACTGTTTAGCAAAAGCCACCCTCCCCACCCCCAATAAAATATATATACATGTATATACATACACTCTTAAAAAAATAAATACTTTATTGTGGAGGGTACAATGATGAGCTGTATATTTTGCCCACTCTCTTTTGTCATCGTGTCCAAGTGTGTTGATGATTACCACAAATGGCGTAACATTTTGACATGTGGACGAAGTTTGACCAGAATCGGGTTTCTTTTTTACCGCGGTGCAGGTGTAAACGTTTAACTCGCATGCTGTGTACCCTTGTTTCATGCTTCTACACAGATATGTGTACATTTTGACACATATTCTTACCACAACTGTTTAACCACATGTTTTTTTACCACCTGTTCTAAGAGTGTAGTCCCCTACATTACTGCATCTCGTAATATTTGCAACCCTTAACATGGACAATGTCATTTGGATTGACATTATCCTTCATCTGGTCATTCAGTTCACAGACGCCATTGCCGAAGTTGAAGGAAACACATCCGTCATGCACGTTACATTCAGACGCGCATTCAACCAGAGAGAGGTCACGTTTGGTTTTTGCCACATGGTTCTGTAGGCACCACCCCTCAATGTTTCTCCCGTGTGTCTGGGCGAGGCGAAAGAGGGTAGTCTTTTGCCGAGCAATGCGCGGGGTAGGTGTAGGTGGACGAGTGGTAGTAGGAGGCTATTATATCAAAGACAATACATGTTTTTAAAGCTGTTTTGCATTGCAATAAACACTTTTACCACTTCTTTTGGACCTTCATAGATTTTATAGTCTGGGAGCATGTCCCGAAATAGTCACCCCATTTTACATAATATGTAATGACTATTACTGTTTTCACGAAGTGACGGATGAGCGCGCAACTAAAGAAAGTTAGTTTTGAATAAATCGCTTTCAAAATTTTAAAGCATAATCTCAACCAATTTAATGTATGAAGGGTGAATAAATTTTAAAATTTATTTGCATAGTTGTTTATATTGGGGGGGGGGGGGATGAGCTGTAAACATAACCGTCATTTCGTGAAAACACAAACTTCAAGGACGCGCTTTGATTTGTTTTCACGAAGTGACGGATCTCAGCCGCGCGCGTGTAAAACATATGGGACTTGATCATCGCGCATTTAACCGCCATTCCGTGAAAACACTAAGTCAATTCAAGGAAGTGCTCTTTTTTTTCCTTCACGAAGTGACGGATCTCAGCCGCGCACGTAAAACATACGGGACGGCTGTAAGCCGTCACTTCGAGAAAACACAAAATCCTCTTACTAGGCATTTTCTTGTTGACGTTACCGCCATAGTTACATTAATAGACATTATTATGGTTTGAAAATTTGTGAGGTTCAAGATATTAGGGAATGATGTCCAAAAATGCAACAAACTCAAAATTGAACAATTTTCCTCATTACTGTCACTTCGTGAAAACAGGGACGATAATGCGATCTGACCCCTTAAAGTTAGACCACCCATGTCATTCACAAAAAGCTTGTCAGCTCGAACGAGCCGCCGGTTTGGGCCCAAGACCCCCCCCCCCCCCGAAAAAAGGGCCCCTAATTCGGGTTGATTTCAACCCATCTAACATTTGCGCCACACTTTGTCAGAATTAATAAAGATGTATGACTATACATTACCAAAGCATAAAAAAAAACAGACGACATTTTCCGTCCGGATGGGTTGTCAGACTGCCCATAAAACTTGGGGCAATTTTTTTCCCTTAAGGCCCATGGACCAAATGTTATCGGAAAGAGGAGGTACGGGTGAAAATGCCAAAAATATAAAAAAACTGACAAAAATCTCCATTGGGAAAGGGATGTAACACACACCTGAAAAAACACCAAAGTGCTCTTAAACCAAGCTTTGCTGCCCAAAATGCTCTGGAAGTATAAAAAAAAACATTCTTCAATTCATGTCAATTTTTCATAGTACAATTTTGAGTATTGCAACTTTTGGGGGTACAATGTGGTGGCAAATGATCATTTTATCAATGAGTTATTAAATTTTGAAAATTGTATTGCTTTCTCAAAAGTAATCAATTGATATTGTCTCTGGGCTCCATGGCTGCCATGTCGTAATCTACCATTCATTTGTTAATTACACAAATTCCTTGCAAACTCTCTATTATGCTTTGTCAAACAGGCGCAGATGGGCAATCGAATGACACACTTTGGAGTTATTAAAGGTTGTAGTGCCAAAATACGGGTTTTCTCAGAGCTTGGTTTAGGGGCACTTTAGTGGGGTTTTTTTCAGGGGCGTGTTGCACTACCCTCCCGATGGAATTTTTTTTACAGTTTTTATACACCCATACCTCTTCCTTCTGGCAAAGTTTGGTCCATTGATCTTAAGGGTAATAATTTGCCCAAACATCTGAAAACCAATCGCGATGGAAAATTTTGTCAGTTTTATGTTTTGGTAATGTATATATACCCCCCTTTTGACAAAGTATGGAGCATATATTAGATCGGTTGAAAACAACCCGACTTTTGGGGCCTTTGGGGGGGGGGGGGCCTCTAGGGGCCAACCCCGGCAGCTTCGTTCCAGCTGATAAGCTTTTTGTGAATGACATGGTTGGCCTAAGTAACTTTCCTGTATGTAAAATGGGATGGCTATTTTGGGACAGGCTCCAGGCCTAGTACATTAAAAGAAAATCAATTATGAAGGCTTGGACATTAATCATGTTTATGAAGCACAAGCATTGTCAAAAGCATTGTAACAGTTGGTCTTCAATAAAAAAAAAATCCAACTAAGTTTTTATTGAATCACATTAAATTTAGCACTTAAGCCCGGCTTACACGATGCGTCATTATGGCCGCCTCAGTGACTTGAACCGTCTTTTGCGCGTCACAAAAGAGTGATTACAGTCATGCGTTAAATAATTAATTACAAAATGAAAAGTACATACAATATAGTTTAATAACTTTTGTGTATTGCTTAATTGCATTCACAGGCTCGATCAAAACAGTTCTTTACATTTTCTTCTTTTTTTGCCAGAATGTGCCTGAGAAGTAAATGATCGAGATAATGTATTAAGAAATACAAGTGTGATACAATATCTATATATTATGTATAGTGCTGGTCAAAATTTTCGGTACGTACACCCTGGACTTTGAGATGAGTTTTTACTTCAATGTATATTTACCAATTAATGAACTTGTCGGGGCAATTACAAATGTGCTATAAGTTTGCTTACACATGATATGAATATTATTTTGACACTTTCACGTTGCATTAACGTTAAATATGCTTGGTTGGATACCCACAACTGACGAAAAATGGATTAACAACAAAGAGAATTTTACTGTTATTATCTGTGCAAAATGAAGAGAAAGACAAACTATGTAATGAGTAGGTCCAAAGTAGTGACAGTTTGGTTTCTGTCTTGCAAATGCAATATATTCCTTCAATGAATTTCAGAAGAATCATTATTTACAATGTCCATTCAGTATTCTAACAAAAAATGTTATTTAGACCTACATATTCAAATCCTCCAACACAAGCTTTTGAGGGTTAGGGTCCAGAGACTGAGCATGCAAAACCATTGGCATTCCTTGTACTCTTATATTTTCTTTCGACAACAGAGTTGTATTTTATACAGCTTACATGTGTTTTGGGACATTGCTGCAATGTAACAATTATTATTTTCATCAATATGCACTTTCCAAAGAGAAAGGACACCGGTATCTTTGACTGAGGAAGTCAAGTTTGCAGCTTTCGTGTCCAACTGACATTGTATAGTGACCACAGGGGCGGTCAATAAGTGCCTCCTGCTTGTGCTGTCCCTTCTGTAAAGTATGGATAAGGGACATGTGTAAACCAAATATTCTAGCACGGTTTTGACGCTGATTAGGTTGGTGTTCTATACAAGATTGGTTATATTCTTTACCAACATGGATAAAACAGCTTGCGAAAAATAAGCAATGCGTCCTAGTCGGTCTCTAATCATGGAATCTCTCACGTAAAACCAGCGGAACAACTCCTAAAATAGAAATACATTCAAGCTACATAATATGTAGCTTGAGTAGATACACAATAATGTGATATCACATAAGATCAAAGCCACTGTAAGCTTAGATTCGATACCCTAACCTTACATGGACTATGTGGGACGGGTTGAAAAGGGATGGTAAAACAATATCTTTGGCCCGTTCCTGCAAGAATATTGCATGGACAGTTCAATTACATTCTGCTGCAGTTATTCATCCAAGCATGGATTATCTATTACACTTTATAGTTATTAGCCATAACAAGCTGTCGCAAATTTTAGGGATCTCTGAAGTATGATTCGTTCTTCTATCAATTTTGAACAAAATTTGCCAGTCTGATTCTTTAAATTATCAAAATATAAGAAAAAAATATTGTATCCAAACGTGTAACAATGCTTTTGAGAGACCACAAAAAGCTCATTACTTCGGAAATACAAAATTGAAGTAAAAAGCCATCTCAAAATAAAGAGTGTACTGAAATCGTTCAATGTGCCCCCCCCCCCCCAACCAAAAAAAAAAAGAAAAAAAAATGGTGGGAAAGGAAAATATCAGCTGACAGGATGTAAGCTTTCCGCAGTCTTCTTCATATTTCAGCTGAGAAACATGTATGAGAGAACATTTTTTGATACGTATAAAGTGTTATTATCGAAGGCTGGCAGAGGAGCACAAGATTTATGCACATTGAATTGGGAGGGGGAGGGGACCCCAGAATGATGTATTTCTGAATGATGTTTTCGGGTTTGATGTATGGAACTTAGTTTTCTTTTGAACAGATCCGAATTTGTTTTCAAGTATCTTTTCTTTTGAATTTTGAATTTTGAATCCATTAGTGAGAAAACTGAAGAGAAATATTCTTTGGCATATAATTACTTTGTAATTTAACTGAGGTGCTTTCGCGACATGGATATTGTTTATTCATGACTTTACCTTACTTAATGACGAATGGCTCAACCCCCAAACACGGGTACATACATCCCTATGTTCAGACAGGTTGAAGTGCGAGCAAGATATGAAGCTAAAATTTTTATTCAAATGTCATAAAAACTTTCCAAATGCAGTGCAACAGTACATAATTTTAGACGGGGATTATATTAGGGCAATTGCTACCTTGAAATACGTCAGCCCCCCCCCCCCAAACTTGCAAAATTGCGTTCGTAAGCCTCTCCTTTAGATATTGATGTCTGAAATTAAATCAGTTACACAATTAGTAACCAAAAAAAAAGGAATGTCATATTTCAGTTATTGCTCTAATTAGAAATTTACCAAAAACATATATAACACCGAAACATTACATTAGTGATTACAAGCAAACGCATAATCTTTGGAAAAAAAAATGCAAAACTTACTTTAGTTGTCGGAGGTTGTGTCGGTTTGAGAATGCCTTTAGATAGAATAAATATTTGACAAACAAAGTGAAACTATTTTCAGGTGAATGAGGAATCCCCTGATAGCCAAAGTGGGCTAACCCACATAATCAAAATTTCGAAAAAAGCGCGTTTAAAGTTGAAACGTTATACAATAATCACTTCCTATATACAAGGAAACTGTCAATAGATGGCGTTAGAGTACAGTTCATACAGGTACTCTAGTTCATGGCAGAGCCATCCATACATAGAGTTTGGCCAACTCAACAATAGGCGCCATGTTGTAACCCAACGATCGCGCACACTCGCGTTGCGTGTGTGTGTATTAATACATGGGATATGTGGGGAGCCTTTGTCTCCGCACCCGCTATGATTTTGACCTGAAAATGAACAAAAATTTCTTTAATATTCCTCTATAGAATAATTTTATATTATTCCTGATATTCTAAAGAGTAAGTTTGCAAAAAATAACATCAAAATTACAGCAAGATGACATTGCCATTTTCACAAGAAACGGGGGCCATGTTATTTCCCACATTCATTAGGCCTACACGCAATTCGGGGGTTTTGCCTTAAAGGACAACATGTTAAAGGCTTGTAAATACAATTTCTAAATAAGACACCTTTTCCAATATTTTGGCTCGTTGGATGCATATCAATTTTGTAACAGGTGCATAATATTGGTATCATCGATTTTAATCGCATAGATTAATCTTGCAAAGTTATTGCAGCAAAAATAATCCTTTTAATAGACTCTGGTAATATTGATAAATTATATTTCGAAATTATGTCAGCTTTTGAACACCTTCGGAATTTATCGTAAAATGACTTCGCATACCTGAAAGACCCAAATTAATACTTCACCGTGTGCAGTAATTTTGCATATTACTTATTATGTTGTTGCACAACTTTAAAATTTCAAGACATGGTTTTTCCTAATTACAAAAGACTCCCCTGTTCGTGTCAAAGTTGCTGCGATTCACTCCAGACCGTTGATTGACTCTGTATGACGTAATCAATATATATATATATATATATATATATATACACGAGCACTAAAGAGAGAAAAGGAATACTTATATCAAGAATTTATGAATAACATTAACCACATGTGCATTACAAAGTTAAAATATGATTTAAAAAAGAAGAAAATGTGTAAATATTCGAAAAGGCAATGAATGAGCGCCAATGATAATAAAACACCAACAAAATCCAAAATGGTTATTGGCATGAATATGGGGGGCTCAAAAGGGGCCAAGCCCCTTGCTCTCAACCTATTTAACAAAAAGTATGGAATTATTTCCTGCACGACAGCACACATCCAATCAATATTTGCTTCGACCAACTAAAAATATATAATGTGGCTACTTGAGGCAACCATACAGAAATGTTCATGTAAAGGCCTTGCATATAATATGTGTACAAGCAGTTCTCAAAATAAATCTTTGTATATCATGATACCTATAACTGGCACATACAATTTTAATAACAACAATTTTAAGACAAATTGTGGGCTAATTATAGGAGTTAAAATGATTTTAAATATTCTGAAAGTTTTACATCTTGTAAAACCCATCTTCTGAGTATTGAGTAAAGGATTTCTCCTTCCAAAATTGTAAAATGTTGTGCAAAACATCCTCAGACTAAGTGTGATTTCTTCTATGTCGAATAACAATTTATATGTACCACACCAATCCATATGTCACTTCTTCACAAAAATATTCTAACCTTCAGTTTAGCATCAGATGAAGTAAATGTTTTGATATAAACAAACCATGATTTAGTGCCTTGAACTTTACTTTTTACTTTTCTTTATTTCTTTTTTTTCTTTATACTTATTACAAACAGTCTTCTATATCACGTTCTTATTCATATTTGTTCCATTCCCTGCATGAACAATTATAACATCCACATGCAAAACATCATGGCATTTTTAAGTAAATCTAGACAGCAGATTTCACAATTCTAGTTCTACATCTCATCGATAGTATACGCAGTGCAAGCATGCTAGCTATTATGCGCTATGCATGCACTTGAAACTCGCGGGCTCACACTACTTTGGTCACAACATGGCGCCTGTTGTCACGTGATCGCAAAAACCTCGAACCGGGTTGGCCAAACTCTATATATGGATGCCTCTGGTTCATGGCAGTGCCGTAGGGTCTATATATAGAGAGAGTCTGGCCAACTCTGCTCCAGTTGGTAACAATATGGCGACATGATGCTTTGTCAGGCAAGCATGTAACAAAGGAATATACGCCATGTTGTAACCAACTGAAACCGAGTTGGCCAGACTCTCTCTATATACGGAACTGGTTCATGGTAATGTCAATGGTATCATAGATGCAATGACCTGAAACTATACTGTTAGCGTATGCATCTTATTTTTGACCAAAATTTCTTAGCCCACTTTGCCTCTCAGCTACTTGATTGTTATTTGTCTGTCGTGTTTTCATCTTAATGCAAAGAGAATGTGAGTGTATTTTCCCCATTATTTATTCATTATTCATATTTTTGAGCTGTAAAGCTATATCACTGGCTTTGCAATAAAATTTGTTTCAGCTGATGACTAACAATTAGTGAACTTTAATTTAAAAAAAAAATCAAACCTATGGAGGAGTAAAAAGAAACGCCCCACCCCAAGAATTTTGAAAATAACAGTGACATTTTGAGGAAGAAATAACCTTTCTACCACAGTCAAGCTTCTCCTTTTGTCACACTTGGAAAAGTTGGAAACTGGAAAATTGACACTTGGACAAGAGGAGTAAGCCCCCTTGTGAAAAACAGCACCTATTAACATTGCCAAAAGACATGAACGTGACCGCGTACTTACATTCGTAGAGAGCATAAATATAGCTATGTTCGCTATCATCTTTACATACTCCATACTCTGCGCAGGTACCGTCGATAGTGCACCTTTTTTTCATCTGCGCAGAATCTCTGATACCTGGACGTCAAATCTTCGCCACAATCGTCTTCCCGGGCGGTGTCATAAGCATCACAAGTAGGAACCCCCACACAAACTCCTTTGATGATTTCAACTGTATATCCTTCATCACACTCAACATATTTTGTGGTCAAAAAGCCCATTGATCGGCAATAATGAACTATAGGGGGAAAAGCAAACATGGATTCATTGTTTGAAGCTGAGCCTGGACTGATCTAAATTCAAAATGGAATTAAAGGAAGGCTTCAGCTTTGGTAAAGGTGAAAATAATGTGTGAGCTTTTTATGTCAGTTAGAAGAACATCATAGAAGAAAGGATTGTTTTTAAACTGTAGTCCCATGTACACATATCTTTGTGCATTGCAAGATTTAGCCGATTTCTTGTCATTTTTATGACTTTAAAACCTCATAGTATACACATATTTTTATTGTCTATAAAATCCGCCTTTCATTAAAGCTGCCAGACAGTTTAATGAATCCGTGTTATTAGGCACCTCTATGAAGCATGTAAATTGACTACTAGTATTTCATCTCATGCATTAAAACGAAAGATATGACAAAAGTCTTATATACTGACCCACAATAAAAAGTACCCACGACTTTATAATGGTATATCATATTTAAACTGACAGACACAGAATGACAATTAACCAGGGTGGAAAGATTGACCTTTTATTGAAACATTTCACTAATTGCGGAAGACAATGCTGTCTCTTGTCAGCGGGCATTACAGCGCAGAAGACAACAAGTTGAAAAATGAAAGTCACAGATCAATAGCGTGTGTGGCCACCATTTGTTTGCAGACAGGCATTGCATCTGCGACGCATACTGCGCACCAGTCTTTGAATGAAATCTTGTGGAATCCTGTTCCATTCATCTTGCAAAGTCTGGATCAGTTGTGCACGAGTCCTGACCCTGCCAGCAATGCGCCTCCCAAGCTCATCCCACAGATGCTCAATGGGATTGAGGTCAGGGGACGTCGCCGGCGAAAGGGCAAGTGGCATAGCTAGGATTTTTGTATTTATTTATTTCTTATTATTTTTGTTTGGCGTGACCTGGGCCCCGTAACATAAAGAGTGTTTATAAACTCCGATCAAGCGCTAATGACAATCAATCGCTAAAATCCGTAACACAAAGCCCCCCCCCCCCCCCTCCCTTCAATCAATTCAGGCAATTAGACTAATTCAATCGTTAATAATTTTTGCAATGAATTTAAATAACACGTATACGACTTGTCTTGAGACTATGACAATTCCACATTTCCCCGCTGATATCACTGAAACTAGTGAAAGCATGACTGGAAAAATGAGGTAAGTACCTCCGTTTTATTCATATTATATGACGATGTCAATATATTTTAATAAATCATGACAATAATTATGTAAAATTCTAATGTAATTAGCATTCTATGACAATGAATTGTGCATATATAAAGATGAAAGCTGATATTTTACCGGAATTAAGACGCCTTTTTATCCTATCGCGCAACCCTGTTTCTGTGGCAAGAAGCACACGCTGACGAAACAACCAAGGGTCCTTCGCCCGTGATCTCCGGCAGACCTCTCGTTGCTTGCCCGATGGGTTGTGTACGGCAGAATTTTTTTCTGACTTGGACAATGCAAATTTCATTGTGCTTGTAAAACTAATTGTGTATTTGTTATGATGGTATTATTATGACCCATGTCTCTTATTTCTTAACACACTTGGGCAAACCCACAAAATAGGAGCTGGATTTTTTTCCAAGCTATTATAAGGCCAACCAATAACAACATGCTTGCAACAGGCAGGCCCAAATGTTTGGCCTGCCTGTTGCATGTTGTTATTAATATTATTACTGTTGTTAAACATAGTGGGCCTGCCTGTTGAATGTTGTTATTGGTTGGCCTTATAATAGCTTGGAAAAAATCCGGCCCCTATTTTGTGGGTTTGCCCAAGTGTGTTAAGAAATAGTAGGAGACATGGGTCATAATAATACCATCATAACAAATTAGTTTTACAAGCACAATGAAATTTGCATCGTCCAAGTCCAAAAAAAAATTCTGCCGTACACAACCCACCGGGCAAGCAACGCGAGGTCTGCCGGAGATCACGGGCGAAGGACCCTTGGTTGTTCCGTCAGCGTGTGCTTCTTGCCACTGAAACAGGGTTGCGCGATAGGATAAAAAGGCGTCTTAATTCCGGTAAAATATCAGCTTTCATCTTTATATATGCACAATTCATTGTCATAAAATGCTACTTACAGTAGAATTTTACATAATTATTGTCATGATTTATTAAAAAATATTGACATCGTCATATAATATGAATAAAACGGAGGTACTTTATTACCTCATTTTTCCAGTCATGCTTTCAGCGATATCAGCTAAACACTCTTTATGTAACGGGGCCCAGGTCACGCCAAACAAAAATAATAAATAAATAAATACAAAAATCCTAGCTACGCCACTTGCCCTTTCGTCCCCGTGTGTTTTAATGCATAATTATTCAATTCTCCTATTTTTTTTGCACAAATAATGATTTCCTTGTCAAAAGCTTTTTTTAGATACTGTTTTATTATATTTTCTACATCTTAGACAAAAGAAAAACGAAAAAAAAAAAGCAAGAGTACATTTTTCAAAAATTTCTAAAACGTCTGCTACAAAAGTCTACTCAACACACCCATTCGAGGAAAGCCCCCCGGTTGTCTCGAAGTGGCGCGTTCATTGAACTTCTCGCTGGGAACGCGTCCATTCGAGATAACCGGGGGGGGGGGGGGGCTTGTCTCGAAAGGGTGTGCCCGTTCCCGCTCCCATCCCGCTCCCGCAACCCACCCATTCGAGACAAGCCGTCCTTTAACGTGATACAAGATCTTAGCTTCAACAATAATATCATGGATTCTAAAGCCATATAAATACATTTCCCTTTACAGAATAAACATTGTGATAGGCCTCCAAATACAAATTTAGAAACATTTTTGGAAGATTTAAGTATTTTATTAGAAAGGATAAATCACGTAAGCGAAAATGGGTATTTGATGGGTGATTTCAATATAGATTTATTGAACTGGAATAGACTCTCTCTCCTAATACTTTTGTGAATGTTATGCAGGCAAATTCTTTTATTATAGGTTTTCCCGGTCAATTTCGTAAGATCGTCAGTCAATTTCATTTTGTTCAAGTTCAAGTTCAAGTTCAAGTTCAAGTTTTATTTCAAATTCCATATAAAAATACATTTCACATCAATTGAATACATATATATATATATATATAATACAAAGGAAAAGGGACATTGAATAAAACTAAGTAGATGCAAATCAAAATATACAGAAAAATAGTCATAACTAATAAGGAATTTGGGTATAGCCAATAAAAGCCAAGTGGCTTGTCGAGTAGGCTACCCAGATGGTAGAAGACTATATCATGAATGTAATAGAAATAAAACCAGATTAATGCAAAATTATTAAAAAGTTGAGATATATAGTAGAATAAAGGATAGATCCCACACAAACCCTATACAATGCAGTTAGACACTGAATAAAGATTTAACAAATTTACAATGTCAGAAAATATTTCTTAAGCTTTTGTTTAAAAAGATTAAGTGTCTTGCAAGACCAAATTTCAATTGGCAGATTATTCCATACTACAGGTGCATAATGTCGAAAAGACTGAAGGGTGAAATTTTTAGTTGCAGGGTATAAGTGATATCTATCCTTATTTCTTGTATTGTAGTTATGTAATTTCGAGTTTTTCTTGATCATACAAGATATTGAATTATGAAGAATATTTTTTTCATGTTTAAATATCAGAATTGCACATTGATAGTCATTTATGTTAAATACAGTAAGTACATTGAGTTTAACAAATAAATCTTTAGTGTGGGCCAAACGATGTGAGTGTGTACATATTCTGACTGCTCTTTTCTGCAAGAGGTATAAAGGCTGCAATTTCGAGCGATAGGTATTAGCCCAAACCACATTACAATAACTTAAATAGGACAAAATTAATGTGTTATACAAAGTAAAAAGAATATGTTGAGGAAGAATGAGACGAAGTTTGCTGATAACACCAACATTTTTAGCTACCTTGTTTCTAATTGTATAAATATGGTCAGTCCAGGACAATTTCTCATCTATGACAACACCTAAAAATTTTGTGTGATGGACGCGTTCTATGACTTTGTTGTTCATTTTAATTTGAAAATTATCCAAAGAACGTTGAATTGATTTTTTAATATTAATATGGAAGTACATAAAGTTAGATTTATTTGTATTAAGTAACAGTTTGTTTGAAGAGAACCAAAGTGAGACTTTTTCCAGCTCAGTTTTAACTATGGCATTTAATGAAGATAATGAGTGACTTGAGATTAAATGCATTAAATTTCAAGGATTTAGGTCGCGCACAGCCGATTCGTAATTCAAATTCATTTTCATATCATTCGAATTTGTATTTTATGTCATTTGAATCTAAGTTTTTGTCAATCAAATTCGCACTAAATGCACCTAGTTCGCAAAACGTTCATTCAATTTAGCAAAGAATGGCAAGGGAATTGCGCAGTACTGTTATTCCAGCATTCAATTTCATTTCGGATCATTCAACTTAACACGTTTAGCATTCAAAATCAAATGTAGTTCCAGTAAATTTTGTCAGTTGATAATTATTTGGTATTTTCTGCACACATGGGTGTGTTTTTCTATAATCAATAACATTCTTTTATTTTTCTTCTGATTTATTATTTTTATTTTATTTTCTTCTGATTTATCATCATTTTGAAATTTAGTTCTAGGAATTTTTGTTCTTCATTTCTAACGTTTATAGTGCCTGCAGAATTGCAGATTGATTTTTATTATTTTTTCATAATCTTGTTTTTTCATTTATTTTCTTGATTGATTTTTATTCTTTTTCATAATCTGTTTTTTTCATGTCTAACTATATATATATATATATATATATATATAGTGAGTGTGTCACTGTGTTGACTGTCAATGTATACTCTGAAAAATGTTATTCATAACGTACATGTAGTTATCATGAATTATGTTATATATATAATGTTTCCTTTGTATAGTAGGCCTATGTCATGTTGGGCAATGTATCTCTTTATTTCATTAATTTTTTTCGCATTGGAGATAGGGAAGTAATACAAGCTAAATTGAATGAACTCATTACGAATTCGAATGCCCACGTGCGAATTTGAATGCTCGAAAAGACGCTTCCAAGCGAGGTAGCGAATTTGAATGCTCTCCACGCATATTTGAATTTGAATGATGTAAACGCTAAATGTCTTGACCGAAGTGCGAATTTGAATGACCTCAAAATGAATTTGAATGATAAATTTCATGGCACAGATCTTTTTCGCGAATTTGAATGACTCCCTTATCAAATTGAATGACAAATCTGCGAAACTGACCGGGAAAACCTATAGTACCTTTGATAAATCAACAAGAATTTCGGTAAATTTTTAAACATTAACAGATAATGTTTTTTACGAATGTTGTTGCTGAACATGTTAATAAAAGAAAACCGCAATACCCCGTGGATATAAGGAAGGTTTTTTTTTTTTGTGCTCGATTAACGAAAGAAAAAATATTATACAAACGTAGGATCTGGCTCCCAAGTAACGAGAACAAAATACGAATATAAACGTTATAGGAATAATAAGATTATCTCGTGAAATGTATCTCGTAACAAAGTTTGAAAATGCGAATGCTAATATAGCATCCACTTGGAAAGTCATTAATGAAGCTCTTGAAGCAAAAGAACCAATCAAATTGTGATATTGAAAATAATGGGAAAAAAGTCTAAAGAAATTGCAGATTATCTAAATAAGTATTTTGTAGAGATGTAGTTCCTACTCAGTCGTCCAAAGTCAATCCCAAGAATACAGATCGTTAATTTTTTTTTAGCCAACTCATGTGATAAATAATTTGTTGTTATACATATAGATTGTGTTGAAATATTGAACACTGTTAAGATATGTATTGTATAATTTTTTGATGAAGAACAGATTGCAGTACCTTGGTACCCAAGTACCCAGGGGCGGATCTTTGTTGGTTTCGCCAGCCCTCCAAAACAAAAGTCGCTCAGTGGAGGCAGGAGGGGGGGGGGGGGTTATGGGGTCCAGTTTCCTTCCATAATTTTCTGCCAAGCAACAACCCCCCCCCCAAAAAAAAAAAAAAAAAAAAAAAAAAAAAAAAAGTTGTTTCGTTCTAAAAGGGGGGGGGGGGGTCGCAAAGTATACTTTTTTCAATGGGGGAGGCACGGGCCGCCACTGCCAAGACCGATATGGTTTTTTTAATATTTCTCAAAATAGAATTAGCCTTATTGCAATTATTTGACAGACTGAGTGTCTAATGCCTTAGCTGATCATAATCGTGTTATTGGTGTATTCATGGATATGAGCCAGGCATTTGAAACTCATGACCATAAAATACTTGTACATAAACTGGAATATTATGTATTAAGGGGTATTGCTATACAATGGCTTCGACTGAATCAGAAATGTTATCTATACAATCTGCGCTCCCCCATTGGTCAATCCTTGGCCCGTTGTTACATTTGATATATGTAAATTATACTTGTACAGTAATTCATCAAATGCATCGCAAACTGTTTTATTCCCTCTTGACACCGATGTAATTTGTTCCAATTCACATTTTTAGACCCTTTTAAGAAATATTAATGCTGAATTACCCAAATTATGAAAATAATGTACAAGCAATAAGCTGCCCCTTAATTTTAAAAAGACTAACTTTTTTATACATTCATTACAGTAAAGAACATATACACATATCTATGTGCAGTCCATTATGACCTTCAGCTACATTGAGTCAATTTCTTATCATTTTGATTATTCCAAAACCTCAGACTATACACCAATTCTTATGTACTACATAATTAACCCTTTCCATCAAATCCAGACAGTACTTGTACAATTGTAGTCGCATGACCAGAACTAAAAATTATCTTTCATGATTATGTTAATGTTAAACATGTAAAATGAATATTTTATCTCATGCAGTAAAACGGGAGATTATATATAGATATAATATTTAGATTAAGGTGGAAAATATCATTACTATTTGAACAAATTATGAAATAAAATAAAGTGGGGCCATCCAAGTAGACTGCCCAAAAGACCGACAAACAAAGGAAATACAAAATAAAATACAGAAAACAACAAAGGTTTTAAAAAAGAAGCCCACAGACTGAATGCGCATGAGACCGACAGCGCATGAGACCGAAAGAATAAAGAAATACATAAGGCACGATCATAAACTTTTTTTTTTATCCGTGGGCTGTTGGTCTTGTGAGCTGTAGGGATAAAATATCATCAAGCTTAAACGAACACATCCTAAAAATAGAACTCACCATGTTGGGTTGTGCTTCTTTTCTGTGGGGGAGACACCATTAACAGAATGCAAATAAAGATAATCAAGTGTTTTAAATTTTAATCATATCAATGAAACCAACAACTAAAGTGTAAGAATGTCATAAAAAGCATCGTGAAATTTACAAAAATATTGAATCGGCAATAATGGAATACACATTTTCATATAAAAACGCCTTTACACAATTTGTCAACACATAATACGATCCCCGATCCGATGTCTCATACAATGTTGCCTTTATACAAGGCGATTGTGCTCCTCTATCGATCTAATCCCCTGGTCTATCGTCAAAACGCGCTGAATAGTACTCTGATAATTGCGTGGGACGGCTTTCTGCATCACAGACGTCCCGCAGAATAATCAGAGGACTATTCTGCGCGTTTCGAGGAGCGACCAGGGCCCGCCTGCATAAAAGGTTGCGATTAAACGCAACTTCAAAAAATAAACGCAACTTGATTTTTAACCAATCAGGGTCGATTATTTGGGACTTGCGTTTCATTTTTTTTGAGTTGCGATTAAACGCAACTTTTTATGCAAGAGGTCACTGGGGATCGATAGAGCAGCACAAGGCGCCTTGATTAAAGTTGGGGGGGGGGGGGGGGTAAAATTTTAAAAAGAAAGCAGTGATTTAGCCAAACCAATGACGGTGTTTTTTTTTTTTCTTTTTCATCCAATCAAAACAGCTGTCACATCATCAGAATCAGAATGACGTGAACTCTCAGCTGCTGCTTCACTTTTTCAGCTTAATTTGGCGCGAAGTTATCAAGAGCAGAAGGCAGAAAAGGCCTTCACAAACAATGGGGAAAACAAAAAAACATAAATCTAAAATGACGGTATTTATTGTTTTAGAAAATAAGATTGATGGTTTTTCCCCTCCCCATCGTTAATGGAATAAATGGTTCATGAATTTTACATGCTGCACATCATCTTGGATCATAAAATGATGGTGGCTATCTTGCAATCCAACGTTTATCTGAGGCTATCCTGTCATATTTAATGGCACCTTTTTACTTGAAGTGATACCGGCGCTGGCAGCCATCTTGGATACCTAAGTGGCAACCATGTTGCACACAATTCTTGTATAATATTCAACAATACATTTTTTTTTAATTTTGAGATAATACATTCTAACTTAGCAATTACATCTTTACTGTAGATAGTAACTCACCTCCAATCGAGTTACTCAATTGGTTTCCAGATCGCATTATTCTGAATGGATTTCTCCAAAATCGATTAATCGGCATAAAAATGAAATCTTTTGGCATCACTTCCTATCATTTTAAAGAAAAATGGCTGCCAATTTGGACACCATTTGGAGATTAAAAGGTTTCCTGACCCCATAACACATTTTAAGTGGTCAGAATGGATTTCCTGACCTCGAAAAGCTAGCTATAAACATCAAAATCAAGGATGGACATTTCATGATTTATAGCTATTTTAGGTCACGGCGGCCATCTTGAATGACGAAATGGCAGCCATCTAAGGTCCTGAGCCCATAAATGTGTTTTTAATCTTGAATATTACCTCTCTGCTTTAAACAGTACCTAACGTCCAGCTATTTTTTAGGAAATTGGCGGGAATTTTAGATGCCATCTTGGATTTCCAGGTTTCCTGACCTCCATAACACATTCCAGGTGGTTTGAACCCTAGGTATAGATACCAAAATTGCATCTCAAGGACGGACATTTTATGACTTATGGCTATTTTTGGGTCGCGGCGGCCATCTTGTATGCTAAAATGGCGGCCATATAAGCTACTGTCTTGAATGTAATTCTACTCCCATACTTTTTAAAATACTTTTACGCGTATCAGTAGATATCTTGAGCATTTAATGTGTTTTTAATCTTGAATATTACATCTATACTCCAAATAATACCTCAATTCCGGTCATTTTAGCAAATTTTGGAAGCCATCTTGGATTTCCAGGTTTCCTGACCCCCATAACCAATTGTAAGTGGTCTAAATTGATTTTTCGACTTTAAAAACCTAGGTATAGGTACCAAATCACATCTGTAGGATGCATATGTCATAATCTATAACTATTTTTAGGTGCTGGTGGCCATCTTGGACGCCATTTTGAAAACAACCACTTTCCGAAGGTCCGATTTTCTTAGATTTTTAGTATGTTATTCCAGAGATCAAACACTGCCGGAAACCGTTGAATAACCTTGTTGCAAATTTTCCGGGGTCAAACCCTATATTGACCCGACTATTAAGAAAACTTCAAAGAGCTGAAACCACAAAATGTAGTTTCTGGTAGCGTACTTGAGCCAAAACTGTGCGTATTTTATCAAGTGCGAAATGTGTATATACCACGTTTCCATATCAAAGGTAATAAATGTATAGTTGTGCTAAGATTCGGGGAAAACCAGTAAAACATAAGATCAGATATTTGTCTGAACCATGCAGGGATAGGTGACATTCGAAGTGCATTTAAAACTCAAGAAACTAGAAACTGCGATCGAGAAGTTAGATGAAACAACAAATTGTTTGTTTTCGACGTATCACCTCTTTTTAAGCTTAGAATTTGTTTGGTTCTTTCTTTTTTTTTAGTTATCCTAAATTGCCACTTAATACCTGTCGATTGGAATGCTGGAAGATTGAAGTGAAGTTCGGATTTTCACAAGTATCCCCGGACAGCAACGAAGTACCTGAAGATGAAATGAAAGGTATGGATATACTGATTTTTAACAAAATAAAATCCATTTCTCACTTTACAACTAATGAATTGTGTATTCTTTTGTGAAGCATATTATAGGCTACGATGCGTCGACCCTTGGGAGGCATTGTATAATGAAGTATTCGTGTTGTCCCGGGATGTAGACATGTCGTAGTGAAGTGGTTAAATCATGGGTTCGAGCCACGGCACTCTTCGGATGCCCTTTGGGTATTCATAAATCTCTTCACAATTGCCACTTTCGACCCAGGATTGGTATATTGGTATGTGATAGACGGAAATTCCTTGAATCCTGAAGCCCTATACAGGAATGTCATGTGGAATACGCGATTGCTTTTTACTGGAACTGACAATATGATTAACACGGTGGTGGTGATGGTGATGATGATGGTAAGGACGAGGAGGAGGATAATTATTGTACCTAAACATATTGATACTGCAAATAAATCTTTTCAAGGAATTGACAAAAAAAGATATATCCTTTCAAAAAAAAAAAAAAATAACATCTCTTTGCTAAACTCATCAAATACTCTTTCGAGAAGTTTTGTTTTAGTTTGTTTGTTTGTTTTTCTTCTAAACATACAATTTATTGTTACTTTAAAAAAACTGCAAGAAAGGAGAAGGATTGTCACGAAGAAGAAACCATCCGAAGGCAGTACATGACTTTACACAAAAAAAATCAAAGCTTTGGACTTGAAGAAAATTGTTTCAAAATCTCTAAGTAACGTTTGAGATTGTAACAGCTTACGCGCGTAGCAAGAAGCAGTCCATTGCCATGAAATGGTGTTTTGGCATGCAAAAAAAATATTTATGTATATTATGTTGTCTTATTTCACTATAATAGATACAAATTTATTCATTTTGAAATTTCTCCAGCTTATGCATTTTACTGAAATTTTTTTTGGCTTATTCTGTTGTCTTATTTTACTTCATTAGATACAAATTTATTTATGTTGAAATTTCCCCCAGCCTATATACAGCCAAGGTTAATGAAACCGGCACAAAAATTAATGTATTGTCGTTTATACACCGTATTTGTCTTTTTTTATAGGTCTACAATGTGGAGAGATAATAACAATAGAATGAACAATGTTGGTGGCGATGATAATTGCTGTATGAATTATATCCAGCTTTATAAACAACCGCTCAATCAACGTCATCCTTTATTTTGTGAATAGTATTAAACCCTGAAGATAAAAGTAATAATGGGATGGATTATTTTGTCACGTACCCCTAAAATGAAAGTTGCTTCATTGATTACACGTCGTTTTTCCGAAGGCTGATAATTCCGAAGGTTCATCTTTCCGAAAATAAAACAGAACCCTTTATCATTTTCGGAATATTCAACCTCATTTCATTTTCGGAATAACATGTTTGAACCCTATTTCACTTTTTGGAATTATGAACCATCGGTTAAAAGAACCTTCTGAATAATGCCACAACCGCTCGGAATTATCAATCCAATTATTTTGTCGGAATTCTTAACCCCCTATAGTGTGGGAAATATGTGTTTCACTGTTATGAACTGTCGGGAAAACGAACCTCCGGAAAAACGCGTGCCTCCCGAAATTTCCTCATCTACAAATAACCATTATGAAGAAGAACAATGTATCCTATATTGTGTCCAGCCCCAAGTGATACCCCCACTTAAGAAAATTGAAGCTTTTATTGGTCTTACACTAGCTAAATGCACCAACAATTTAAAAAAAAGCATGACCTAAACGAACACTAAATATTAACTTTAGCACGGATTGCACAAATTAGATTTTATGCACCTTACCTAATGAACAGGAAACCATGATGGAGAAGTAAAAATAAATAATCTCCAAAGCGAAGGTAGTAATCATAATACAATGCATTTCGCTAAAGTCCGAATATTTCACAAGAGATGGTGTTCAATTGAAGGTGAAGCAAAATATTTAACAACAATACATGCACACGAACAGTCCATTTGGGTGATTCCGGCTTGTCATAGAATGTTATTTCAATGTGTGCGTGCGGGGAGGGGGGGGGGGGGGGGGGGCTGGGAGGTGTGTGATAGTCTCCTAAACATAACTTCCAATCCAAAGGTTTCTTTGCTATTCTGTATTATTTTTTCCCATTTTTCACAAGGGCTTTGTAGTTTATTTCACAGCGTATCTGCTGTTAATATTTAGTTTCAGTTTGATAAATATCATGCATAATGCCATTAAATGTTAAACAGATTTTACTCGAGACTAGATGCCAAAAATACTACACATTTTAGATTTTTGGAATACGTGGCTTGATTCATCAGTGTAATACAGTGTCACCCATTAAAGGATTAAGGTTGATTGATTGCTGTAAATACATACAACAATTAATTTCACACAATCCTTTACTCATTTCTAAACGTAATTTAAATTAATTAATCCCTTCGTCCCTCCACGTTACTCACAACAATTCTAATACGCCAGTCACACCAACGCCAAACCGACAACAAACCTAACAAAAAATTGCATTTCCCCGAATCAGTCGGCTTGGTGGTGTGACTTGGGTATTAGCGAAATGTATTGGCAGGAAAAGACGTGTCAGGCATGATTGAAGGTGAAAACGATTTGATTTGTATTGTTGACATATCTGAATGAAAGTTATTTAATTATTTAGTGCAATCATGGGTGTAGATGTAATTTACCCGCTTCGTATCCTCTTGATAATGGTTCTACATCCATGCCATTAAATAATGGTTTACTACAATTATGCATTTTTATTTTTTGATGGGTCTTTTCGTGCAACTACATTTCGCTAAGCTCTGACTTTTATTTATCTGACATTTTTCCTTCAACATTTTTACCTCTGATATTTTTACCTCTGAAAGTTTTACAGTTAACATTTTCACGTGGCACTCTACTTGAGTGGGATTTTAAATGTCACTGAACACTGCATGTTTGAGTATAAATAATGTCAAAATTATCCACTGATATAGTACTTTATACCCTAAACACTAGGAATATTATAGTACCTTTAGCATTCAGTCAGGACTTATAATGCCTAAAACCGGTATGTTATAAATCATAAAACAAGTCAAAGTTTTGTCTCATAAAATTACAACTGAATTATTTGTTTTCTTCATCAGATTTCTTTTAGATATACATTACATTCACATTTTAGATAGTACATTTTGACAAATATTTCATTAAATCCTAGGGTGCAAACCTGAACCTTTTTTTCTAAGTGTGTATATATTTTCAACCCGATATATAGAGAGTGGACTTGACAGTTTATGTTCCGAATAGTGTTTTCCTCTTTTATTTTCTTCATTGATTTGTGATCCCATGTTGTGCCCGCATAATTTCAGCTTTGTAGCCCAAAGGGCAACTTTAAGCATTTTGCTTACTTAGCATAAATCAAAAAATGGCCAGATATTTTGATAGGTAATGTTAAAGAGCCAAAGGCAACTTACGCACAATGTGTGCACTGCACCCAATTTTAAGAGTTTTGTAAATATTGTGCAATGAGACCGGTGACACAATATAATTCCGTGATATATCCTCCATTCGTTACATCACAGGTTACATTACAAAACATGATCAACACATTACATTTTTATATACAATTATGCGAGTTGCTGAAGGTTGCCCCTTGGGCAACAAAATTGAAATTGTTCTGTGACCACTTACGAAAGAAAAAACAACAGAAAAACTTCAACGGAAAGAACTTTTCAAGGTTCGCTGTTAGCTGTAGAGGAGCGTCCAATGGACTGATACCAGACTCTTCTAAACCATATGTTAGTGTAGGGATCGTTTTACTTCAGTATCAAATATCAAGATTTATATTAATCAGCAAATTCAGGGGGGATTCGATAATCTCTATATTTTTATTATCAACGGACTTGACTAGCACATGTGGTATCATTTGGCTCCATTTATTACTTTAATATTCTTTTCTTTCTCTTTTTAAAAAATATTAAGCTTTTTCATGGTATGTTATTAATTCTTATGTATATAATATTTATAATCTTGCCATACTCTGTATTTTGACATGTTTGTCAGTGAGGTTATCGCTGATGATGTATAAATCTTATATATATGTATATATATATATATATATAATTGTAAGAATTTGGCTATTAATATGTCGGACCCTCTTGGTTGGATAACTGAATAAATGAGCCAAGACTCAGGACGTAGCTGAATACCACGGATTTATTGATGTCAAGCTTTCGGCTTACGCCTTCTTCAAGAGCTATACAACGAAAAACGAAAATGGAACAAAATGATAATAAAACAATATACTACATGTATAAAAGAAAAGTAATTAGCAATCCTGCTGGCAATAACTAATATCCAATACGAATGATCTGTATATAAATCGATATAGTGATAATCAATGTAAAGTTTGATGTAATCAAAATCATTACCTGTTAGGTTGTTTGTGGTTCTGCTTGCTTGTGTGATGGATCACGTGATGTGATCCACCTCAAAAGCAAGTTAGACGGTCGACTGCCGTCAAATGATATCTGACATAAGGAAATTTGCATATTATTGCTAATGGTTTTCCATCTTTACTTAGTCTTATTTCCCTTCAAATAATACAAATTTATTCTTTATGGTCTATGGTATTTTAACACTACCGTGTAGATATACAGGCGCATGAATGGTGTCTCCAGTGTGGAGAGATAGTAAGAAATAAACAACTTTCATTTCAGGCTACGTGGCACAATATCTATATTTCAAAATAATTCATCCAATTAATTGACATTTAAATAAATCTCCAATGTCTATCAATGCTCACAAAGAAAAGAATGAGGTTGATTGAGTAGGTAGTAAGCTAATTATACCTCAATCAACGACAGTTATATCTAACATTCTGCAAGCTGCACTTTTACACACTTCTAATTACAATTCAGAAATTAGTTAGTTTCATTTGAATCAGACTTCATTCTCTACTATGTGCTGTTAAACTTAGCATGTCTTCATCAAATCAGAATATTCCACACTAATGATGTTGAGCCCCTGCCACAGCACTGACGTACTTTTGAAAGACACTTCTCTCGATCCAGGTGAAGTAAATGGGAATCAGGTAGCAAGAAATGTTAGAAGACCTTATCACGGAAACGCTGGTAAATCAAGGATAATATAAGTATTTGGTACTTTTGTAGAATACATAAATAACGCTTTATGATTTAGTATTCTTATTATCGTTTATATAGGATTTAAGACCCAACCGAAAACAATGGGATGAGGGCGCACTGAGACGCTCGGGTTTATAGTAGGGTATCTAAGAGGGGTATCCGTGCACCCCCCACAGGACTAAACAAAACCAACTTTTTTAACTTCTTCATAATATACTTTAAAACATTCAAGATGTTAACAAGAAAAAAAAGTGGCCCCGAATATGGAAAATCAAGGGGCGTCAAGGTTGTCAAAAAATGCCCTTTTCAAATTTTGTTGAGAGGTCCTTTTGTACTTCCGTCACATTTTGACCTGTAACTTTCTGTATGGTCATCAGATTGGTATGAAAATTGGTAGCGTTCTTGCCAGTACTGTTCTACACATTTTGATATAAAAAATATATCCATATCAAAATGTATGTTGCCATGGCAACGGTTATCATGAATGAAAATCTAACTAGAATAAAAGAATTTCATATTTTTTTCAAAGGAAATTGCGTAGACATGAAAACAATCACTTCAGTATGAGTTTGATGCAATATTCACGGTGTTCAATGACATTTCCTATCACTTTGAAACATATACAACATATATTGATAAAAGGAACTCAATTGCATATTGGCATAGTGATATGTTATGCGTATTACAAACCTATTGTTTTCGCGTATTTTTCAAGATTTCGCAGTCTTTATGCATTAAGAATACGGACAGCTTAATTTTAACCTGCAACCCTGTTTTGTGATAATCTGATAAAGCTTGATGTTGATGTGTGTACCGATATGTCACTCATTTTGACACATGTTATAATATCTGTTGTCATGACAACCATTGTTATAACTGGTAAACTCACCCCCTTTTTGCGTTTAGAATTACCAAGAAGGACGTATTACGGTATCTAAGAGGGGTATCCGTGCACCCCCATGACTAAACAAAACTGACTGTTTTAACTTCTTCTTAGTATGCTTAAAACATCAAGATGTTAACAAGAAAAAAAAAGTGGCCCCTCTTAGGGAAAATCAAGGGGGCATCAAGATGGTCAAAAAATGCCCTTTTCAAATTTTGTTGAGAGGTCCTTTTGTACTACCGTCACATTTTGACCTGTAACTTTCTGTATGGTCATCAGATTGGTATGAAAATTGGTAGCATTCTTGCCAGTACTGTTCTACACATTTTGATATAAAAAAATATATCCATGTCAAAATGTGTGTTGCCATGGCAACAGTTATCATGAATGCAAATCTAACTAGAATGGAAGAATTTCATATTTTTGTCAAAGAAAATTGCGTAGACATGAAAACAATCACTTCAGTATGAGTTTGATACAATATTCGTGGTATTTAATGAAATTCCTATCACTCTGAAGCATACACAACATATTAAGAGGAACTCAATTATCTGTTGCCATAGTAGCATGTTATGCGCATTAGAAACCTCTTGTTTTTTTTCCAGATTTCTCAGTTTTACACAGTAAGCATAATGAACTTCCTTATTTTAACCTGCAATTCCATGATAATCGAATATAAGAAAAAAAAAGGGATGACGATGTTTGCATCACTATGTCACACAATTTGATACATATTAGAATTTCTGTTGCCATGGCAACTGCTGGTAATACAATACAATACCAGACCATACCACACCATGCAAACATATTCGTTTTCTAACATATTTTAAGGAACCCGTGCTAAATCTTTTAGCACTAATTTTGTCTAGCTGATGTGTGATACATGGAGGTATAAGTGACAACACATCTGTTATTTTTATTTTTTTTTCTCTTTTAAAGAAACACACTCACACCCGTGTTATATGCCCAAACACCATTGGAACAACTATAGAATACCCCACCACAAAAGTTGAGCACATGTCCATTAGTTGACCAACGCTTCTCTAATGAAGCTGAATCCAAAGACTTAAGTTTTTTAGCTACCGTAAATAGTAATTCTAACCATAATCCTAACTTTAAGTTTAAACATAACCCTAACCACAACCCTAACCCTATAAACCCTATGTGTTGGTCGTTTATGCACATAAGTCTATGTGGTAGGGTATTCTATAGTTAAGCCACACCATTTATCTAATGTACGATATAAAAGAGCAATTAAGTATCTTTTTTTTTCTTTTTCCCTCTCTCTCTCTCTTTTATAATTCTTTGCTTGTCATAAATCAGTGTCCTCTAACTTTTGAAAAAAGATTTATTAACATGTACCATCACCTCATCCTGACTCCCAGTCAGGATGGGGTGATGGTATATGTTGTAGGGGAGGTGAGATTAGGACTTTGTTGGGTGTATGGGATAATTAAGGGTAAAGAGGACATTACCCCCTCCCCTCTCTCTCTCCCCCTCTCTTTCTCTCGCTTCCTGGGTGTGCTCGTGCATATCTTGACAATTCATATGCATTGGTCTCTACCTTCTTCCCTTACCCCGAATTCTATCATTTCTCAAAATTAATGATCGACATTTCTCAATCAACATTCAGCTATCAATCACTTAATTGAAAAAAGGAATGTCATAGATATTGGCTACTTATTCTTCAGGTCAATGGGTAATAGCAACAAGTCCAAATTTGAGAAATGATAGAATTCGGGATAAGGGAAGGTGGTAGAGAGATCTGATAAGATAAGATACACACTTAGAAAAAAAGGTTCAGGTTTGCACCCTAAATGCAACACTGGCAGCTCCTTTTTGGGTGCAATCTTGCACCCTACATGAAAAGGGTGCAAAAATGCACCTTTTTGTTCTTGTTTGCACCCTTTAATGCCCGTTTGCACCCTAAAAGATGCAACTTGGCACCTTTAAGGGTTCAGAAACGTTTGCATCTAAAAGGGTGCAAATTTGTACCTTTTATAAAGGGTACAACTCTGCACCCTTTAAGGGTGCAAATTGTAGCTAACTGCACCCTTAAAGGTGCAAAAAGCTTCTTAGGGTGCAAAGTTGCACCCAAAAAGGTGCTGCCAGTGTTGCATTTGAAGGGTGCAAAATTGTACCTTTATTTCTAAGATGAGATTTTATTCACTCTATCGACCCCCACTCGCGGTATGAAAGCACAACATATTTACAATAATATAAATGGTATATTGAATACTTGTACATGGGTATATAGTTTACATATTAAACAACATTTCTCAACGAAACATTAAAAAAACAAAAACAACAAGAAATATATATATATATATATATATTTTCACTGATGCCGTTTATTTGCGAAAGAACTCTTCATGTATGTATATATGTGCATGTATGTATGTGTATATATGTACTTATAATATCACCATTATACAATTTAATGACTATATGTTGTATGTATGTGTATATGTATGTATATATTGTACATATGTATATACATTTGTATGTATGTATGTATGTATGTAGTGTGTGTATGTGTATATATGCACGCATTATGTCACCGTTATGCTGTTTAAAGACTATAATTATGTTGACTTATTATGTTCACTTTATGCACATGCATTGATGTGACTATATTACCTTGTATCTTATTTCGTAGATATAAAATATAAAATAGATACTAGTATCTTACTTACTTTCTATATGTGACATGCATTTAATATCTGTGGCACACCATATCATCATATACTGTCACTTATATCTTGTGTCTATTATAATGCGATTGCGCCGGATGGCGTTAAGTGAAGCGGGTACATATATAAACTTATGTATATTTGAACATTATTTATGTTCGCATTGTCATGCTATATTCATTTTGTTTTCATTTAATTTTGATTTGTCTTGGTAGACCCTGAAGAAGGCCAAATGTGGCCGAAAGCTTGGAATTAAAATCGAGGTTAACCGAGAGCTATGTCCCGTCTCATTTATATCTCTCACGCTTATATATATATATATATATATATATATATATATATACAGTGTAAATACAACTAAAGTACTAGACGTATAGGGTTGTTAACTATTCTACCACTACGTGTAACTACCTGACTTTGATTGTCACTTACAACATCAACGTCTCCATCCTCTTTTGATTTACATGTAAATTGCTGCATAATAATTTTAACAAATTTAACAAGCTTTTTAAGATGGCAAGCATTTTTTGTAAGAAGAATTTCCGCCATTACTTTTGTATTTGGTCTATGTATATTAAAATCAGACAAGTACAGTTTTCTCTCATTAATAAAAATGGGCAAACAAGCAAATAGTGATATTCATCACCAATATCTAATGATGTACAGAGTGTGCATAGACTTTCATTTAACAAATCAGAGTTGAAACGACTGTTATTAACTGGTAATCTATGTGTTCGACATCTAAATTTACATAATAGTGTTGCATCTGCGCTATTCAAGAGACACAAATATTTTTCAAACTCTAGCTCAAGTTTAAAAATCCTATAATTAAGGCACACCCGATTCGACCAGGTTGCTGCTCGCCATTCCTGTTTAAACATATCAGCTAGTCTCAAACGTAATGCACCTAAAATCCAATCGGTATTAAATCCATTGCCCTGAGAAAGCCACACATTAGTGAATCCTGCATTATTCAATATGTTTTCAATACATGTTAGCCAGGATGATACAAAATCTATCTCCTCATTTTCATGTAATCTTCTTATTAGTCTGTATAATAAAAAAGTATATTTTTTTACTACATTGGTAGAGACCAATGTAGAGACCAATGCATATGAATTGTCATATGAAGCGAGAGAGAGAGAGAGGGGGAGAGAGAGGGGAGGGGGGGGGGGGGGGTAATGTCCTCTTTACCCTTAATTATCCCATACACCCAAGAAAGTCCTAACCTACATGTATCTCACCTCCCCTACAACATATCCCATCACCCCATCCTGACTGGGAGTCAGGATGGGGTGATGGTACATGTTAATAAATCTCTTTTCAAAAGTTAGGGGACACTGATTTATGACAAGCAAAGAATTATAAAAGAGAGAGAGAGGGGGAAAAAGGAAAAAAAAAGATAATTAATTGCTCTTTTATATCGTACATTAGATAAGTGGTATTTGGGCATATAACACGTGTGTGAGTGTGTTTCTTTAAAAGAGAAAAAAAATTAAAAATAACAGATGTGTTGTCACTTATACCTCCATGTATCACACATCAGCTAGACAAAATTAGTGCTAAAACATTTAGCACGGGTTCCTTAAAATATGTTAGAAAACGAATATGTTTGCATGGTGTGGTATGGTCTGGTATTGTATTGTATTACCAGCAGTTGCCATGGCAACAGAAATTCTCATATTATCAAATTGTGTGACATAGTGATGCAAACATCGTCATCTTTTTTTTTCTTATAGTCGATTATCATAGAATTGCAGGTTAAAATTAGGAAGTTCATTATGCTTACTGTGTAAAACTGAGAAATCTGGAAAAAAAAAATATGCGAAAACAAGAGGTTTGTAATACGCATAACATGCTACTATGGCAACAGATAATTGAGTTCATCTTATCATGTTGTGTATGCTTCAGAGTGATGGGAATGTCATTAAACACCACAATATTGTATCAAACTCATACTGAAGTGATTGTTTTCATGTCTAAGCAATTTTCTTTGGAAAAAAATATGAAATTCTTCTATTCTACTTAGATTTTCATTCATGATAACTGTTGCCATGACAATATACATTTTGACATGGATATATTTTCTTTATATCAAAATGTGTAGAACAGTACTGGCAAGAATGCTACCAAGTTTCATACCAATCTGATGACCATACAGAAAGTTACAGGTCAAAATGTGACGTTAGTACCAAAGGACCTCTCAACAAAATTTGAAAAGGGCATTTTTTTAACCATCATGACGCCCCCTTCATTTTCCCTAAGAGGGGCCACTTTTTTTTCTTGTTAACATCTTGAATGTTTTAAGCATACTATGAAGAAGTTAAAACAGTCGGTTTCGTTTAGTCATGGGGGTGCACGGATACCCCTCTTAGATACCGTAATACGTCCTTCTTGGTAATTCTAAACGCAAAAAGGGGGTGAGTTTACCAGTTATAACAATGGTTGTCATGACAACAGATATTATAACATGTGTCAAAATGAGTGACATATCGGTACACACATCAACATCAAGCTTTATTATAATCAGATTATCACAAAACAGGGTTGCAGGTTAAAATTAAGCTGTCCGTATTCTTAATGCATAAAGACTGCGAAATCTTGAAAAATACGCGAAAACAATAGGTTTGTAATACGCATAACATATCACTATGCCAAAATGCAATTGAGTTCCTTTTATCAATATATGTTGTATATGTTTCAAAGTGATAGGAAATGCCATTAAACACCATGAATATTGCATCAAACTCATACTGAAGTGATTGTTTTCATGTCTAAGCAATTTTCTTTGAAAAAAATATGAAATTCTTCTATTCTAGTTAGATTTTCATTCATGATAACTGTTGCCATGGCAACATACATTTTGATATGGATATATTTTTATATCAAAATGTGTAGAACAGTACTGGCAAGAACGCTACCAATTTTCATACTAATCTGATGACCATACAGAAAGTTACAGGTCAAAATGTGACGGTAGTACAAAAGGACCTCTCAACAAAATTTGAAAAGGGCATTTTTTGACCACCTTGACGCCCCCTTGATTTTCCCTATTCGGGGCCACTTTTTTTTCTTGTTAACATCTTGAATGTTTTTAAGCATATCATGAAGAAGTTAAAAATGTTGGTTTTGTTTAGTCCTGTGGGGGGTGCACGGATACCCCTCTTAGATACCCTACTATTAGGCACATTGGTTGTGCTGAAATGAAATAAGTTGTACGTGTTACCGAATGTCTAACCAACAAGATTAACACCATACGGGCAATAAACGCAAAAGTCACCATGCGCAGAATGCAATACACCCACGCAAATTCATATTGAATAGATACTGCATATCTTTAGACAAAATAAAAAGTAAAAACATATAATTGGCAATATTCCCAAAAGGTAGGCAAATTCATAACAATAAGGAAGACAATTGGTAAAATGTTTTTATGTGACATCTGCTATAGCACTCGTATTAACTGATGGAGCGATGACAATATTAGTTTTCCGTACCCGATTACAAAACAGGTTAATGAATTCATAAGCTAGAGACATATATCATTTTATGCAATGAATTAGACCAGGACCCCGTTTCATAATACTTGTTATCAATAACAACTGCAGAGATGCCAACCGTTCCGGAATATGCATGAGGTCAAAATTAAAATGTGAATTACGCAACGGTTGAATGCTTGTGAGAGAAAACATGACAACAATAACCATGCTCTCCGCTATTCACTTGTCATGAAAGCCTTGAAATCCACCTCATACATATTCCGGAACAGTTGGCAACTCTGCAACTGTCACATTTCTATGACAAATCTGCTCATAGCCAATCAAATGCAACGATTTCAGTAGCTTATATCAATTATCGTAACTTGTTATTGAAAACAATTTTATAAAACAGGGCCCAGGAACAATGACCCACGATTGTTGGTCAAATCCATCACGCAATTAACTGCTGTTGTAAAACAGAATACAAAGACTGAAGCTCGATCTTTTAATCTCGGAAGCAAAAATATCAATTTATTTTCCAGCACATCAACTTATGAGAAAACCTTCTCCATGAATTATATAAACCACATTTCTCCTATTTTTTTTTTCTTTATAGTCCATGAAATTCATTTTTCCTCCTCTTAACAACAATTCGCCTACGCTCATGCGAGTAAAGGTGAGATTGATGTAAGTGTTGCATGATCCATGCAATATCGGTAAATATCGTTGGAGGATTAAGGTTCTTTTATTCATGGAAAAGGTCATAAAACTATTAAAATATTTGCCCACGGGAACTTGGAGGTTCCTCTATCAGGACTATGGGAGTGAGAGAATTCAGTAGTCAGTCGGTTAATGTCACGCCCTCCTTTGCTTAAAGGAGAATTAACGCTAGAATATAAATGTACTATGTTCAAAGTTGTCATATATTCTTAATCATTGACCTATATCACTTTAGAAATAAAATATCAGAAAAGGGTTTAAATCATGACATTCTAGCTCACGGCATCATCTGCTAACACTTTACATGGGGCTGCCATTTTCTTGATGATATGGAGTTGTACATGAACCATTGGGAACCGTTCCGATCAGGAAGATATTTTTAATCCTCGAGCTAAATTGCTTCTCTTCATTATAAAAAAATCCCCATATATGATGGAAAATACATAACAGGTGTATACATAGGCCTATATTCTAAAATTTGAAATTTATAGATTTCTTTTTAAATTATCTGGTTTTGCTAACTAGAAATCGATTTCTTTGGCTTGCCTGGCAGAGCAGAACATGATTTATACAACGCGCATTCTGACTTTTGAAGTCCATTATCTCAAAGCAGGTGAATGCATAGTTTGTCACTATTGACGCTCGGGAAAGTCATCATCCATAAATTTGAATTAATTCGCTCCGTCGCGTACGTCATAGTATCAAGAACATAAATTTATATTTAGTAAAATCGTAATTTTCAGAGAAATATAAAACACATTTTCGTTTTTAGAATATATGTATATATCTGTTAACTATTTTAAATCTCAAATGGGATTTTGTATTAGGAAGAAAGACAATTTTGCATTCGGATTAAAAATATCTTTATGTACACATCAAGAAAATGGCAGCCCCCGGGTATCGCTAGCAGACGATAAATCTTGCTGAGACAATCTTGATTTATACAAAACTACGTAAGACATCAAGAAGGAAAAGATTGCATCCTTGAATATAAGCACATTTATATTTTGAGGTTAATTCCCCTTTAATAACAAACTATTATTTGACTATTTATCACAGCTCCCCCACCCATCAGGTACCATGTATTTAAGTGAATGGTGGATTAAATGTTAAGTTAAATTATGATCATGATTATAACATTTTGAAATAAACTATTTTGAAGCAATAATTGAGACATGTTTATATGTAGTACATAATAGTTGGCGTATTCTGTAGGGTTTTGTAATTATCATGAGGACAAGTGCCATCATTTCAGGGAAAACATCTACTTTTATTTTCTTTCACACTTACATCCAAAGAATGAGAGAAAAAAATATTTTTCACCTTTCTGAGACTGTGCCTTGAGAATACATATTTCGCCTATGATGGCTTTCTCCACCAAAAAATGCATGGAACGCTCACCCATCTCCCCAGTTATATGTAGATATATCTTTATAACATCTAGAAGGAGAGATTTTCTCTCATGCCCCCCCCCCCCATCCCCCTAGGATATGGTGGAGATTATGTTGACGACACCTTTGTCATTATTGATCGTGATGTTATATCGATTAATTCACAAATCACATCAATCGCATCGACCGACACATACAATTCACTGTTGAGGAAGAGGTGGCAAGGTCATTGAACATTCTGGACACAAAGGGTCATGTGAATGATTTCAGTATCCATCACTGTGTACAGGAAACCTACACACACATATTCTTACTTGAACTTTGAATCAGACCATCCCCTCATTACAACAGTGGGAGTTGCTAGCTGCTAGTACTTGAGGGCTCATAATGCGACCTTGGACAATTATGCACTACAGAGTAAATTTCAACATATTGACGAGGTGCTTATATCATGTGGATACCCAGCATTGACGAGACAAAAAGAGAAGGAGAGAATAATAACTACCCCCCCCCCCCCAAACAAGAAGAAAAGAAAGAACTTAACAACCGAGTAGTCCTTCCTTTTGTTAACACTATAGCTTCTCGCTTGAAACGAGCATTGCAAGACAAGGATATTAGTGTTGCTTTCAGAAGTCCCCAACACACTAAGAAGCAGGCTGGTCCATCCAAAAAAGAAAGTACCAAGAGAAAGGACAAGCATTGTTTACAAGATCACTTGCTCAGATTGCTACACTTGTTACGTTGGGGAAACGGGCAGAACTCTCAACTTGATCAACTTAAGGAGCACAAAATAGCCCTTAGATTGAACAACCCTTCCCATTCAGCTCTAACACGCCCTGGATACAATTCATAACATTGGATGGGACGATGCCCTCATCATTGACTTGAAAGCAACTACTTGTCAAGAAAGGTGAAAGAGGATTAATCCTACACTGAACAGGGAATCAGGTTATTTATTAGGGAGTTTTCGATTGTGTCAACGTGAACGCCGTCCTAGATCCTCCCAGCTACAATGGACTGCTTTGTGTTAACTGCATACCGCGCTTTGTGCAACAACGGCTCACCCGTCCACTGGCTTCTCCCTGGTCCACTAGTCAGATCGAGAACGCTTCACCCATTGTAGCTTCATGCGTCATCTACTCTGTATGCAGTTAACACAAAGCAGTCCATTGTCGCTGGAAGGATCTAGGACGGCGTCCACGTTGACACATTCGAAAACCCCCTATTGTCACCTATCTTCGGTCCAGTGATCGCTAGACAGCAGACAGCAATTAGAAACAGTGTGACTGACCAGTTGACAAAATTTAAGGTTGGTAGAAGCTTAAACTCCAATTGTATAATTACCCCCAACCGATGAAAGTTTTCTGTACTATGCAACTTTACATTGAGCGATACAATATATTTCAGCTCAGTTCATTTTATTTTTCTATCTTTATTTTTTTCCCCAAAATTGTTTACAAAACAAATGATACTTTGATTGTTAGGTGAGTTGTAGTAACATAAACTAAGACAGAAAGTAAGTACATCAAATCAATCTGTTTACAATGAAAATATGAATAAATAATGAACAAAAGTAAGAGTGAAATATTCCCTAATGTGCAGGAGTGGAAAACCATTCCCTGAGGAGTCATATTAGGGATTATTTCGTTATGAAAGCATATCCAGGCTTCAAATATTGGAATCCACTCTCAAAAGAGTAATTCAAACTACTACTTCGGAGTGAAAACACCTATAATTTGCAATTGTAATCGACTTGACATTTTATGATCCTAAAAAAAGTTCTTTCCGTTGAATTTTTCTTTTTGTGTGTGCGGATTTGTGATCCCTTGTTTTCCAAATAAATCCAAGATTTTCCATAAATGGTCACATGTATAGGCAACGTAAGATAGCCCAAGACAACTTACACACAATGTTAGCGCTGCACCCAACACTGTCAGTGTTGTTAATCTCTTGCATTGAAATCTGTGATACAATACAAGACAATACAATACAATCCTTCGTTCCTTGCACCACAGTTTACATTGCATGAGATGAACAATACATTGAATTTTAATATGTAACTTACACACAATGTAAGCGCTGCACCCAACACTTGAAATCAACTATATTATACTCGATGAACCCGGACGCAACCCAGACGCCATAATTTCAAAACAATCGCAAAGCTTGGACGAACTCCTGTTCAGACAAAAGGAGTTCGTCTACCAGACTCTGCTAAAACATAATATTGTTAGTAGAAGGATCGTGTTATTTATCAACTACCAGGATTTTTATTAATCTGTAAAAAAAAAAGCCATGTCAGGATTTACTTATTTCTATTATTTAATTATTGTTAATGGACTCGACTAGCACATGTATTATTTGCCTCCTTTTCATGACCTTTAATATTCTTTCTCTTTTTTTTTAAATTAATTTATTTTTTTATATGACATATCCACATTTTGTGCAGTACACTGCACTCCGAAATGTTTGTCAATAAGGTTAAGGTTGATGATGAATATATATATATATTCTTTTCTTAAAAATAAGAAGACCGTATCTTACCCTTGACAGAATACACCTCGACGATGAAAGAGAGATGAAATATCATCAAGAGGAAGAAACTGATCCGAAAGCAAAACATGATTCTCGACAAAAAAATTAAAGTTTTGGACTTGAAGAGAAGTGTTTTGAAATCTGAAACTGATGTCTGAGATTGGACGGCTTGGGCGTCTAGCAAAGACAGTCGATTGCCGTCAAATGATATCTGACATCAGGAAATTTCTATATCATTGCCAAAAAAAACCTCTTTTACATAATCATGTTAATCCTCAATTGACTATGCATTTTTTTTTTTCATTTTGAGTGACGCAAGCGTAGTCTTTTCCCCATCCCATGATATTTCTAACACTATCGAGCTAATATAAAGGCACATGAAACGCGTTTACAGTGTGGAGAGCTATTAAGAAATAAAGCAGTTTTCACTTCAGGCTACGTGGCAAAGTATCTGTATTTCAAAATAATCGATCCAACTGACATTTACATTAAACTTCACTCTCTATTAATGTTCACAAAAGAAAGAATGAGGTTGATTGAGTAGGTGTTAAGCTAACTATACATCAATCAAACAATAGTTGTCATCTATAACATTGTGCAAACAGCACTTTTACATACTCGTCTAATTACAATCCAGAAATTTTTTTCATTTGAATCGGACGTCTTCACAAAATCAGAATAGTCTACATGAATAATGTTGAGCCCCTGCCTCAGCACTGACGTACTTTTGCAAGACATTAATCTACATTTACCTCTCTCGACCCATGTGAAGTAAATGGAAACTATAGATAACAAGAAATGTTTAAGGGCCTTTTCATGGAAGCTCTGGTAAATCAAGGATAATGGAAGTATTTGATACTTTTGCAGAATCAAGAAAAGACGCTTCATGATTTAGTGTTCTTATTATAGTTCATTATGATTTAAACCACAACAGAAAATAGAGGAGTGAGTGTGCACTGAATCGCTTCGGTCAAGAGCTATGAAACAGGTTCTACGTATTACCGACAGTCTAACCAACAAGATTAACATCAGACAGGCAATAAAGGGCAATTCCACGGTAACGGAATTACAAATGAGAGATATTTTGCTAATATTTTTTAAGGTTATGCACTAATTTTAGACTTCCGTCCCATTCTTAACATTTCGTAATCTGCAGATGTACTCATTCTTTCACCTGAACTCATTCATACCCAAAAGTGTCCACTTACATTAATTATATTGTGGTATATAACTTTGGTAACGGAGTTACCAAAAAATGGTGGCATTTTTAAAATTCTTATTTCCATGCATCAAACATGCATTGCGCAAATTCCGATTGAGATGTGGGAAAAGTTTTTTTCAGGTTCTTTTGATGTATGGATTTGCCTATTTGAGACTATGAAACTTATTTTCATTAGTATAAATCTTAAATTGAATTTTGTTTTTGTTGCTGTTTTTCTCATGTGGAATTGCCATAAACTGAACACAATAGTCATATTACCCCGAATGAGCCCGGATAACCAAGATCTTGTCTATAACCGGTTAGCTTGCCAGTTGGCTGGGCGGTGTGACTGGGATACGTCATGGGCTATTGCAAAATTGTGAGAAAAAATCACAGCTTTGGGGAACTCAAAGCAAGATCCCTCACCCATTTTCAAAATTATCTCCTACACATGCCTGGGTTTACATTTCACTAAAACAATTTGATGACAGTGAATAGATACTGAATATCTTTAGACAAATTCAAGAAGTAAAAACATATACCTGGCAATGCTCCCACGCGAATTCATAGTGAATAAATACCGATTTTAAAAAAATTTTTTTTAGACAAAATGAAAACGTAAAAACACCCATGCTTGCAATATTCCCAGGCAAATTCATAACGATAAGGAAGAAAATTATTTAAACATTTTGATGTTTAACCTGTCATAGTACTCATATTAAATGATGGTTCAATTCGCGAAGCCGAATGTCGAAATTTACCAAAGTCCATCATTCGCCAAACATGCGCGGGGTTCGGAATCGTCGTCAATTATTGTTCGCAGGAGTCTTTTTTAGTTCGGAGGGAATTTTAGAAAAGTTTGAAATTTCTTGCGAACGTTTCCAGTATCCCAGGTCGTGATTTGCTCTCAAAAGTGTCTCAAAAACTTCGTCATATGCGCCAGACCTGCTCACGACGTGCGTGATGTTCGCAGAATCTTTTTTAATCCCAAAATCCCGAAATGTCTCACGCATGTCTCGCAAAACCAGCGAATTAATTCGTCCAATCAAACTATTCACAAACTGTTAGCGTACTGCTTGAGAGCAGGTGACTTCGCCAAAGAAGCAAACGCGAGCCATTGACATCGTGGCCCTCTATTAATTCGCCTTCCGTCACGCAAGTGCGCATGCGCTCCTTGCGGGCCACGTGCGTGTCACGCGGGTATGCAATCATACCTGAAAACGTGCACGTGACTTGCATGCTTCGTGTGTCCCACCCACGGCGCATGCAAGCACGTGCGTGCAACGTACGGCCAATTTGGGGCCGGTATAAAAACCGTACGGGCAACAGAGTTCTCACACTTTCGCTCTGAATTTTCAGTGTCTTCAGGAGGTCCGATGTTTCTTCAAGACATTTTCTAAATCAGGACTGACTCTTGAATCACAATGCCTGGAGCAAGAGGCAGGGGTCAGAAGAAAACACGTGGGGCTAAGAGAGGGGCACGAAAGGAACCTGCCCAACAAGAGGCCCCATCATCTACAGAAGAGGAGGTTGTGCAGGAGGAGCCTCCTCCAAGACACCAGAGGCAGAGGCAGCTCAGTCCAGGGAAGTAGTGGAGAGGGAAGAGGAAGTGTCTGAGGAAGTGAGAGTGACGGAAGCAACATCACAACTGCTTCAACCACTGGGAAGAGGTCGACTGCGGGCTTCAACTTTCCATCACCGTCTTCGCGATCTACTTCATTCGCCTGAAGTCCTGGGTAGCGGGTGCGCAACAAGTTGTGTAGTGCCAAAGTTCCTTTGACTACTTCTGTCGCGTTCCTAGGCTTGAGTTGTAGGCATGTTAGCAGACATCGCCAGTGATGGGCAAGGATCCCGAAGGTGTTCTCCACCACGCGACGTGCCCGAGACAACCTGTAGTTGAAGACCCTGTCCTTATGCGCAAGGCCTCGGGCACCGAAGGGCTTCATCATCCATGTTCTGAGAGGAAAGGCGTCATCGCCTACCAGGAAATAGGGTGTGGCACGGTCGTCGCCTGGAAGGGGATCATGGTCCGACAATGGGAGTCGCCATTCTTCAAGGGCTGGGCGCAGACGAGTACCGTTGAACACTCCAGCGTCTGAGACCGAACCTGGCCCACCTGTGTTGCACCATATAAATTTTATAGTCCGCATCAACTACAGCCAGAAGGATGATGGAAAAGTACCCTTTGTAGTTGTAGTATAACGATCCACTCTTGCTCGGCTTCTTGATTTCGATGTGTTTGCCGTCTATTGCGCCGCAACAGTGGTGAAAGTTCCATCTGGAGCCAAATTTTAATGCAACATGACGCCATTCGTGTTGGTCCTGAGGGAGCGCAAAGAGTTCATCCTTGTATTCTTCGTAGATGGCAGTACACACCTCTGACACGAAGAGTGAAATCGTGTTGTGCGCTACGCGGAAACTGAATTCCATGGACTTGTAATTGTTACCAGTTGCCAGAAACCTCAAGGTGATCACTAGCTTCAGGCCTGGCTCCAAAGGTATTCTGCTCCTACACACACAGACAAATGGAAAACACATATTAGTCTTAATGTCTGAAACATTAAGAAATAAATTGAAAAAAAAAATCAATGTGACATTTTTGACAATGTGACTTTGTCAATATTTGGCCAAGACTTTGACACTCACTTTGGCCCCTTGGTGATGTGAGGTGAGACACGTCGCAGTACTTCGGCAAACAGGTTGCGATCCATCCGGATGTAGGCCATGTAGTCTCCTTGAGACTCTCGGTCCAGTTCTTGCTCGCGTTTCTCATACTGGCCGAAGAGTGCCTGCCTCTGCAGCCATGGCCTCACCCACCAACGCCTTCGTCTTCTGTCTTTCTTCCTGAGCTCGGCCGTGAGCAAGAAGCGCCACAACACCTTCACGCTGTTCTTGTTGTTCCTCCTCCACGAGTAGCCGTAGGAGACGAAGCCGCATTCTTCTAGGAAGTGCCATCCTGGCTGACGTGAATGATGTGAACGATGTGGATGATCAGGGATGAGATGTGATGTAGCACAAGTGCGAGGTGCTTATATAGGGGTGGAAATCCACCGCCGACTGTACTGTCGCCGTACGGTTTTAGTACGTTCGTCTTGCTTTCACCCTACTACCGGCGTGAATGTGGCGCAACAGGCCCGTACGTTCTTGCAACACGCACGGTGTACGTGCGATTAACGGACGTTAACGTTGCCTCATCTGCACGGAGCACATACAAATCGCACGGCATTTGCACGTTACACTCACGATTAAATTTCCGACTGAGGCGTACTGACGCCTTGCGTGCCGCACGTTAACTGCAAGACACACGTGCTCCTTGCGTATGCTCCTTGCGCAACCACGCTACTACTTATACTCCCTGTGCGAACTGTCACGGACCTCTACGTTTTCTCCAACCCCGAAAAAACGCAGAAACCGTGCGTCCTGAAAAAAACGTACGGGCAGTTGTGACTAAGGCTTTAGGTGTCTGACTTCATTCTGAAATTAGACAGCGAACTATTCACGAAGGGACCGATCAACTCAAGACAGCTGTCAAACCATGTGTGTATGTGGACTGGCCATAGTTCTGCGACGCTATTCGCACGTATGTTGTGAAAACTACGCACAAACTGCGCAAGAATGTTTTACGGCTCCATTTTCGCGACACATTCGGAGAAAAAATTCTCCGAATGTTGGATTTTGCAAATTTTTTCGACATTTGCATCCTTCGCGAATAGTTTGCATGCCCTGTGAAAACCCACCTTTAGGGTTTTGTACCTGATTGCCAAACAGGTCAATGAATTCATAAGCTGCAAAAATATTATGTATATTCAATGAAGTAGACGAGGTACAATGACTGTTGGCCAATTCCATCACACAATTAACTGCTGTAATAAACGGAACACAAGGACTGAAACTCTATCATTTGATCTCGGATGCAAGAAACATAAATTTATCTACCAGCTCACCAACCTTATTTGAGAAAACCCCTCTATACATAATATCAACTACGTTTCTCCTATTTTTCTTTCCTTTAGACCACGAAATTCATTTTTCTCCTCTCCTCCTCATACATGTGAGCAATTAGGTGAGAATAATGGAAGTGGTGCACGATCAGTGTTAAATCGGTGAGTCCCATAGAGGATTAGGTTTCTTTGATTGATTGAAAAGGCCATACAGCAATAAGCCAGTTCCTAATTACAATATGCGAATGTGGTCATTTGCACAGATCATTGACAATATACGTTGTCATATTGTACGCACCACCATGACCCTACCAGTATGAATTTTTAAAATGTTAGTAGCGCGTCCACCAAACCAAATGCCCGTGGGCGTACACATTGGGGTCATTTCAGGGTTATTTGTACCATGAGCTAATTACGAACGCGCTTATTCACCGATTGAACCTGTTGGGTCCTGTATTATGACTATGGAAGTGAGAAAACTCAACTATCAATGGGTTAATTGCTTAAATACCAAATCTCATTTGATCACTGCGCCTACCCCCCCCCCCCTCTCCCCCACCCCAGGCCCCCTCTTCCCGTCAAAAGGTTAATTCGATTCATATCATTCTTTAAACTCTATGCATTATATATAATGGTATATTTATTGAAAATCTGTATGGCAGCTAGTAGGCTGAATTGTACAAATCTTTACAAATAAAAAGGAAATGCATTCAAAAGGAACAAACATAAATTACAACAACATAATCATGAGAATATAATGCATAGAACATTAATAAATAAAGCAAATTGACAATGGTAAAGGTGATTCTGACTACATTTGTGAACCTCCACCACAAAATGGAAGGGAGGAAGGGACCGAGATATAAAGCAGTTGAGAGGATGAAGAGGGAGAGGAGAGAGGGAGAGAGAAAAATTGAGAGGGGGGGGGGGGGTGGTGAGAGAAAGAGAGAGAGAGAGATAGCTCGAATATATAGTATAAAAACACTACACAGTCTTCAAAGTCTAACAATGGATCCTGAAAGTTAAGATTCATTTAGCAACCTTACCAGTTATTGAATTTGGTTTAGTCTATATCGTTCGGTTCTACATCTGGTCTGAGCATAGGGAGTAATTATTCTGAGTGATCTTGTACTCTGTCTGAGGGGAGGCAACCAGGCTCTGATACGTAAATCAAAGTCTTATATCAATAATATCAATAAAAACCTGTTGATATAAGAATACAAGAAATTCAAGAAATGGAATTGAATATTAACGTCTTTTCGATAATTATTATGTGATATAAAAAATTATACGAGTATTAAATGCACAGTGTGTTCGAAGAATTAGCATAACTCAGCTAAAGCTGACTTTATTTTGCAATTTTCTCAGTGATTTGGCTTTGCTCTATTGTGGAAAAGACATCAAAGCAATGAAGCCAAACGTCAATGGCTTTTACAACAATGCGATGAGTCATAAGATTTTATGAATAGATCATTACCGCAATGCACCGAAATCCCCTTTTTTTGTAATATTGCATTCGTTTACTTGTTACTGGCATAATCAGAAACGTGAGGAAGTCCTAGCCTGGTGAAATATCGTAAATGATACCTTGTCTCAAGAGAACAATCATTATTTGGTGTCATTTTGTCATTTTGCATCTCCCTCACATAACTTGAACATATATATGTATATATATAGAGAGAGAGAAAGAGAGAGAGAGAGAGAGAGATGATAATGCATGAGTGCATGTGTGTGTGTGTTTAAATGTAAAAAACATCGTCAGCAATAAATGAAAACACTCCGTAAACAAATTCAAATTACGAATTTTCGCCCTTCGGGCTTTTATTATCAAGTACGATTTATTTTGAATTAAATATAATAATGTTATCTAAAACAAAGACGCGTCAATATCCACTTACGCGTAACGGTCTATATCAGTATAATATAAGACTATGTCTATGACAGATTTGTTTGTTTGTTTGTTTGTTTTGCTGTTTTGTTTTGTTTTAAATGGCATACGATGTCATAATTGTTGAAAACCCAATGCAATTTAGGTTTGTAATGATTGAAACTAATTCATTTAGAGCATGGGGGAGATAAAACTACTTTGTGATGACGTTTGAGCTAAGAACTCCCCCCCCCCCCCCCCACCCCCCCCCCCCCCCCCCCCCCGTCTTTAGAACATAATATATTTCGGATCATTTTAGAGGGTCCAAATGCAACGTATATTATATTGCGCAATCTCGGTAAACACTTCTATTACAGGTGGCATAAATGAAAAATCCCTTGACGTATTTATAGACTATGACCACTTTTTTTACTTAGCGTAACCAAGGTAAGGCATAAACTCAACAAGTGTTGGTATTATTCTGGTGGTTTGAAATGATGATCTTCAGACGTGCTGATGGTGCTTTTATCCACTGATACAGAATTACGATTAGAGGAGAAGACCTTAAATGACATTTAGTCCACAGATAGAAAGCCATGGCAAGTAGTGGAAAGGATTGTTCAAAACTGGCCCACGGTGTGTTCTATTCTGTGCTAGTGGTCATTGTAATTGTTTTAAGTGGTAAGTATCCTTAAGTCCATAAGCCAACCATTGGGTTCTGATAACAGTTTGTTTATCGACTATGACTAAAATATTTTAAGACTTATGAACTCTGGAATATCATAGATATCTATACTTAAAGAAAAAAAAAACCACGAAAATATGAATAATCCCTAATTAGTATACTAAATACTTAACCGGAAATCACATACATGTGGAAGACATTGGCGAGGGAGTTAGGCGTTGATAGTTCAAAATTAACATGTTAAGTACTGTATTTACTTTGAAATGAATTCATATTACAGTGGGGGATGTGAAATAGAATGTTATTATCATGCAGATATATACTGCGAGAGTAAGCTTGATGTCAGATGACGCAGTAATATGAAATCATGATCTAAGATTTTATCAGGTTTTGTTTTTTTTCTTCCTCCTCCTTCTCCTCCTTTTCTTCTAATTTTTCTTCTTTTTCTGCTAAGCTTCCTCTTCTTCTCCTCCTCCTTCTCCTTCTTAATCTTGTTCTTCTTCAGCTTCTTTGATCTTTTTCTTCTTCTTCTTCTTCTTCATCTTCTTCTTCGTTTTCTTCTTCTTCGTCTTCTTTCCCTTCCTTTTCTTACCCACCGATAATCTGTGTTACAAAATCAATTTAGAATGGTTGTCCCTGACATAATCATGCTCCAAGGACATTTGGTCTGGGATTCATTAAGTCAAATATTTATATATATATAGTAAGGGTCACGGGTTGCAACTGGCTTAGGTGAAAGCTAAGGGTTATAGTTATATATCGTGTTTAATACAAGGTTAAAGAGAATTCGGATAGTGTAGGACTTTGACCACGGAGCAACTGTCGCCAGCACGGCCAGAGCACAGCTTTTAGGACATCGGTCAAATCATACATAAAATGAGAGCTCGATTCATATAAAGACCACTGGAGGGAGACAGGATAAGCTGTCTTTATGAGCACGTGGTTTTTATGTACAGATTTTGTTTGATATAATTTTCAATGAAAAATATTTTTCAAGGGAAAGGACAATTTTCGTCTCTATAGAAAGGTGGCAACTAGAGTAGTTTTGACAGTATAATTACATTCGAAAACATGTACACTCTTGTTGATTAAGAATCAGAACTTGATATCAGCATGGCCATAAATAATAACAATATTTGCAAAAATATTATAAAATAATGCTACAGATATACAGTACTTTTTTGTGCGTTCAAACAGAATTTGACCTTTATAATGTCGTTAATGGGACATCAATTTAGAATTGTTGTGCAATGTACTAAGACCTCATTTTTTAAAAATAGAAATGAGGCCTAATATTTTTAACAATTGATTTGCCCTCAGGGTGACGTAATAGATGATATAGTACAGGTATTTATTGCATGCAAACTGAACAGACATTCCTTTGCTTATGTTAAGAGGTGGCGATGTTTACTTTTAATATTGACATTTTGTGCTCAGTTAAGGTTGCATGGAGCTGCTCCTCATTACAACTGCAGCTTAATAACTCCATAAAATCCCTTAAGGAGCCTTTGGTCTTCAAACTCATCTCTACTTTCTATACCACAAACTCATAATTCTTGGGGTGATTGATCATTTATATATTATAGATGAACAGTATTTCGGCTATATATTGTGGTTTGAATTTCTCTTGACGTTTGAACTCTGTACGTATTGAACTCGAGTGTGTGCTGTTAAATGTAGTTTGTGGGTGCGGGGTGGTGGTACATCCATGGTGTGTGTTTATCGTCACTCCGTGGCCTCGATCGCATGGGGGTGTAATCAACCCCCCCCCCCCCCCCCCGGCCTGAGAGAGCGCCAAAAGAGCCCTGCATTTTCAAGGGTTAATTACCCGTTATAGCCTATACCGTGGGGGAAAAAGATGTGTTATATCATTAATATTGGAAATATAATACTTTCAAGAGACAAATTTAGTGCTCTGAACGTACGAGTCATAAATATATATATATTTTCTTTTAAAATGTTACGCTGTAAAACTTCCTCAGAATCTATGAATTGGAAATTCTCCTTTAACATCGGGCCTATCTTGCTTTGAAAAAAAGTGACCCAGATGAAATTCTGCACAAGATCCTTAAGACGCTCAGGCTCAGTGTTAGATGACTCTATAGATCTAAATATCGTATGTAGCATACATACCATCTCGTCCTCGTATCAATGACCTTCCTGAGATGTTTAATGAGTTCTTCATAAAGAAGGTCACCGATATTCGTGAGAGAATACATACAGCTCCACCCCAATTTGACTTACAACAAGTTCAGATGAGTAGCAGCTTTCATCATAAAACAGTTGATGAAAATTCACCTTCATTGGATTGCTTTGAACCAGTTAACGAGAGTCAAATTCGTAAGATAATTTTCACTTCACCTCCAACTTCCTGTGCAAGTGATCCTATTCCAACATGGCTGTTGAAGAAGCATGTGAATGTTATCCTTCCGTGTATTACATTGATTGTCAATAAGTCTCTTGAGGATGGTACTTTCCCCAATTCTTTTAAGCAAGCTGTTGTTATTCCACTCTTAAAAAAGCCAAATCTGGATAAAGAAGTTCTCCAGAATTACAGACCCGTTTCCAACCTTCAGTTTGTCTCCAAAGTTCTTGAGAGGGTTGTGATGAATCAACTACAGGAGTACTTGGATGAGTACAGTTTAACAGAACCTCTTCAATCGGCATACAAGAAACATCACGGCACAGAGACAGCTCTTGTTAAAGTCCACAGTGATATTCTTCTGGCACTTGATTCCAAGAGGGCTGTTTTTCTTGTACTGCTTGACCTAAGCGCGGCGTTTGACACGATAGACCTTGATATCATGGTTGATCGCTTCAGAGAACGTGGCATAAGAGGTGCTGCACTGTCATGGATCCATTCTTATCTCAATTCCAGATCACAGAAAGTCAAAATTCAAAATTTGTTGTCTTCTGTTCATACTTTAAAATATGGAGTGCCCCAGGGTTCAGTGCTGGGTCCATCGTTTTTTAGTTTGTACATAACTCCGCTTGCCAATATTGCTAGATCCCATGGTATTGATGTTCATCTTTATGCTGACGATATACAGCTGTATACTTCATTTAATCCTTCTGATCCTCTAAATGAGATACACATAAAATTACGTATGGAAGCCTGTATTTCTGAAATGAAAGCTTGGATGATCTGTAACAAACTGCAATTGAATGACAATAAAAGTGAATTCTTGATCATCGCATCTCGCAAGCAATTCTCAAAAATACAGTGCAGCTCTATACAGATTGGCGATTTTGTTGCTTGTGCAAAGTCTAATGTACGTAATCTTGGGTTCAATTTGACTCAGAAATGTCAATGACTTCTCATGTGAATGTAACTTGTAGGAATTTGTTCTATCAAATTCGCAATTTAAATATTGTAAGGAAATCCATGTCCAAGAAAGTTACTTCTTCAGTCATTCATTCATACATTGTTTCCCGCTTAGATTATGGGAATGCTCTCTTGTTCAATGCCAATGGTAATCAGATACTTAAATTACAAAGAGTGCAAAATGCTGCCGCCCGAGTTATCAGTAAAACATCCAAATTCACACACATTACTCCAATTTTGAAAGAACTTCATTGGTTGCCTCTTACTGAACGTATAAAATTCAAAATTCTCATGCTCACATGGAAAGTTATCAATGGTTTTTCTCCTTCATATTTACGTGATCTCATTTCAGACTATGTTCCTTCTAGAAATCTGCGATCCTCGGGTACAGGAATGCTAACTCCTCATAGAGTAAAATGTTCTTTTGGTGAAAAGGCTTTTGCTGCTAATTCTCCTCTACTGTGGAATACACTTCCTAGTAATATACGTAATGCTACTTCCTTAGAATCATTCAAACGTGGTCTTAAGACATACCTTTTCACATCCTACTTTAAGTAAATTAGCTTCCGTTCCTTGTATCCCTCCGCGCCTCTGAATAGGTAACTAGAGAGCAGGCGTGCTTAAATGCTATTTATTATTATTATTATTATAAGTGAATAACTTTCCAACGATATAAATATATTTAAAGTAAAAATTTAATCTATTTGCAACATTTTTTTCGACTTCCAAGAAAGGCTCAGAGTACTCATTTTATGGTGTCACCTGCTTTACCGACCGCCCTTAAAAAAAATTCTTACTTATATAAGGATTTTGTGGCAATACAAACTTATCGTAATCTGCATGAATATATTATTACAATACATGTTTTACATGTAAACATGATTTTCTTGTTACTGAAAATAGATGATTATAATATTAAAGTAATAACTGTTGACAGTTTTGATGAATCTTATCAATTTTGATAATTTGTCTTTTTTGTTCCACAGTCCTCCTGTATTTCTGTATGAACCCTATGGACCCAAGTGAGTTTTTCATTTTTTAAATAATGTTTTTCATGAATAAATGTCGATTGCTCTAGGTTAAAATGAAACAAGACATCTGTACTCTGACACATTAATTCTTTTCATAAGCTTTCTAATTTCCTACATAATGCACAAGCTAAATTTTGAAGACAATCAAAATTGCTTTTTTCTCTTAATTATAATAGAATGAAAATAGTTATTTCATATCTGCAGTTACTAAATAAATGTCTTTATACGAGCATTTTCTGTGCTCATTAAGAGCTCTTGTTTTAGCATGGAGGTTGTTATGTGCCATCCTGAATTGTCATGTTCTTTATGTCTAAATGTCTAAAGCATCTAATTAAATATTGAATTAATGCTATAATAATCGATTTTTATTTATATAGAATATTTATGTATTTTGATAATTTTTCCTTAATCTATCGGATGTCACTTTCAGCTTCTTAGAATTACATTTACTTTTAGGGTAGGCAGTTTATTAAGTCATAGCCATAAACATTAAAAGCCTCGTAAATGGACTAAATAATACGAGACTGACAGCCCACAAGGCCGATAGCCCACAATATTGTCTATGCCGTAGTTTCGAACGTTTGGCCTCGTGGGCTGTCGGTCTCCTTGGCTGTTGATCAACTAAAATAAACCCTTGAAAATGTAAACAATGCCTACGAATATAAACTGAAGATCAAAATATGACTAAAATACAACCTCTCTTTCTCTCTCACGCTCTCTCTCCTTTTCTTGTCTATCTCTCTGTCTCTCTTTCTATTTATGTAAAACCTATTTAATATACTCATATCTAACAGCCCTACCACGGCTCTTAAAACAACCTGAAATACGAAACGTTACTACATCAGCGATCGAGATTGAATGGGAGGACGATTACGACGGTGACGGACCCGTGTGCGGATACATCGTCAATCTGAAATCTCCTTCTTCACTTTCATGGTCGAATGTCGGATTCGCTCCCGCCAATGAAGAGGAGAACGTCTACCGGTACACGATTGCCCGGCTAGATGCCGACACCCTTTACTACATAGGTGTGACCATTCTGCACTGCTCAGGCAGACAAGGGGAAAGGAGTCCAGAAATAAGACAGTCAACAGATGACCATGGTGCGTTCAATTTGAATATCGTCTATAACACTTAAACCTAGACATTCCGTTGTTTTACGGTGTGTTGCTTGTTGTTGTTGTTTTAATGGCTGAAAATGCTGAACCAGAACTACGGGGGATACGAACATACTATGGCGCCCTTAATGACGATACATTAAGTATAATCTGAGTACCAAAACGTACTAAAATGAATACATGCATTATTACGTAAAGAGCTCTTTAAAAATTACATCATATCAACAATAACAGGACAGTGTTTCTCTCTTCCTCTCTAGACCTCTCTGATTTGTGAGACAGCATTACAATACCACTTAAACGTCACGATATATGTTTTGGAGTGTGTTTAGGTCTGATTTTACAAGAAGATATTTTCAGCTTAAAAGTGATACATCACTCATTATAATTACATGTTTTTAACACAGGTATGTTACTTTGGGGGAAAATGGTTTAAAATTCGAAGTCTATTGCAGCTTTCTGTTCTGGAGAAATAGTGCGAGATGACAAAATACGGATCATATCGTCCCAAATCTTTGTACACTAATCAAGCACATTTGTTTATTTATCTATTTTTTTATTATAAATGCAGCTGCTCGCTTTTATTCTAAAATAATGGGGAATTCAATTACAACACGTGCCACGGGTCGTAATGGAAAATGAAAAGCTACATAAAAAAACAAAGGTTTACAAGAAAGTGCAAATATTGTTGCTTACAGATTGCTTGGCGCTTTCATTTGTTTTAAAAATTACATATACAAATTTTATAATCATTCAGAAAATAAAAAATGTATATTGACGATCACTGGCGCAGACAGGGGGGTACCGAAGGAGGGGAATAACTCTCCTCTCCCTGCACCCACCACTGTTACCATGGGTGGTATCCCGGGGATGGGGGTATATCCCCCCCCCCCAAAAAAAAAAAAAAAAAATGAGGTCGGGGATTGCCTGTATATCAACCTCCCCCCCCCCCCCCCCCACCGCCAATATTTTTGGATAAAATAAATAAGAATTATGATACATTAACTTAAAACTAATAATTATCCAAACTCATGATGTTTTATCTTGAAATACAATCATATTCTTTGATGATTAGAAGTAAGGAAATAAGAAATGCCATAATGTCAATGCGAAAATATCGAAGAAAATTCGCTCGCATTGTTATTCTCAATTAAGGGGTTCCGTCCATTGGCGTTGATCCGTGCATTCCTTCTTTTCATTGAAAACCATTTTGGGATGCTCTAAAATGCAAGTTTCATAGACAGATTTTTGAAAAATTCCTTGATGTAGGAAGGGGATACCCCCTCCCACCCCCGCTCGGTCTCTTCGCTTAGTGGTGTATCTAGGGGGCAGGGGGGCACGTGCCCCGGCAGCTCTTGGATGGGGGCAAACAAAAAAAAAGGAGATAAAGAGAAATAAGGGGAAATTAAGAAAAAATCATAATCTATATGCATAACGCGCCCACAAATCCGCAGGATAAATGCACGAGAAATGTAGTGTTTGAAGGTTTGAAACGCGAAAATTTACCAAAGGTCGGTCGCTTTGCTCCCCCGCATAATTATTTTCTTTCAGGATTTCGTAATTTCGCTCCCATAGTATATAGTTCTTAAAATGGCTTAAAGGGTTCAAAAGTTTGAAAAATAAAGATGTAATTGCTTTGCTCGCTATATCATGTAAGTTTCATATGACTCCTGCTAAATATTGCGCTCCCAATATGGGATAAAGTGTATAAAACAGCATTTGCAAAGGTTCAACTTTTGAAAGAAATCTCAACTTCTGATTGCCTTGCTGAATTTCTCGACTCTTTCTCAAGCCTATAGGGTTGTTGGTAGTTCTGCTGCCGATTGAAGAAGTGTGAATAGAATCAATGATTAAAATTCGAGCTTCTCTACTGCTCAGCTGCCAGTTGTCAAATGCAAAATTTCCTGGGAAAATGCGTTTTTTAGAGTTAAAAATGGAAAGATTTGCCGCTGGTCGCTTTGCAACCTCGCTTGTACAATAATGTAGATAGGTTTAAGCATTCGGGGGGGGGGGGGGGGGGGGGGGGGGGGGCGCCTAACTTCACTCTTTACCCCGGGCGCCATAATCCCTAGATACGCCACTGGCTTCGCTCCCTAGCTTGCATGTGAAATGTTGCGTCCAAATAATTAAAAAGCAGTCCGGGCGTCGAAATAGTTTCCGCCTAAAAAATGCAAGCCGTTATCTTTCTCTCAAATTTGCTAAAACATCGGAGCTTTCGCACTTCGCGCGGGAAGTGGGAAACACCCCCTCCCTGCACCCACCCCTGTTACATACAGATTACGTCCAAATAACTGAAAAGTAGTCAGGGCGTCGAACTATAACTTTTCGCTTAAAAAAATGTTTACTACGAGTCGTTTGTCTTTCTCTCAAATTTGCTAAATTTCGCACTTCGCGCGGGAGAGAGGAAACTCCCTGCTCCCTGCACCCACCCCTTGGGGCGCACACTTTGCGTGCTCATCACCAATTTCGCACTCCTAGCGTGCCCCACAACCGCCCCCCCCCCCCCCCCAAAAAAAAAAAAAAAAAAAAAAAAAAAATGAAATCCTGGTTATGCGGTTGGATCCTTCACTATACTCTCACCTTAGCTCCCACTGAAAATCACACCGTGCGTATTTTTGGCCGTCTCGTAGTACTCGTTCACATTTAGAATGATAATCTAAGGAATGATCGGGAGGGGGGGGGGGGGGGGGGTTGCATTACTACTATTAGTTTTTTTTAGAAATGTAATACAATCTAAGTTTAGAATCCATTAGATTCTTGCTTTGTAAATTATTGTGCCGTCACCATTTTTCTTCGCGAAACCTGATGTAGCGTTAAAACGCGGGAAAGACGGAAATTATAAAATTGTTCAAAAGCATAATTTTATTCCACAGAGGCATAACAAAATAGAAGGATGTAGAATTAGTATCCAACTCAACACTTTTAAGTAAAGTAATATAATTTGTTATTATTCAGATAAGTCTGATTGTAATTTAGATGCACAGGCAGTGTGCTCTATGCGTCCTTCCCTCGTCTTTACGTGTCGCTATGTTTCGCTATAAAGCTTCAATGCTCCCATTGCATACAATATTGAAGAGATGATATTAATTGTTCCTATACTGTTACTGCAAGGAGTTAAAATACTCTTCTGTATGTATCATATGACTGCATTCTTATTTGCAATACATGTACCTTGCTTTCCCTTTCCCTCCTTGTCTTCCCTGCTGTACCTATATATCCTTCAAACACCTTAAATTTCCTCACTCTTTCTCTCTCTCTCTCTCTCTATTCAGACACAGGTTAGTTGTATATATGGCCAATTACCGATGTCTTACCAATTTGTTTATTATGTTGTAAATGCTTGGCTTAGCAAACACTGTAACCAATAAGCTAGTTCGGGGTTAGCGCATGGTACTGAGATTGTACAAATGACCCCAAATATCCACAGATATTTTAGACATGGAGGGTCCCTTTATGTGCACTTCAGAAAAATAACTCTGGGAGTGATAGAGGTGCCTCATGAATAGCTTTTGTTTCCCCCTTTAAAAAGAATACTTCCACTTGGATATCATGGAATGCACCATTAGTGCATAATTGAATAATGATTACATGACATTCATGAGCACATATCGAATATTAGTGTCAGTGGGTTTAGAATTTGGTACAGATGACCTTTATCTGCTCATGCTCAGATTGCATCCCCGAAGTGGCTTATTGTGATTATATTGTGTACTTTGCAAATTCATTAAATTTTGTACCAGTGAAAGCAAATTTCGGAATGGACAATAAATCCTCAATTTCAATTTCACTTTCAGCTCCACAGACAGACATTCCATTTGTTCCCACATCTTCAGCTTTTCCATGCTCGGGAAACTGTACAGAATGTCCTACAGACAAACCCAGTGACGACCATTTCTGGAAAATGCGCTTTATAATTGTTGTACCCACTCTATCATCCATCGTTGTTCTGCTACTGCTTCTTCTTATCTGGTACGAGTTATTGTATTATTACTTTTAATATTATTAACACGATAAAAAATTACTTTCGAAAAAAAAAAACTCAAGACGATTTCAATAGCCCTGTCTATCACCTTGAGATATGTGCGAACATTACAATGGTGTATTACATAATCCGAACCTGATTTCTATGGGCAGTACAATAGGCCTTTGAAATTGAACTTGAGTTTATTTTTCGAAAGTAGTTATTATCGTGTGTATCATTATTTTTACATTATTGTCATTATCACCATTATTATTATAATTATCATAATCATTTGTCTATGAAAACTATAGATAAGGCAACCACTGGAACTGTAAGCAATTACCATGATTACGAAATATAAATTAACAAACGTGGCATAAACCCTTCTGTGTTTATTACACTCTAAAAAATAAAGTGCTATTATTAGCACCTCAAGATTTGGAGGAAGCACCCGTAAGGGCATGCATAGGGACTGCACAAATTGTTCTAAAGTAGCACTTGTACAAGTGCTATAATTCAACACCAGTCCAAGTGCTTCTTTAAACACTTTAAGTGTAAAGCCTTTTACACTTCTGGTGCTATTAGACGCATGCAGCTCGCAAAAACAACACTTCTAGTGCATTAAATAACTCATTTTAGAGCCCCCAAAACGGCACTACTAGTGCTAACACTTTTGCACCCAATATAGTCCTAAAGAACACACACAAACAGTATGCACAAAATCACACCTGTAGTGCTGAAAACTCACTATTCTATAGTCTGTTAAACAGCCCTACACTAAGGTCTAGATTTTGTTTTTAGATTGATATGAACTGGTTATATACATAGATGACATCGACTAGAACCATGGCATCTGAGAATTACTTTAGACCAAGTGGCAATTTCGGAGGTTTAATTGTTCCATTTCGGCAATCCCCGTGCGGTCGATCGCGCTCCATGCCTGGCTGATCAACAATTTTCATGTCAACGTCGACAACGCGTACCGTAGACGGTTGGCCACACGCTGAAACATGGCATTTCCACTTCATTGCTTTTCATCATGTTTCATATCCACCACCACAAAAATTAATGTAATTATCATATTATTTGATACCTTTATTCGCATAAAATTACAGAAGTTCTAAATTTAATGTCTTAAAGTTTTACTTACCACGCCATGCCTGTGCAGCAGATGATGGCTCTTGCACTACAGTTGCGTAATAAGCGATTTCGTAATAGACCTGTTTACTAATAAGTGATTCAAATTTTATACATACTTTTGAAACAAAGGTTGTTCTTGACAACCTGAAAGCTTGCCAGAGGCTTGTCAGACATAGCAACAAGTAATGTATGCAAACTCGATTCCAAGTATTGTAGTTCATTCATTAATAACATGTTAATGGATACCTCGTTACTAGGTCCCCAGGAAAGAAACATCCATAAATTTGAATCACTGAGTAAACAGGTCTATTGGCCCATGAGCAACTTTTCGCAAATGACCTTTCCCTTTTTCATTAGGATAGGCATCTTTCCAAAGAAAGATAATACGTAAGCTTGCCCGACATAGCAACCTAAAGTCTTCAAACTCTATGAAAGAAAGACATCATAGACCAGGTGACTAGAATAGCACGTCAATGAACACTTGGGAAAGCGCATTGTTTGCAAGTTGGCTATCATTTGGCAGACTGTCAAATACCAACCATCAATGAACACTTTGTTGCTTTTCAGTGGATTTAATGAAAAGCATAATTAAATGAATATATGAATAATCATTACACAGTCGACGCTTATCTCAGTGCATTTTAAACGAACATGCCAGTTTATGTCAAATGACCTTTATCTGCTCATGCGCAAATCCTAATTACGAAATCGCTCATTAAATCACGGGACGTTGGTCAGCACTTGAAGTGTAAAACAAGCGTCCTAACATTCAGCAGTTACTTTTAGCACTCGATTTTCTGCACCTTATCATCTCCCAGACGCAAATGGCACGTGAGGTGTTAGAAATGGCACGTCAAGTGCAAACTTCCAATTAGCACTCGTGTTTCAGCACTTCAGTTTTTACAGTGTATAAAATACAATGCAAGTTGCATGTACTTACTATTCACGATTCACATGCATTTGAAATTATAGTATTATGTTAAACTAGGAATAACTCATACCATATATCCCATATCACCAATAATTTGGTGAAATATTTTAATTGTATGTTAATGAGAATTATATATTGAGGTTATGTAAATCTTTGACATAAGGACCCGTTTCTTTTCGGATTTTTTTTTTTAATTGTTATTTTCAGATGGCATGTTTTAGGGTCAGATTCCCATTTACATTATTTTTATAATGTACCTAAGGGTCACAGTTTCATTTCAAATTCTGGGATATAATTCTACATTACCAGCGCTTGAGGAGGGGTTTTTAGGATGTTGCCGATAAAAATATCGTTGTATTTTTGTTTGTTTGTTTCTTAGCACTCAGTGTTACCTCAAACATTAATAATGAGAACAACATATACTTACTACATTTTCATATTACAAGTATATTTGCAAACTATTTAACAAAAGATTTTTCAAGTCTTTTTATAATAGCCCGTGGGCCAGTTTTCATTTGGTATAGACTTAGGTATAAGTATTGGTGGTGGTAGTAGTAGCAGTAGTAATTACAGCAGTAATAGTAGTAGTAGTACTACTAAATAGTAGTAGTAGTAGTAGTAGTAGTAGTAATAGTAATATTTGTCCCTCTTGATTCTGAGTTTCTGATCATCATTAATGTCTATTGAAGTCATTAATAATGTAAATTTTCAAACTTTTGTGTATTTATTCCTTCTGCATCTGCAGCTGTTGTGTTCGCAACTATCGGGGGAAAGGTGCGCACTCGGTCGTAACTTAACCGGCTTTCGTAATTCAGCTACTAGCAGCGAGTACACGCAAACAAGTCATCGATACTGTTGACAACCTATGCACTGAAGCAACACTTTCCATTGGGTTGTGGATAATCTTCTTTTTTTTTTTTTAATATAGTAATTACGGTATTCATTCGGTTACCTTTCCTCAATTCCATTTAATTATATTTAAACAGGAGTTTTAAAGAATTAAAGCTATATTGGAAATAATGTAGCAAAATGTAAAAACATGCCATGTTTATGTTTTGCTGGCAGGGGACACTTTTCATCCTTTTAAATTATATTTTATTTAGCCTTTTTAAGAATTTGTTTCAGTAGTTACAAAATTTTCATCCTGATATTTTTGGACTGCTTTTCCAGTAAGTATATTCAGAATATTGATTTAAAAAGCATTTTCTTGCATATATATTTAAGTTGCTTTATAAGTGGTCTATTACTGTATCATTCACGGTTATCTCGTTATTTACGTTTACAGAAATAAATTAGCAAAATATAGAAACACAGCATTTTGCAATCAGGAGACACTTTACATATTTTATATTGCTTTATTATATACATAACAACAACAAAAAAACATTTATTATAACCAACTATATCCAGTCACAGGTAAAAACACTGAAAACAACATATTAAACACATGATGAATATAGAGCCCTCATCGTTCAATGCGATTCAGTGTGCACAAAAGGCATAAGGAGAATCTTGGGAAGTCAACCAAGTAAGAAATTATTGAAAAAATAAATGCTGTGGATCATTTGTCTCCAAAGTCCTTGAAATAATGCGTCATTATTATATAATTGTCATGTGAAAAACATTTGAAAATAATCTATCCGCAGCATTATTTAAAAAAAATATATTTCGACAGCATGTTGACTTTGCAAGATTTTCCCCGTGCCTTTTATATGCACTTAGTAGCATTGAACGATGAGGGCTCTATAGTCATCATGCGTCATTCGCCGTTTTCGACGTTTTTAGCTGTGCTCGGTTTTTTACAGTTGGGTCTGACTGCCGATGCTTTCATTTTTTTCCCTTACTACATTTGGACTGTTTTTTTCCTGTAAACGTATTCCGAGTATTATTTTTGCAACATGAAGGAAATTACTTGGAAGTTGGTGGTATATTATGTAAAACATATTGGGAGATATTTTCCATGATATTCTTCATTATGGATATAAAATGAATCAAAATTAAAGTAATGTGTACGTTCATATCATTAAATACCATGAGTACTGCAATAATAATCATGTCGTAACTTTAATAATTGTACGCCGTCTTTTTCTTTTCCTTATCATATAACTTTCTCTTTTCTCTAGTACCATTATTTTAGAGTTTTGTGTGATGAATTCATTATATACTTTCATTATTTTGGTTTGTTTTTTGTTTTAGATTACATGCTCTTCAATCTTGTAATGATTTTTCATTTTAATAAATAATTAAAATTTGAATTTGAATCTGTTGGGCGCCTACAGTTTTTTTTAAATAAAAACCAGGAATAAGAACCCTGCCCTGTGTCAACTTGGCTTTGAATATTCATCACCGTTTGTGGCGGACCGGTAGGCCAACTTGTATATGTATATATATATAAATCTAAAGGCTACATTTTGTGGACAGTTTTTTTTTTTCTTATTTCTATGCTCAACTGTCCACCTAATGTAGGGGCGCTATTATGACGAAATAAACCGCATTGTTGTGTGTCCACCTAATGTGCCTTTTAGTAATATATATATATATATATATATATATACATGTATATATATCGAAGAAAGATTAAATACTCAGGAGTCAAATAAAAACACCGCAGGAGCCAAAAATTTGGACTGACGTTTCGGTCAAAGACCTTTATCAAAGTAAGACTGAAAATAAACAATCTGATGCAAAAAATTAAGAAGACGCATAAGTTGCCAAGATACAAATAATAAAAACAATAATACCTTTTTGAGCCCAATATCAGTACGCATGAGTAGGGCTGTTCATGTGAGCTAAAATTATTATGCGGGAATTCCCAGTACGTCATACCAAGGGAGTACGTCATGAGTGCTTGTGGGTCTTTAGGGGTCCGGTAAAATCATAACCACGCCGAACGCTGTTGTTGCTTTCTTTCGAGTCGGTGATCTCTCGACTTTGCTCTGCTGACCTATCTCATTATCCGTTGCCAGAGAAATAGCAGGGGAAAAAACTTTTAAAGGTGTTCTTCTCAAATCCCCACCTTCAAAGGATATTTCAACAATAAACCTCACGGTAGCTCTTTGGCACATACAGAAAAGATGAAGAGGTCATCGTGGTGCCATGTTGTTGCATATGTTATATTACTCCTCATCATCGCTGGATTATCTGGTAAGCAAGATGTAGGCTATTGTAAAGGCAACCCCACCACAAGCCATGTGCTTCTTGGGACCCTCGCCTCCTTCCACCTTGTTCTTTTTGTGAATGTATATTTCATTTTCTATTCGATTATGAGAAGGAAATAAATGTATTTTTAATATGAAATCTGATTATTACATCAAACGATCACTCGAAAAGGGGCTAGGTAAAATTTTAACCCACATGGGTAGAAATGAAACATGCAGGCTATTATGTCAAGTAACTCTTTATACAATTGGGGGTAAATGTACCCAGAGACCAGAACTGGATACAAAATTACACAATAAAGGGTAATGTTTTACCCACCAACTATGCATAAAGAATATTCTCCTTTTACTCAGTATCGGGTAATTTCTCTTTTTTTGAACGAACGTGTTTAAAGTATTGTTCTAGATAATACAGCATACCTTTGAATAAATATTTTACTTCGCCGGTCGTGTAATTGAATATAATTTCAGCTTTATCTGTCTGTTTCACATGTTGCTTCTCTACTAAAGGAATTAGTTATCATGATAGAAAATTCAACGCATGAGCAGAATAACACCGGAAATATCTGAATAAAACTTTTAATAATATAATATATATATTTATATATATACTCGAGCATAATTATAGACTTCATTTTTTTATTTTGCTTGTTATGAAAAAGGCGAAATTTATGACATGTCTTGTTAATATTGTAGATATAACAATAATCTGATTTATATTCCATTTCATCTCTTTCATTCTGCAGTATTCGTGTATTTTTATTATAAAAGAACCAACCCAAGTGAGTATTAATATTCTTGTACATGTATATGACATGTATAATCATCATTGCATTCATTATAATAGATGTGCAGCAAAATATCAACTCTCAAGTCAGTAACTTTATACAAAGCAAGTAAAGAAATCAGCTGTCTGCCTGTGTGTACGTGGGAGTATAATTGTGTTCCGAAAAAGTATTAAGCTAACCTTTCTTAAAGAGACAATTATGGTGTAGTAACAAATTCTGCATAGTACAATTAATTAGCAATAATTTATATAGTTGCAAATCACACTTTATTTCTTTTTCAGGTTTATTCGAATAAGTACAGTTAATTTTCTCAATTTATATTATGGCATGCTAAAAAGCACAATTGCAGGTGAATTTCCTAAACCCTTAACAGTAGTTAAAGTTTGATTCTCGTGCTTTTTCTTGGGAAAATAGATTGAAAAAAATTTGGCCTGTCATGTGTCCTTTTAATGTATTGTTTCTGTTTGTTTGATTTGTTGTTGCTGTAGTTTTTTTAATTGTTCATATGTTATCATTGATTAATTGCATTCTGATTTTGTGATCAACATATAACAGGTATACCCTTCACATGGCTGAAGAATAATAGAAACAATTTGTTTATGTCAATTATAATAGTTCATCAAATTAATATCTACTCTCATCCACAAGACATGCATGTAGTCAATTTGGTTTTAAATATCCTTGATATCACATAATTCACAATTTCAAATTGAGAATGCCTACAAGGTTCATATTCTTATGTTGAATATGTATATGTATATGTATCTTATAGTTTTCTATCCTTTAGTTTTCCTCATTATTGTGTGTATACTTAATTTTCGTGTGTTTTTCCTTTATAATGTTGTTGTGTTTGTCTATACATGAAATTCTTGCCAGTATTTAAAGTTGCAAAACCTTATAGATACCGTAGTACATTTTGCTTAATATTGTAAGACCTCAGTTGTTATGGTATAAGCACATATTTATTAGCCTTTCCAGCTATTTCGTGGTCTCACATTACTATTTACATTTGTAAATACCATGGAAATATGTTTCATATATTTTATTTCAGAAAGGGTAATAAATTCATTCATTCATTCATGTATTTGTAATATTCTTAAATGTTTTTTCCCCTGGTTGTGCTAGATTGGTCGGGGAGGAAGACCTGTGGGTCCTGGTAATTAACCCATTGCTTACAGAAACCAGATGGTCCCAGTGTTAAGAATAAGGGAATGGGGGATCAGAAACCAGATGGTCCCAGTGTTAAGAATAAGGGAATGGGGGGATCAGTAATCGACTGGTTAGTTTATCCAATTCCACATCCAGGCAGCCAAGCTGGCGTAACCAGTGTTTTCATCTATTTTTTTTTCTTGTATGTATGAATATATTGTTTTATCTTGATGTATGATGCCAAAATGAACAATAAATGAATAAATAAACTGGTAGGTATGACCCAGGCGTCAATATTGGGTATAGTCGTGGCTCTGTTGATAAATGTAAAACTAATTTCACAACTAATCAGTAATTGTAATTTGTATTGTTTGCTTTGTAACTTGAAGGATGTGACATTGTTTCCTTCTGATTTTCTACTACTCCCCTCTCCCTTTGTTTTTCTTCTCTTCTCTCACTGTAAAACTTTCTCACTCTTACTTTCCCGCTCTTCCTCTCTCTCTCTTTCTCCCCTTCTCTCTCTCTCTCTCTTTCTCATTTCTCTCTCTCTCCTTTGGAGCATATGTCTTCTTTGCAATGATTTGCACTATTGCAGTTGCGGTTATCAATATAATTATGAATCTGTGTATGTTTCCTCGTTTACCTGTTCCTTTTTCTGTCCTGTTTGTCTCTATCTCTCTTTATTCTGTTTCCTTATTTTTACTATTTTACTGCTCCCTTCTCTCTCCCTTCTGTCTGTCTGCATGCGCGCTCTCTCTCTCTCTCCCTCTCCCTCTTTCTCTCTCTCTCTCTATATATATATTTATTTAAATCACAGGACTCTAGTGCAGTTGATATACATATTAGAATCATTTTTAATTTGTAAACAAATCTTTCGGCATATTACTCCCAGTGTTATACGGGGAAGCACATACTTTATAATACATGCGAAAATTGGTTCATGTATAGTCTGCAAGCACAATTTGATACTTCGATCATCAGAAAAATCATTGTAAAATCACAGACAGCGAGAATAAATTATTAACAGGTTTTATTCAATTATCCACACAAAAGTTTGCGTGCGCTATGCATACATATCCTTCACGACCGTCACAGACTTAAACGCGTATTTTCATATTACAAACAGAGGGAGATGAACTGCGAACACTCGACTGTAATCGCCCTTCCGCCCTTGCAAGATATCCTGGGATATGCCTTAGCAGTGGTGTTTGTGTTTTTCCCCCCTCCCCCCACCCCCCCCCCCAACACACCGCTAGTGATTAGAGGTCTGGGGAGCGTTTCATCAAGCGTTTTGTCTGTGATTTGTACCGACAACCGTATAAGCTAATGAAATCCTTGCATTTGATTGGCTGAGAGCAAATTTGTCAGTAAAAATCACTGACAAAACGCTTGATGAAACGCTCCACTGTTTGGCAAAAAAGCTCACTGTTTTTGGTCTTCAAAATTGTTCCTGAAATGCAACTAAAACTTGATTTTTAGATAGAACAAAATCAAAAATTTCCCTACCCCCGGAGGCGCGTTTCCGTTTTACACCGTTGCCTAGGCATTTTTTCGATTAATCGCTTCGAACGTGCTGGTTTCAAAGTCTAGGTTTCAGCTCGCTTCATGCGCTATGCATGAGCTCGAGCTTGCTCTGCACGCGCGAAGTATGAAATCGAATGTACACACGTACTCCTACTCTGCATGTTTGCAGCGATCGGGTGTATGTGTACGTGTACTATAGGGTCTACTGCACTGGTCTACTGTCTCGGATTGTCTATATGGCGATAAAGAATAACATTAGAGTTAATTCATGTTGCATTGCAAGGTAAAAGAATTTTAAAATGTAGCTGAAAGGCAGCTAAGCTGAAACAGTGTTACCAGAAAGCGAGGGAATTAAACAGAATGGTGGGGGACGAGGAATATACGTATAATAATTATAGCCCAGGATCATACATTTAAAAGAAAATTTAGGTGTTTTACTAATATCGAGAAGATAAGAATAATAAGAATAATAATAATTGATTTGAAGAAATATAGTTATATTTGCTACAACTATAACTATAACTATAACTGCGTATCTAGCTGTAACTCTTTGTGCGCCAATTAGAGAAGAGGAAGCCTCATCAGCATGAAAGAAAAAAAAACAAAGAAGACGGCCCTTTCACGCTTCCTTCTGTTTTGCTTTTCCTTTCATCCCCCTTGTCTCTCTTATATATTTTTTTGCTTTTATCGTTCCTTATATATTTTTTTTAGCTCGTTTGCGCACAAGATGAAGTGTAGCTACTGTACAGTTACTGTAATGCATATCTTTGCTGTCTGTGCAGATGCTGTGCATGCTAGACCTCACTGGGGGCGCTGACGACTTAGACTCTTTCACCAGCGCACTTCTTGGATTTTTTCGCGAAAATGCCTAGGCAACGGTGTAAAACGGAAATGCGCGGGTAGACATCCCCTCCGAGACCCTCCCCCTCTCGGGCACTCGGCGCCGTCGCTTCCTCAATAAGGTCCACCTCGTTGGCCTATAGTGGGTCCTAATATATCGTCTGTCTCTTTAACACTACTGTTGAAATGGCTTATGCCTTGAGATAAGACGTATAAATTAATTGAATATAATATTATGTATGATGATCTTAAAGTATTATGCAGTATCATTAGCAAATCGATTATACATTTTGATCCTGGATGCATAAAGGCAAACACAGATTATAATTCGTTTCAGTGGTACACAAACATGCAGTCTCCTGATTCCAAAACTGTTTATAATGCAACACTTGCACATGTTGCTGCATGAATGTTTGCATTGGTAAAGTAATATCAAATAAAACGATTGTTAATTAACGAATCACTAAAAACAAAGCCTTCATATTAATTTCCAATTTAAATTATCACTGTTCACTTTTAGACTGGTATTACTCTACATAAACATTAGCACGGGTGAATGATGATAATGATAGTGACAAAAAAGTCACAGGGGCGGATCCAGGATTTAGTATAAGGGGAGCACACAAATGCAGCTTTGTCAACTTTTGGAAAGCTAGACCCGTATTTTGGGGGTCTTGCCAGCTTCTCGAAAAGTGTCGATTTTTTTTCGCCAGACCTCCACAATTCGCTCAGTGTGTGTGTGTGTGTGTGTGTGTGTGGAGGGGGGGAGGAATTATGGGGTCCAGTTTCCCTCCCTTATTCTCTGACAAGAAAAAACAAACAAAACAAAACAAAAAAAATGGTTTCATTCTAAAGGGGGGGGGGGGGGGCAATCGACAAAAGGACGGATCCTTTATGGTCAAAATGCATACTTTTCTTCCAAGGGGGGGGGGGGGGGGGGCACCTCCGGCCCGTGCCTGGATCCGCCACTGCTATAACATCTGATTGGTACGATCTGATTTGGTACGACATTAATGCAGTCCAACAGCTGTGATGTAATAAAAATGGAAAATAGGCTACAAATTGCTTGAATTAAATTATTTGGTTAAAAAAACAAAGCATTCGGTGTGAATAAAGACGCGTGTCAAATCACTGGTGGCAAAATAGACGTGCCGTATCACAATCAATAGGTTGCCACTCTCCTCTTGAATTACAATACATTTCTTTAAAAAGAGTGTTAAATATCTGAAGAGATGATATTGTTTTAATATGATCTATAGCACTATTCTTATTGCTGTATCTAATTCGGTTATACAATGGCTCTAGAGTTCGTACGTTTTCGTAAGAATGCCTTGAGTCATTCATTCGTCAGACTTACGGCCATCTTACGATTTTTGTTGTCGCAAGATGGTCCTACGTGCAACTCATGACACTCTGAAGTCATTCGTAAGAAGATCTTACGAATTTTTGTATATTTTGTCGAGTTGCAAAACGGCGCTGCTGTGTACTGTCGAAAAATTCTGTGACTGTTGAAAGTTTCACACTTTCAAGATGACAGTAGTGCCAAGGAGACTACGCTGCATCTGCAAGTAGAGGCTTTGGGCTTTATACCCCCTAAAACTCAACAGTTGCACAAATTGTGTACCTGCGCCTTACGAGCACCTTACGAACGGCTTACAAATGCCAAGAGTCGCTCGTACGAATCTCCGTCCGTAAGAGCCCTCTATGAACAGCTTAAGGTGTTCTTACCATCATCGTAAAAATTTAAGGCTTCTAGAATTGTTTCTCGACCCTACAAAATCTTACGCGGTTCTTTCGACGTTCTTACGGCCTCCTTACGAAGAGGGTGTTTCGTACGACGTTGAAAAAATCTTGGACAAGACCATCGACCAGGTTGAAACTTACGGTCTACGAACGCTGGTTTTGTACGGCCTTCTTGAGAAGATCTTACGAAATGGTCTAAAAATCGTTCGTACGGCGTTCGTAGCAGTTCGTAATGGTATTTGTGACGGAGGCTTTAAATTTACTAACTCTTCCACTCTAGCCCCCCCCCCCCTACTCTCTCTCTCTCTCTCTCTCTCCCTCTCTTTCTTCATCTCTATTTCTCACTCTCCTTCTCTCTTCTCTGCTCATAATTATGCAATGTTATCATTTCCATCTTACATGACAATCATCATACACTTATTTGCTGTAATCAGAGGGTGACCTTGTAAGTTATTACTCAGAATCATGGATATGTATAAATAAAATTGTTCGGCAGACTTTGTTCAAGTTGAGCACAATACGGCACACGTTGCTTTGTCAGTGTACTAAATTGACGCGAAAGCGTTATAACGGTTTAGCGTTAAAATTGCTGATTGTTACTTTATAAGCCCCGCACAGCAAGGCCAATGATTTTCCTATTCTCTTATTAGTCGTTCGCCCGTCTTTGACGCAAGTGTTGTGCATACTGAAAAGGAAGACAGAGGGAAGAGAATCAAAGAAATGCTTAAGGGAAAAGGGAAGACATAGAGAAGAAAAACAAAGAAATACATAAAGACTAAAAAAAGATATAGAGAATAAAAAACAAAGAAAGACATAAGGAAAAAGGGAAGACAGAGAAAAGAAAAACAAAGGAATACATAATGGAAAAAAGAAAAGGGAAGAAGAACAAAGAAATACATCAGGAAAAAAAGGAAGACAGAGAGAAAAAACACAAAGAAATACATAAACAACTAAAAAGGAGACAGAGAGAATAAAAATAAAGAAATACATAAGAAATTAAAAAGAGGACAAAGAGGAAAAACAAAGAAATACATAAGAAGAAAAAACAAGATAGAAGAAAAACAAAGAAATACATAAAGACATTAAAAGAAGATAGAGAGAAGAAAACAAAGAAATACATAAACAACTAAAAAGGAGGCAAAAAGGAGACAGAGAGAATGAAAATAAAGAAATACATACGAAATTAAAAAGAAGACAGAGAGGAAAAACAAAGAAAATTATATAAAAGAAAAAGAAGATGGTGGTTTTGGGTGAATTTACTACACTGTTTGTTGGGAAACAAATTAAATTAACAACTAAATAATGTGCTCATGGCGTGTCTAGCTGAAAACGAGTTGAACAATAATTGGCCCTGTTCGTGCTTATGCATGATGGCCGAAAATCGAAAATGATTATTACAGATTTCGGTATTTTTCTATACCTGTATAGATTGTATTGATTTTATCATGCTGCTGTTATATAAGACAGAATATTTTATGATTGATTGAATTTATTTTGTTTTCTTTCCAAATGAGGTACGTGCTGTAAAGTGTAATTTATCCAAGAGAAAGAAAAACGACTGATCCCCTGTTATAAATAAACGTCAAATATGAAGCAAATGCTTGATAAATGAAAACCAATTCTTTCTATGCAAGCACGTAATTACTAGTCACGTGGAAACTATATGCTTTTGTTAGTTTCATAGATACGGCCCCCGGGGGGGGGGGGGGGGCACTCAGTATATAGTGTGCGGTGAGTATGTGCTGCCCAGAAGACCCCTATTTTTACACTCAAATTTCTGTTCCAATGCATACCATTATTTTCTTGTTGAGAAAATATAAATGGATTTTTAAAAGCCATTTTCAAAACAAATTTGCTCTGTGAAGCGTCGATGGATTAGTGCCATCAATATATCAATAGAAAGCATGTTAGTTCTACTTTATGAAAAGTTAATAATTAAATTTATACAGCTCATATATTGTTTAAAATTACCGTTTTGTTTTGAGTTTCTTTTTTCGCTGGGACACACTGCATATAATATGGATATCGATAATGTACCTTTATCTATAATATACGTGCATGTTTCTATTTCATAGCCTTGCCGCATCTCAAATATCAACCTCAAGTAGACAGCTTCACTAACTCATCCATCTGGATAAAATGGACCGACGACTACGTAGGCAACGGGCCCGTATGCGGATACATCGTCCATCTGAAGTCTCATTTTTCGCCAGAATGGTCAAATGTCGGATTCGTTACCGTCGATAAAGAGGTGCATGACTTGAAGTTCTTGATAGATCGACTTGATGCTGACACCCGCTACGGTATCGGGGTAACCGTTTTACATTGCTCGGGCAGGGAAGGAGAAATGAGTCCAGAAATAGACCAGAAAACGAAGGACTATGGTGTGTGTTGCTTCACTTGTCTAAACATAAACTATGATCCCCCCGCCCTGTTCGCGATCCCACACAATGGGCTACTCGATGAAAATTATTCGCCTATAGTAAACTGTTCCAAAGATGATTTAAATTAACATTTAGTTTTCAGTCAAAGGTGTGGAGAAAGGTACAAATACAGCATGTTTAGAATCATATTTTATGTAGCTTGCGATTTGTATTTATACAACAAGACACGTACAGCACTTCCCCAGGTAAATTAGAATGGATATTTAACAACAAAAAGAGTATATCGGTTTACAACCCATGAACCCACCCCCCCCCCCCCCGCCTCCTAAAACGTTTTTCCTTTTCATGCTGTTACTAAATATGTTTATCAACATGTTTATCAGGTTTATCTTCAAGTTATGAAGGTTTACTAGTGACTCTTGCTTCCGTCAATGGACGAAAGTTCACATTTTGTGTTTGATGACTTGATTGTCATCACTGAGGGGTTTTGATTAATATTCCCTCTCATTTCTATTCCTCTTTACTTTTCTTGCAAACTTTACGATAAGTTCTACCCAGCCTGGCGCATCCACCAATCGAGACAGCCGTTGGGACGTCGTACGCAACTATCGAATGGCAAGAACAACACAATGGCGATGAGCCCTTATGTGGCTATGCGATTGACAAGAGTGCCTCCGCTGATGATACCCCATCATGGTCGACTGTTGGCTTCGTATTTGTCCAGCCAGGATCGCAGTCCGATGGCGACTTTATATTCAACATAACTGACCTGGATCCTGACACCATGTACCAAATCTCAGTTAGGCCTGTCCTTTGCGATGGAGGAAGGGCACTGGAATCTGGCGCCGAACCTCTACTTACTTTAATTACGTCTCCCATTGGTGAGTCTTTAAACTATTTATAGCATTGGTTTTGATCCTTAATAACAGTGGCGGATCTAGGGGGGGGGGGGTTTAGGGGCACATCCGGCCCGTGACCCCCCCCCCCGGGAAACCGTACCCCATAACCCCCCCCCCCCCCGAGCGAATTTTTGAAGTCTGGCGATAAAACATTTTCGTCGGCACCCCCTTTTTTTGAAGAAAACTATGCATTTTGACCATAAAGGATGCCCCCTTTTCGGAGTTCTCGCGAGACCCCCCCCCAAAAAAAAAAAAAAATATATATAAATAAAATAAAATAAATGTGTATTATTTAGCTATATTTGAAGGTGCTTGTGCCAAGGTTTGTAACACCATCGAATGATGCAAAAGCAAAGGGCATTTTTATCTGATGACTTAGTGGGATAGGCCTAACTACTAAAAGGTTAGAACTGTATTTTGAGGTGCTTGATCAATTTTATGTACTCCGAGGCGTCCGTACAGGGACAAATATTTCTCAATCCCCGCTCTCTTTTGCTTGTCAGAGAATTAAAGAGGGAAACTGGACCCCATAGCAACACCCCCTCCCCCCCCCCCCCCGAGCGAATTTTGGAGGTCTGGCAAAAAAAAATGTCGCCCCCCACTGAGCGACTTTTCAAGAAGCTGGCATGACTCAAAAAATACGGGTCTACATTTTCCAAAAGTTGACAAACCTGCATTTGGGTGTGTCCCCCTTCCCCCCCTGCCCTTATACTAATTCCTAGAGGGGGGGGGGGGGGGGGGCAATGACAACCATGGGCGGCGATCCCGATAGTATAGCAACCAATGGTAATGGCTACAACACATCTTGCAAAAAGATGAAACATTGGATAAACCCTTACATATCGACGCATTTTTTTAGGGGGGGGGGGAATGATTATTCAGAAATAATAGACAATTCAAAAATAAAGAAATGTAAACAGAACAGATCATGTACCTTGTCAATCTTTTTTTCCCACTATTGCCTCTAATTCTATTTTATAAAAAATAAAATGACACAGAAGATACCAAGTGAACGCAAACTTCGAACATAATGTAATACATGTACAACTATGATCGAATATAAGGCTAAGGCTAAGGTTTGTCTGTAGTATTAGACCAACGGATATTAGACCAAGTGAACATTAGACCAAACTGTTATTAGACGAATTGATAAAAAAAAAGTGATGATTAGACGATGTGGGTGTTAGACCAACTGGGTTTAGACATAATGACTATTAGATGAAATGATGATTAGACCATATGAACTAAGTGAACATTAGACGAAATGATTATTAGACCAAGTGATGTTTAGACTAAATGGGTGTAAACCACATGGGTATTAAACCAAATAGGTTTTAGACAAATTGGCTATAGACGAAGTGGTAATTAGACGAAGTGATTAAACTGATTATTAGACCAAATGGCTATTAGACGAAATGTAGATTAGACGAATTGGTGATGGACGAATAGACCGAATGATATTGGACCATTTGGTTTTTAGACCAACTGGCATTAGACCAAGTGGCAATTTACCATAATAACTTACATCGGTGCATTATTTCCAAGCAATGAGTTTTTACATTTGCGGTCGACGTGTTATGACATTTGTGGTAAAAATGGATTTTTTTACATTTGTAGGCGAAATGTTTTTACATTTGTGGTTAAACAGATTTTTACATTTGTGGGCGATTTTTATTACATTTGTGGTTATTTTTACACTTGTGGTTGACATGTTATGACATTTGTGGTTATTTTGACATTTGCAGGTGCAATGTTTTTACATTTGTGGTAATTTTTACATTTGTGGTTGATTTTTACATTTGTGGGCTCTACATGCCCCGCCCTTATACTAATTCCTAGATCTGCCCCTGGCTTAACCCCTTGGCACAGTAAGAGTTAAAATGATTCTTTCTTGATCCCGAGAGTCCAGTAAATTATATCTGAAAGAGAAAATGAAAGTATGAAACAATTAAAGATGCAACAATAGCGGCTGATCTCCTGTAATAAATAAACGTCACGTATTAAGACCAAGTTACTAACGATGAGCTTGAGTATATGAAGCAAATAAAACACAGATATTAGTTATATGCAAGCAAGTAATTACTATTCATGGGAAAGTTCTGTATTTTCTTGCTCGGAGAACGTCCTTCCATTTGTTTGCTATCAGTCGCTAGGCTTTTGTTAGTTTCCTAGCAACGGCCGAATAACATACTGGGGATTCCCAGTGTAATTATACCGGTGAATTAATCCCTAGTCTGCAAGCGCAGACTGCCTTTGAGCGCCATCCCGCCCACAGCGATTGTTCTCCCTGTGACGGAGCGATTTCGGTTTACATTGCCGGTAATGGGAATTTTGGTGGTGCTTTTTACTTTGATTGCTCATTGCACCTCACTCGGTCATTTTCGTGATTTTTAGTAAATGTAAACATGACAGGTCAAACTTTTCTCTTTCTTAGAATATAACTTTTGTTCATCAAAACAAACAATAAGGTCTGTTATTTTAGAGGGGGGGGGGGAGGGGGGGGGGGGGGGGGGCAATGACAACCATGGGCGGCGATCCCGATAGTATAGCAACCAATGGTAATGGCTACAACACATCTTGCAAAAAGATGAAACATTGGATAAACCCTTACATATCGACGCATTTTTTTAGGGGGGGGGAATGATTATTCAGAAATAATAGACAATTTAAAAATAAAGAAATGTAAACAGAACAGATCATGTACCTTGTCAATCTTTTTTCCCCACTATTGCCTCTAATTCTATTTTATAAAAAATAAAATGACACAGAAGATACCAAGTGAACGCAAACTTCGAACATAATGTAATACATGTACAACTATGATCGAATATAAGGCTACGGCTAAGGTTTGTCTGTAGTATTAGACCAACGGATATTAAAACCAAGTGAACATTAGACCAAACTGTTATTAGACGAATTGATAATTGGACCAAACGATAATTAGCTAAAATGGTAATTAGACGAAGTGATGATTAGACGATGTGGGTGTAAGACCAACTGGGTTTAGACATAATGGCTATTAGATGAAATGATGATTAGACCATTTGAACCAAGTGAACATTAGACGAAATGATTATTAGACCAAGTGATGTTTAGACTAAATGGGTCTAAACCACATGGGTATTAAACCAAATAGGTTTTAGACGAATTGGCTATAGACGAAGTGGTGATTAGACGAAGTGATTAAACTGATTATTAGACCAAATGGCTATTAGACGAAATGTAGATTAGACGAATTGGTGATGGACGAATAGACCGAATGATATTGGACCATTTGGTTTTTAGACCAACTGGCATTAGACCAAGTGGCAATTTATCATAATAACTTACATCGGTGCATTATTTGCAAGCAATGAGTTTTTACATTTGCGGTCGACGTGTTATGACATTTGTGGTAAAAATGGATTTTTTTTACATTTGTAGGCGAAATGTTTTTACATTTGTGGTTAAACAGATTTTTACATTTGTGGGCGATTTTTATTACATTTGTGGTTATTTTTACACTTGTGGTTGACATGTTATGACATTTGTGGTTATTTTGACATTTGCAGGTGCAATGTTTTTACATTTGTGGTAATTTTTACATTTGTGGTTGATTTTTACATTTGTGGGCTCTACATGCCCCCGCCCTTATACTAATTCCTAGATCTGCCCTGGCTTAACCCTTGGCACAGTAAGAGTTAAAATGATTCTTTCTTGATCCCGAGAGTCCAGTAAATTATATCTGAAAGAGAAAATGAAAGTATGAAACAATTAAAGATGCAACAATAGCGGCTGATCTCCTGTAATAAATAAACGTCACGTATTAAGACCAAGTTACTAACGATGAGCTTGAGTATATGAAGCAAATGAAACACAGATATTAGTTATATGCAAGCAAGTAATTACTATTCATGGGAAAGTTCTGTATTTTCTTGCTCGGAGAACGTCCTTCCATTTGTTTGCTATCAGTCGCTAGGCTTTTGTTAGTTTCCTAGCAACGGCCGAATAACATACTGGGGATTCCCAGTGTAATTATACCGGTGAATTAATCCCTAGTCTGCAAGCGCAGACTGCCTTTGAGCGCCATCCCGCCCACAGCGATTGTTCTCCCTGTGACGGAGCGATTTCGGTTTACATTGCCGGTAATGGGAATTTTGGTGGTGCTTTCTACTTTGATTGCTCATTGCACCTCACTCGGTCATTTTCGTGATTTTTAGTAAATGTAAACATGACAGGTCAAACTTTTCTCTTTCTTAGAATATAACTTTTGTTCATCAAAACAAACAATAAGGTCTGTTATTTTAGAGGGGGGGGGGGGGGGGGGGGAGGGGGGGGGGGGCAATGACAACCATGGGCGGCGATCCCGATAGTATAGCAACCAATGGTAATGGCTACAACACATCTTGCAAAAAGATGAAATAGACAATTCAAAAATAAAGAAATGTAAACAGAACAGATCATGTACCTTGTCAATCTTTTTTTCCCACTATTGCCTCTAATTCTATTTTATAAAAAATAAAATGACACAGAAGATACCAAGTGAACGCAAACTTCGAACATAATGTAATACATGTACAACTATGATCGAATATAATATTTTATGTAGCCCTATTGTCGAAGAAAGACAAATAAGGGCATTCTCATACTCTCGAAAGACCCTCAATGCTAGCACAGTATTTTTAAAAATTAAAATCAAGATGTTTATAAGACAAAATATGTGTGAGTTGTAAGTTGATTCTGATGTAGGCTTACAGCTTAGTGACCAAATCAAGATATCGTTGTATGTGATGTTGCAGAATCTGCAATAACACACCCCTCCCCCTTTTTATTTAACAGCGGAGGACAGAATCGGGAATAAATTATTAAGACGCATGCAAATAAAGCTCTCAAATGCGTGTAATGTTTTTCCTTTTTCACACAAATCCCAGTCATCAGGAAAAACATTTAACAGGCAGACTGGTTTTGGTTATATCCCTCACGAGATTTTAATTCATATGCGTTCGTCTCCATCTTTGGTCTCGACATGTATATAAATTGTGGTGATGATGATGATGCCAACAATGATCATGATAATGAGTAGTTATAATCATGAATATAATACACATGTAATATTGTTGTGTTTTAAATCTTGCGCTTGCTTTCTTTCTCACTCATTGCAAGGAGCTTGTAATTATGTTGCTTGGCATTTTTTCAACGATGGCGGAGCCTTCATTCCCAGGAAAATTCTCATATTCATGTCTGTAGCGCTGGAGTTACTCAAGACAAGAGTATTCTTTCGTAGGGAGAGAGAGAGAGAGAGAGGGAGAGAGAGAGGGAGAAGGGTGAGGAGGCGCTTTTCAGAACATGACATATGAACATTTAATTTGCCGCCTAAAGCCCAAAGACCGCGTCAGGTTTGATAGATATATTTTACGCATAACATAATTATATGCTCTAAAATGGCTACATGCCCTCATAAACGCAGGCCCGAGTGGCTCTTTGTATTTTCATGTATTCAGTAGATTGAACTCTTCTTTGAAAACGCTGATCTTCCTTTTGAGAGTGGTTGCTTTATTTGTCATGAACGCACCGCATATTTGTTGCGTGTGACACCGTTGTAAAGGTGTCTGTTCAAATAAATGAATAAAAATAAAAATGAATAAATAAAATTTGGTATTCTTTTGTTCCTCTTAGGGGTGGGGCCTGCATGTTCCACGCAGCTGAGATAAGCACTTCATTTTCAAAAGAGCAGATCAATGGTCCATTCATGAATGATGTGCTAAATTGGTCAATTTGATAGCATGAAAGGAGTATTGTCAAAGTTTGCTCTCTGGTAAATAATAAAAGGGAGAAGAATCACTATGACCTTCATCAATGCATACTTTTATAAACACAGCTTTATATTGAAAGTAAGGTCATTTTACATGGAAGACACGCAATTCAAATTCCTCAAAATAGGTCAATGAAGGTGTAAATCATGATGCTTGTGAAATATATATTCCATTGTGGTTTATATAATATACTCAATGAAAAGTATAACTCCAGCACTTTTCTTCTTATAACTTGGATAATGTGTGATGCGATATATTCATTGAAATGCAATGTATGCCGCAAACTTTCCTATCCAATATTTTGAGTGGTTATTTGTGACTAAGTGAAACAGGCGTAGCACAAATTTGTTTAAAATGAAAATGTGAATATCATCATTAAAAATAAATACAATACGTGAGATGTCTTATAATGCTTTTTTCTTCTTATCATAGATCTCCGAATGTTTAATAGACTGTTATTTTCATATAATATTTTCCAGCACTGTATCTAAATCTAATTTTATGTAATACATTGACGTAAAAGATACAAGCGGGGCCAAAACGTTAATTTCCTTTTTATCTTATAGATAACATATGGAGAAAGTCGGTCTGATTTTTATATCTTTATATCCCCCTTTTTTAATAAATAAAAGTTCGATAATGAGGTGCGAGTATAAGTGTATCGATGGGAAATGTATAAATCAATTTTTTTGTTCATTTCTTAGGAGTAGGGACAACCCGAAAAAAAATGGGGATCGAAGTTAATACGAGGTTTTTTTCAGACGCTTTATATTGTAGCTCTTCTTGTAAGTTGGCAGAACTATTTGGATGAAAAACATATGTCACGTTAGCTCACATCGGAAAATGTGATAAGAGTGAGGCATGATAAAGCGTCAAAAGATAAAGGATTGCATACTTTTATAGAAATGATTTTGCGTTTTATTCCCGCATTTCATGCAGTTTTTCTTTTGAAGAGGTGTGGCTAATTACGAGTTATTCGCCGTATCTTGGAGTTTAATCGATTTGAAAATAAAGAGAACAGCAGAAAAAGACCTTGAAATAGAGAGTGTAGTAATTCATGTTATGAGATAATGAGGAAAATAATGAAGAGAATGAAACACAGTTAAAACATTACAGCGATAAGAAAACAAGATCCCAACAAATATGTATCATGTAAGGATAATTAACACAACAAAAGAACGCAAAGATGAAAAAAGGGTTATTACACTTGCATAAAGTAAGAATGAATACAGTTATTAATTACATATAATTATTTAAACTTTTATAACTCAAATCAGAAATAAAAGAGACATAAAAAAAGCAAAGCAAAATAGGGGTAGATCCAGGAGGATCCCCAAGAGGGGAAAACAATTCCCCCCAAAAAATTACGAAAGGGCCAATTAGATTTTAAAATTTGCATGTACTTTCAAGGCGGAGGGGGCATAAATAGTATGTCCCATGTTCATTTTCGTCCAAGGGGGTGGGGGGGGGGGGGGGGGTGTACGAGCTAGTTATCCCCTTGGTCCGCCACTGAAGTAAAACACAACAAAACTAAAGTGAAACAGGCACAGATATTATTAAAATGGGTAACATAAGAAAATGGTAATAAATAAGTATTAGAAATACCTCTGATGCCACATATGTTTTTAAATTTGTATTGAGCTCTTCTTGGAGTGAAAACTGATTTTGTAACCATGTTTTAAAAAATCTTTTAGCAAATATTTTTAAATGCGATAGAGTATCCGAGAGCAATATATTTATCTTATATATATATATATATATAAACAAACAATGGATAAAGACGCTCCGTGAACAATGTTGTAGTACAAATTTTCGCCAATTTGTACTTCAACATTGTTCACAGACTGTCTTTATTCATTGTTTTTAACTATTCATCTCCGAGCAGAACTTTTTATGTATGTATATATATATATATATATACTTTTTTTCCATAATGTTTTTATTAGAGATTTCATTGAAAATACATCAATACACATAAATCAATATAAACAAGCAAAGAAATCTCAACAAAAGTACATACATAAACCAAAACCAAAAGCACACCCCTACCCCATGAATATTTCTATAATTTGTTATTCTGATTTCATCACAAAAATGTAACTTATTCTTCAAAATGAGATTCTTTTTCCACTTCACTGATAACAAAATACAATTCTTTTTCAGTAAACTTAATTCATGAACAATTCATACATTGACTGAAGAACAAACAAAATTAAATTAAGACACATATATAACAGACTTTAAAATATCTACCCCCACACACACACCAACACACACCCACACATCTCATCATCATACACACCTACACACACTATAGACACCTGCACACATACACGCACTTACACACTGACTGCCATCAGTCTTGATGAATTAAAAGATAAATGACTTGACACTGGTTGTACATGTAGTTCAATGCTTTCCCATTTTTGTAGATGTTTACCTAACTTGTTCCTTTTTATAGCTAACTCCTTTTCCTTATCCCTATATTCCAATATTATTTTAAACAAGAAATATCTAGTTTGGGAATTGCGCCCTCTGAAAGTGACCGAAATATGATATACTTAATTATAAAAATTAGAGTATTGCAGCTCTTAACCCTAATGAATTTCCCATTATACCAACATGAATAGTTTCCCACTGTACGTTTTGTAGTTCTACTAATCCTAATCTTTCTATCACTCCCTGCCACAAAGGCTTAACATATACACAATCCCAAAATAAATGTGAGTATTACTCATTCATTTGTTTACAAAAAGAGCACTGGTCATTTTCAACATAGCCAAATCTTAACAGATGTTCTTTTGTATAAATTGCTCCATGGAGTAATTTGTACTGAAATTCCTTAACTTTTAATAAAAGTGTTGTGATTCTGGGTCTTACAAAAATATCTTTTATTTCCTTTTTTGAAAACTCAAAATTATTTTGACCATCCCGAATTCGTAAAGTGTATGAATGTTGCAAAGCTGTAATAAAATGATCGTACACCTTTCAAGATGATACATCTCTCAGTAGGATCATATTTCTAAATACCTTTAAGGTAATGTTGTAGTCTCGAACATCTACTGAGTACTAGTTGTCTGACCCCCCATCATATTTTCCGCTCTCTAAAATTATATTACATATTTCCCAAATATTAGCTATATTTTCACTACACAGGCCTAAATTCTGAAAGTATGCCAGTGGTCTGATTTGATTCTTATCGAAAATGTGATTAACTAAATAGATATCTTTCTTATACAATTCTTCATGAAAAATCATTTTACTTTTACGAAGATAATTTTTGTTATTAAATATTATTGGATTATTTTTTCCCGTCTTGAATATTCCTGCAGCTCTCCATATCTTGCCATGCTTTTAACATTTCTAAATAAAATATTGGTGTTTTAATTGTAAATAGTTTCACATCATAGTTGCACAGGGAAATAAATCTTCCCCCTAATATCTTAAAGCTATGGTCAAAATACAGTTTTCATTCCATGTTCCTTACTCCATATAGAAGTCTCTTTAACCACATAAGTCTTTGGGTTTTCACAAATAATTCAAAATCGATCATTCTTAAACCTCCATCATCATAGTCTTGGTAGCAGATTGCTCTTTTTATACGATCTTTCCCATTCCATATGAATTCAAAACATAATTTCTTAACTTCAGCTACCACCCATTTCGGAACAACTAAAGCTGAAGAAACATAATTCAGTTTTGACAGAGCAAACGTTTTAAGTAGATGAATTTTCCCCATCACGGTCAAATCCCTTTGCTTCCACCATCCTAAAAGTCTTTTTATTTTACTAAGTATCTCTTTAATTTTTAACAAATAAAGTCATGTCATCAGCGTACAAGACTTGTCGAATTTCAAAATCACCAAACTCTACACCTTTGATTATATTATCATTTCTTAATGTATGTGCCAATATCTCAATTACTAAGAGGAACAGATATGGAGAAAGTGGGTCACCTTGCCTCACCCCTCGCTTAATATCAAAATATCCGGTCGAGAAACCTCCATTCCTAACACAACTTCTGATTCCATTGTACATTGTTTTAACCCATGAACAAAAAGACGGACCAAAACTAAATAATTCTATAACTTTGAAAAGGAAATTGTGGGAAACAGAGTCAAAAGCCTTTTCAAAATCAACTGCAATTAAAAAAAAAAATCTTGCTCACAATTAATACTATGAAAAATCATATCGTCTATCAAACGTATTGCTTCTCCAATATATCTGTTTTTCATATAACCCACTTGATCTAAATGAATGATTTCATTTAAAACATCTTTAATTCGGGTTGCCATAACCTTTGCAAGTATCTTGTAGTCTGCATTAATATTTTAATAATGTGATTGGTCTATAATTTTTAATATATAATGGATTTTTATCTTCTTTTTCAATCAACGTGTCTGATTACACTTTGTTTCTGGGATGTCGATAATCTTCCCATATCAGCAGTTTCATTAAAAAACTTCAACCAAAAGCTTCCCTAACTGTGGCCAAAAAGTAAGATAAAATTCTATTGTAAATCCATCATTTCCAGGAGATTTATTAGTTTTCATACTCTTTAACGCTTTATGACACTCATCTATGGTAACTTTCCCTTCACAAGAAATTCTGCTTCCATCATCCAATTTGGGGATATTCTTACACATGTTATCAATGAATACATCTCCTATCGAGGTTTTTTCAGAATAAACTTGTCACAAAATGATCGAATTATTTGCATTATAACATTTCTTTCTTTTGTTTTTTCCCTTTCTCATTGCACAGTTCCCGTATAATTGTTTTCTTTTTGTTCCACTGAAGTAACTGTTCGAAATATTCTTATTCTGTTCACCTTCTTCGTACCAAGCTGCTCTTGACATAACTTTTAGTCCCTCTACACGGTTATTATATAATTTATTTAAACTAATCTTTTTATTTTCCATGTCTTTAATAATTGTTAAACTTTCAGCAGAAGTTGCCAAATCTTTCTCAAGCATTTTTTTTCATTTTCAAGTTGTTCTATGCAAGTCCTTTTCTCTTTTGATTTTTTTCTTCAAAACTTCATTGCAAAACTTCTCATTTTCATTTTAAGAAAATCCCCAAAAGACGATTTAGATTCGAATTCCTTTAACCACTTTGTCTCTATCGTTCTTTTATTTCCTCTAACATTCCCTGAACAAAATCTCTATCTAAGCATAAACTGTTATTGAATTTCCAATACGACTTTCCGTTTCTTTCATAGCTCCTAGTAGATTTCAATTCAAAAAAGATGCTCGAATGGTCAGGAGTTATTGACGTTATTATATCACAATTACTTACTCTAGTTTCTAAACATTTTGAGATGAACCAATAGTCTAAACGACTTTGGACCAATGGATTATTTTGTCTAAAAGTAAATTTCTTAATTCGTGGGTTCTGTTTCCTCCATATATCAATTAAACCTTGTTTCTTTAAAAATATCTCCAAATGGTCTACAAAGGTAGTTCTCACATTAACATTTCTTCCAAAATAATCTAAGTCTTTATCTATTATTACATTAAAATCTCCCCCCCCCCAAAAAAAAAATAAAAAAAATAATCAAATAGTTACAAGACAACAGCTCAGAAATACAGCTATCTAACTGTTTAAAAAAAAATCTACTTGTTGTTGTACCTTTTCCCTTGTCGGGAAATAAACATTTCCTAGCAATACATTTCCCCCATTAAGTCTCCTTTGAGGAATATATAAAGCGTCCGTCATTATCTTTCACCACCCTTTCCATTTTGAAATTAAATCCTGGGGCTAGTAAAACAAGTACATCTTTGCTGTGATTTGTCCCGTGACTGAAAATTAATTGCCCTTCCAATCCTTTTCCCAATCTCCCTCAATATCCTGTGAACTATAAGTCTCTTGTAATAAAATTATATCACCTCTTTGCTCTCTAATCCAATCAAAAATTGTTTTCCTCTTGTGTCTGTCCCTTATACCCCTGACATTAACTGAAATGAAATTTAAACCCTCCATAACATATGAACTATTTTAAACAAACAACCCGAGCAGGACAACATTTTATCAAATAAACAATCTAGCAAATCGAAAACTGTTGCACCAATGTCAGTGAAAAAAATCTAAGCATCTAAAAACTAACTCTCGAGAGTGGAATATTATATAAGTTTGTATTCTCATTACAAGAATGAAGGCAGCCACGCACACAACACACATCACGACACACACAAACACACCCAACATCACCCCAACAAACATCCAAACCCTGCACACGCTCTACCGCACACACACACACATTGTAGTGCGAGAGCCTGAGCCCCTCCCTCCCCTTCATAACTTAAACTTGTAAAATCTGCATTGATTTTCTTATTTACTATATAAATCTATATACCTACCTATTATGCCAGTAGTCTTGACTTTGTTATTAAATATTATTGGATTATTTTTTCCCGTCTTGAATATTCCTGCAGCTCTCCATATCTTGCCATGCTTTTAACATTTCTAAATAAAATATTGGTGTTTTAATTGTAAATAGTTTCACATCATAGTTGCAAAGGGAAATACATCTTCCCCCTAATATCTTAAAGCTATGGTCAAAATACAGTTTTCATTCCATGTTCCTTACTCCATATAGAAGTCTCTTTAACCACATAAGTCTTTGGGTTTTCACAAATAATTCAAAATCGATCATTCTTAAACCTCCATCATCATAGTCTTGGTAGCAGATTGCTCTTTTTATACGATCTTTCCCATTCCATATGAATTCAAAACATAATTTCTTAACTTCAGCTACCACCCATTTCGGAACAACTAAAGCTGAAGAAACATAATTCAGTTTTGACAGAGCAAACGTTTTAAGTAGATGAATTTTCCCCATCACGGTCAAATCCCTTTGCTTCCACCATCCCAAAAGTCTTTTTATTTTACTAAGCAGAACTTTCATTTTTAACAAATAAAGTCATGTCATCAGCGTACAAGACTTGTCGAATTTCAAAATCACCAAACTCTACACCTTTGATTATATTATCATTTCTTAATGTATGTGCCAATATCTCAATTACTAAGAGGAACAGATATGGAGAAAGTGGGTCACCTTGCCTCACCCCTCGCTTAATATCAAAATATCCGGTCGAGAAACCTCCATTCATAACACAACTTCTGATTCCATTGTACATTGTTTTAACCCATGAACAAAAAGACGGACCAAAACCAAATAATTCTATAACTTTGAAAAGGAAATTGTGGGAAACAGAGTCAAAAGCCTTTTCAAAATCAACTGCAATTAAAAAAAAAATCTTGCTCACAATTAATACTATGAAAAATCATATCGTCTATCAAACGTATTGCTTCTCCAATATATCTGTTTTTCATATAACCCACTTGATCTAAATGAATGATTTCATTTAAAACATCTTTAATTCGGGTTGCCATAACCTTTGCAAGTATCTTGCAGTCTGCATTAATATTTTAATAATGTGATTGGTCTATAATTTTTAATATATAATGGATTTTTATCTTCTTTTTTAATCAACGTGTCTGATTACACTTTGTTTCTGGGATGTCGATAATCTTCCCATATCAGCAGTTTCATTAAAAAACTTCAACCAAAAGCTTCCCTAACTGTGGCCAAAAAGTAAGATAAAATTCTATTGTAAATTCATCATTTCCAGGAGATTTATTAGTTTTCATACTCTTTAACGCTTTATGACACTCATCTATGGTAACTTTCCCTTCACAAGAAATTCTGCTTCCATCATCCAATTTGGGGATATTCTTACACATGTTATCAATGAATACATCTCCTATCGAGGTTTTTTCAGAATAAACTTGTCACAAAATGATCGAATTATTTGCATTATAACATTTCTTTCTTTTGTTATTTCCCCTTTCTCATTGCACAGTTCCCGTATAATTCTTTTCTTTTTGTTCCACTGAAGTAACTGTTCGAAATATTCTTATTCTGTTCACCTTCTTCGTACCAAGCTGCTCTTGACATAACTTTTAGTCCCTCTACACGGTTATTATATAATTTATTTAAACTAATCTTTTTATTTTCCATGTCTTTAATAATTGTTAAACTTTCAGCAGAAGTTGCCAAATCTTTCTCAAGCATTTTTTTTCATTTTCAAGTTGTTCTATGCAAGTCCTTTTCTCTTTTGATTTTTTTCTTCAAAACTTCATTGCAAAACTTCTCATTTTCATTTTAAGAAAATCCCCAAAAGACGATTTAGATTCGAATTCCTTTAACCACTTTGTCTCTATCGTTCTTTTATTTCCTCTAACATTCCCTGAACAAAATCTCTATCTAAGCATAAACTGTTATTGAATTTCCAATACGACTTTCCGTTTCTTTCATAGCTCCTAGTAGATTTCAATTCAAAAAAGATGCTCGAATGGTCAGGAGTTATTGACGTTATTATATCACAATTACTTACTCTAGTTTCTAAACATTTTGAGATGAACCAATAGTCTAAACGACTTTGGACCAATGGATTATTTTGTCTAAAAGTAAATTTCTTAATTCGTGGGTTCTGTTTCCTCCATATATCAATTAAACCTTGTTTCTTTAAAAATATCTCCAAATGGTCTACAAAGGTAGTTCTCACGTTAACATTTCTTCCAAAATAATCTAAGTCTTTATCTATTATTACATTAAAATCTCCCCCCCCCCCCAAAAAAAAAAAAAAAAAAATAATCAAATAGTTACAAGACAACAGCTCAGAAATACAGCTATCTAACTGTTTAAAAAAAAATCTACTTGTTGTTGTACCTTTTCCCTTGTCGGGAAATAAACATTTCCTAGCAATACATTTCCCCCATTAAGTCTCCTTTGAGGAATATATAAAGCGTCCGTCATTATCTTTCACCACCCTTTCCATTTTGAAATTAAATCCTGGGGCTAGTAAAACAAGTACATCTTTGCTGTGATTTGTCCCGTGACTGAAAATTAATTGCCCTTCCCAATCCTTTTCCCAATCTCCCTCAATATCCTGTGAACTATAAGTCTCTTGTAATAAAATTATATCACCTCTTTGCTCTCTAATCCAATCAAAAATTGTTTTCCTCTTGTGTCTGTCCCTTATACCCCTGACATTAACTGAAATGAAATTTAAACCCTCCATAAACATATGAACTATTTTAAACAAACAACCCGAGCAGGACAACATTTTATCAAATAAACAATCTAGCAAATCGAAAACTGTTGCACCAATGTCAGTGAAAAAAATCTAAGCATCTAAAAACTAACTCTCGAGAGTGGAATATTATATAAGTTTGTATTCTCATTACAAGAATGAAGGCAGCCACGCACACAACACACATCACGACACACACAAACACACCCAACATCACCCCAACAAACATCCAAACCCTGCACACGCTCTACCGCACACACACACACATTGTAGTGCGAGAGCCTGAGCCCCTCCCTCCCCTTCATAACTTAAACTTGTAAAATCTGCATTGATTTTCTTATTTACTATATAAATCTATATACCTACCTATTATGCCAGTAGTCTTGACTACGGGACCCCTTCGAGAATTTAACACAAATGAGTCACAATATTGTGCGCACCCCCCGTAATCCTATTGTCCCCTTCGCCACTCACGCGCGTCAACACGCCACGGCCATCTTCCTCTTTTGCGAGCAACTCCAAGAAGAAACATGTTGCTTGCAAGGTGAGGGGAAGGAGGGAGGGTCATAGGTAGGCCCTAATAGCCTCGACGATCCATCTAGAAATGGAATCAAGAGAAGCAAGAGAAAAAGGCCCTCTAATGATCAGGAACAACTGATCATCCTTACGATAAGACTTAGTCTTATCAATATACCATTTGAGAGCCCTAACAGGACACCAAACTTTGTCCTTGCGCACTGACGAAAATCCAGAAAGCGGACAAAGAAAAATTTCAACAGGGCCAGAGGCAGCCGTTTGATTCTTGGCCATAAAAGAAGCCTTAGGAATCAATCTAACACCTTTTCTCACCCAGCGAACATGACCAGGAGAAAGACAGAGAGCATGAAGAGTACTGCGCCTCTGCCCAGAGGCAATAGCTACCAAAAAGAGCGTCTTAACCGTAAGATGATGAAGCGGAGCTTCACCTAACGGTTCAAAAGGAGGTTTCACCAAGGCCTCCAGGACCTTAGGCAGACTCCAAGACGATACTAACCTAGAACAAGGAGGACGTTTCAGAAAGAACAAGGAGGACGTTTCAGAAAGAACGACCGAATCAAACCACTCAATAGCGGGGAATTGGAAATCCCCGAACCATCTGAGAAGCCTGAAGGAATGGCCCCGATCGCCGATCGGTAGCCTCGGATAGTAGAGATGGATCTCCCTTTGTCAAATAGCGAGATTAGACGGGGTTTGATTTCGCTCTTTACACCAGAGGAAAAAGACCGAAAGACGGGAATTATAAAATTCCCCTAGTAGAACTCTACGAATGGACATTAAAAAAATCCGCGGCACTATCAGAGAGACCCGACTGTCTTGCAGATTCCCCGACAGGGGCCAAGCAGCCAAAAGAAGGGACTCTGGATCGTGGTGAAGAACCCCCGAGAGGGGCTGCAACGCCAGATCCGCTCTTAACGGAAGAAGGAACGGTTGAGCCACCAGAAGGCTCATTCGCTCCGAAAACCAACTCCTCCTGGGCCTAAAGGGAGCTATCACAAGCACCCGAGCGCGATCTTCCCTGATCTTCCGCAAGACTCGCGGAATCAGCTGGAAGGGAGGAAAGGCAAACCCTCAAAGATTCTCCCAACTGAGAGAGAAAGCATCGAGAGCCCAAGCTCCCCGATCGCGCGCACGGGAGCAATATTTCGGAAGTTGGTGGTTTAGAACCAACGCAAAAAGATCCACTTCCAGTGGACCCAGGCAACAGCGAATGCGGAAAAGACCTCTGGATGGAGCATCCATTCTGATGTTAGACACCTGCCCCGAGACAGAAAATCCGCAATGAGGTTCTCCTGACCGGGGTGAAAAAGGCCACGGGTGTGATCGCCATGCGACGACACCACCTCCACAGCTGTGCTGCTAGGGCACTCAGGGTAGCAGAACAAGTGCCTCCCTGCCGATTGAAATAAGCCGCCACGGTGAGAGACATTGATATGGGGAAGAGTCCCAAGATGAGACCAATCCCCCGCGACCATGCTGTCATTGCAATGTCCTCCCCACCCCAACCGAGAGGCGTCCACCGAAAACGAGATCGACGGAAGAGGGGTACCGAAGGGCTTGCCTCGCGCGATAAACTCCTCGATCGTCCAACGAGAGAGAAGAGACTTGATTCTTATTGGTACTGGAATCCCGACCAACAGAGAATCTTTTCCCAGCTTGAGAAACCTGAGGAGATGTCTCTGAAAAGGTCTCATGAGGAGCCGGCAGTCCTTCAGAACATCGACTAGACTGGCTAGAAAACCCAGGAACTGAAGCCACTGTCTGGCCTTGACCCTTCTGGCCAGCAAGAGCTTGCCAGCCGCAGAGACAATGATGAGAATCCTGTCCCGACTGGGCCAAGCCAACTGATCCCGTATGTCTAACACAGCCCCAGAAAAAAAAACTGGGCTGCGAGTAGGAACTAACTCTGACTTTTCCCAATAAAATAGGAAACCTAAGCCTTGAGAAAAACTGACGAGCAAACGAGTCTCGTCTAACAAACGATCGTGTAACTCCGTTAGGAGAAGCCAATCGTCCAGGTAGCAAAAATAGCCGAAGGCCGTGTCGCCTCAGAGAGGCTGCCAGCACGGCTACAACCTGAATAAAAACCCGAAGGACTGAGCGCAGCCCGAAGGGAAAAGCGCGAAAGCGACAAGTCTCTGAGAGGAAGGAAAAACCCCAGGAAATCGCGCGAAGCGCGATGAATGGAAATGTGGAAATACGCATCTTCGAAAGCTATCAAGACCGCGTAGTCCTTCCTCTTGATCAACGGGAGAAAGGAGGCGAGAGTCTCCACCCGAAAATGCACTGAAGTTTTCCAAAGCGCTTGGGAATAACAAAAGTCGGAGAAAAGGAAAAAGACAGCCAGTCTCTTACCTTCTCAACAGAGATTCGATCTCCGATGAGGCACGAGAACAAGCGAGGGCTTGTGAGGTGACCGAGTTCCTATAGCCCCTCCGGGGAGCGGGGCGGACCGATCTATGAAGAATCCGTCTCGCCCGTCAAAGAGAACAAAAGCGTCCCCGGAGATGGCCTCCCAAGCGGGGAGAAAGGAACAAAGACAGCTACCAACCAAGTCGCGGACAAGACTCTGCGACAGTACATGACCGAGGCAGCTACAGTGGAAAACTGACCACTGCAAACCAAACATGGCGCTTAAAAAGAAGCGCCACATCAATGCGTCCATACTCCAGCTTGAAATCCTCCGCAAGAGAAACAACCTCGGAGGAAACCCGCTGCCTGAACCCAAGCGAAGTCGAACCCTGCGCGCGGGCTGACTGCAAGTCAGGGAAAAATCAGAACAAAACAATCGCTTCCACCCCACAAAGGGAGAGCGACCGAGGCTCTGCCTGCCCCAGCGATACGGAAACCGAAGCTTGAGAGGCCGCCTCTAAATCTGGTTCCGCCTGCTTTGTTCGTGACAAAGGATCACGAACAAAGGCCGAAACAGTCGGATTCACCCATGGACCACCATAAGACTCCTCACCCGACGGAGCCCCGAGGCTGCGAGAATAGGAGGCGCATGTGATCCCGTCACAGACAAAGAAGAATAAACCATAAAATGTTAATTAGTCTCAATGTCCGACCCCAACAAAGGGACAAAAGCACGGGATGTGGTGCCTGGTACAAGGGACCAACCCTGAGTCTGGGCAAAGCCCGCCTCACACCGAACATCTCAGCTTGAGAGGCCGGTGGGTTAGCGAAACCCGACGGGCAAGAGGCAGGCAAAGCCTTGCCTCTTTTAGCCCCTTCCCTAGGCTTCCTTCTGATTGGCTCAACAAGAGCCTAAGCCGAAACCCGCCTTTTTAGAGCGCTTATTCGGTTTCGTTCGGATCCCCGAAGCCCTTCGGGAACACGATCCGAACCCTCCGCTGAGGGACGCTCACCTCCCTTTTTGGGAGAAGTGTGCTGAGGGTATTGAACCCAAAGACGCGCACCAATTACCCATAACGGCTGAGTAAGAAGATGCAACAGCCATGGGCCGGGCGCTAAGGCACCCAGTGCAAGGGCAGACCGGGAAGACCCGGCATTTGCCCACCGACTACTAAAGGCATGTGAACTGGCTATTGAACAACTAGAGAGCGGCGATAGGAGAGCACTAGCAGTCACACACACAGGTCAGCACACCTGTTGCTCCGTAGAGCGCCCATAAAATGGGCTCAAGTCTACCCATCAGCTGGCAAAGCAACAGCCCGGGTAGCACTCGTTCCTCCATACGGCGTCGACCAGGGGCTATTCAATAACCAGGTGCGAGGGCAGACTGGGACAAGATCCCAGTATACGCCCACCGACTACTAATAGTATGTGAACTCTTTATTGTTCCGCCCGTGGGCAACAATAGGAGAGCACTAGTAATCGTGACCTCAGGTCAGGCCGGAAGTAATCACTCGCTCCGGTGACCGCACTTATGGGTATTGAACCCAAAGTCTGAGCCGGATGCTGAAAACACCCAGTGCAAGGGCAGACCGAGATGACTCGGTATGTGCCCATAGACTACTAAAGGCATGTGAACTCGCTATTGAACCACTAGAGAGCGGCAATAGGAGAGCACTAGTAGTCTCGCACTCAGTGCAAGGGCGAACCGAGATGACTCGGTATTTGCCCATCGACTACTAAGTAGTCACGCACTGTTGCTCCGAAGAGCGCCCATAATTGTTAGCTCGAGCATTCCCATCAGCTGGCAATATAGACAGCCCGGGAAGTACTCGTTCCCCCATTGGCATCGGCCGGGGGCTAGGGTTTGAGAACCCAGACCAACATGGGCTGAGCCCGTGAGCTACCCTGCAGTAGTGGGACGCATCTCCCCTAACGGGTTTAAACGAACGAACGCTACCGTACGGGAAACACATCTCCCCCTCTGGTCTTAACGACCGGGGGATTGGATTCGAGATATCCAAACCACTAGTGGGACGCGTCTCCCCTAACGGATTTAAGCGAGTGAACGCTACCGTGCGGGAAACACATCTCCCCCTCTGGTCTTAACGACCGGGGGATTGGATTCGAGATATCCAAACCACTAGTGGGACGCGTCTCCGCTAACGGATTTAAGCGAGTGAACGCTACCGTGCGGGAAACACACCACTAGAACCTGACGCCACCCACCCCGAAGCCACGGGCATCGGAGTTGACGTCCCAAGCTCAGTTAACGCCACCCGCCCCGAAGCCGCAAGCTCCGAGACTGGCAAACTCTGCAGGGAAACACCACTAGGCAACTTACCTGCAGCCCTCCTTCCTCCCCCATGTACCGAAGTACTCGGGAGAGTTCTGGAGGGCCGAGCCGTCTTGCTAGACGACTCTTCGGAAGAAGCAGGTCTCCGCGACCTAGCTGCTTCTTCTTCCGAACTCATAACACTGCAATAAAACAGACAAATATACCAAAATACTTTGACTGAGTGCAGGTAATAATAATAATAAATTTGGAGATACGCACAACAAATTTCACAGCAAATAACAAACACCAAACCCAAAGGCTCGGTGCCAAACCGTAAAAGTGAAAAATAATTGCCAAGAAAAAGGAATCAAAATCCCTTTCAATCGGCAAAAGTGACTAACAAAACACAAGAGTACTATAATCTAGACGAATATAAGTACCGAAAAGTGCTTTTACGATGCGAAAAAGCGCGCTGAAAAGATACAAAAAGACCTGATTTCAGGAGCTCCGTAACTTGACATCCTAACTCGTCGGGGGCGAGCAAGAAAGAGGAAGATGGCCGTGGCGTGTTGACGCGCGTGAGTGGCGAAGGGGACAATAGGATTACGGGGGGTGCGCACAATATTGTGACTCATTTGTGTTAAATTCTCGAAGGGGTCCCGTAGTCAAGACTACTGGCATAATAGGTAGGTATATATGATTTATTGCAGTAAATTAAATTCCACGTATAATTCCAAACCTTTATCCTAAGACCCAGCTGCATACCAATACTAGTACATTATACTGGTTGTGTTGTTATACATATATAAATAAATCTACAGTACATTGATGTGCATTCCGTAAAAAGTGGGCATTTGCATTCCCAAATTAATTAAACCTTTATACTGTGGAGGATGCCAATCTTTTTGCAATGTATTACAATGACGTCATCCCCTTCTTGTTCAAACATTTCCTTCATACCTGAGCCCATCCCTTCCCCATTCATAACTAAAGCTAATTCCCAAAACTTTTATCCTACAACACAGACGCATACCAATACTAGGACGTTGTACTGGTTGGGTTGTTACGCATAATTATATGGAAAAATCTAAAATACATTAGCATTCCCAATGAATTAAAACTTTGTGCTGTAGAAACAATATCTTACTTCCGCTACTTTAACATGTTATGAAAACCGTCGTATCTAACTTTCTCCTTCCATGCGCTCTTCTGGCAGACTTTCCATGAAGTTTTTCTGTTTTGCGACTGGCAGCCTTACTTTATCCACAAACAATTTCGTAGGTTCAGATCTCGAAAAGTATGCCAGCTTTCCTGCCCTTCTCGCTGCAAATAGAGCCGGCATCTGTGCTTGTCTTGCCATTCTCATGCGCATAGGAATATCTTCCCTGATGGACAATTTTGATCCTTTCAAGTTTTTTGCATTCCGCATGATGTTTTCCCTGTCAACGTATCGCACGAATCGTGCCTTGATAGGGCGTGGCGTCGACTTCGTAGTAATTCTATGTACCCGTTGATATTCTACTTTATTCGCATCCTCTTCAGACAATTTCAATGCGTTTTTGTAGAAATCTTTCATAACTTCCTTTATGTCTCCACCTTCCTTTTCTGGCAGTCCCATGAAAATCAGATTCTCTCTTGCACCATATGCAGACAACTTATCGATTTGCACTTGTAGAGCCGATTCCTTTTCCACCACTTTCGCTTCCATCATCTTCAGTTTTTCCTTCGTTTCCTCTAACTCTTTACTCTTTCACTTCTCTGAATTGTGTATCAATCTGTTTTACATATTCTTTTAAACTGCCTTCGAAAGATGAAAACCTTTCCTCAAACCTTTCCATTTGCTTCTCAAGCAGCATTCGAATGGTGGGAAGTAGACTGACATCAGGGCTTGTCGGGGAACCGGCTTCAGCCCGTGGCCTCTTCGAATTCCCCTTCCCGCTACGTGAACTACTTGTAATGCTTCTATATGCCAATTGGGAGAGGCTCCATAAAACACGTCTTCACTCGCCCATATCAAACTCACACACACACAGACACACACACACACACACCACACACCCACATATATATATATATATATATTATTATATATATATATATATTTATATAAACCCCCCCCCCCCCCAAAAAAAAAAAAAGTTCTGCAATTCAAGTTTAAGCAGTTATTTCTCTCTAGTAACTGTATGATCATCATCAAGTTTGATATCATTTTAAAACTTGTTTATTCACCTTCACAATGATACCACATTTGTATTGATTATGTAATCACGGAATGTGCAGTGCACCTAAATATAGGGCAAAGTCAAAAGTGAAAAGTTGCAAAATGCATTGTTATTGTTCACACTGAGTTCTTAACAGGAATGAAAGGTTTTGTTTCTTTGTTTTTGTTCTTTTTGGTTTGTTTAATTTTGTATTAGGTGTGCATGTTTCTGCTGTAATCCCTTGTTTGGTGGACAAATATTGTTTTCAGTGATTTTTGAAGTGGAATTATTCTTTTGTTTTAAGATGGAATGTGTTTTAATCAGCAACTGATTGTGATAACATTAATATTGTGTTTTGGTTTCATGCAGAATATTGCAAGTTTCCACCTGAGCAGTACACAATTTCGTTGGGAAAAAAAGCTCCACATAAGCTCCACAGACAATTTAGAATGCTAATCTATGTAATGTCCGTGACTTTTTATCTGCTTGCATGTTCTAAAATTTAACCAGGCCATAATTATTGTTCAATCATACAGATCATGTACTTCTCAATGGCGTAGCATTTGTGCAGAAAATGCAGATGCTATCTTTCATTTACATCATTCTTCTTTCTTTTTTTTCCTTCTTTTGTTGTTTCTTTTTTTTGATCAGAAGCAAATACCAATGAACCATGGACAGAGCCTCCATCTATTCCCAGTTTCACAGTGCAACCATGCAAAATTCCAGTTCTGCAGAACTGTACAGAATGTCCAGAACACAAATCCTTGGAAAACCCATACAACTACTGGAAGTGGAGCTTTGCTGCTGTTGTGCCATCACTCATTTCGCTACTTCTTGTATTTCTGGTTATCCTTGGGTAAGTTTCATCTATTTTTTTTTAAATTAGCAATAGTATTTCACGTACTGTCCCGTTTTTCATGATATCTTGTTCCCCCCCCCCCCCTGCCCAATCAATTGTAGTTCTTGGATTGAAGGCTTGGACGGGTAGTTGTAGGCCCTGCATTAGTCCTAGCAGTTGTTGGGATGGTGGTGACAACAGAAGGTGGTGGTAATAGTAGCAGTAGTGAATGTAGTAGTAGTAGTAGTAGTAGTAGTAGTAGTAGTAGTAGTAGAAATATGAGTGGTAGTAGGGGTAATAGCAGTAATATAATAGTAGTAGATGTAGTAGCATAGTAGTAGTAGTAGTAATAGTAGATGTAGTAGTAGTAGTAGTATAGTAGTAGTAGTATAGTAGTAGAAGTAGATGTAGTAGTAGTAGTAGTAGTATAACTATGAGTAGTAGTAGTAGTAGTAGTCGTAGTGGTGGTATTAGTAGTAGTAGTAGTAGTAGCATTAGTACTAGTAATAGTAGAAACAGGAGTAGTAGCCGTAGCAGTAGCAGCAGCAGCAGTATTAGTAGTAGTGGTGGTAGTAGTAGTAGTAGTAGTAGTAATAGCAGAAGTAGTAGTAGGTATGGTAGTAGTATTAGCAGCAGGAGCAGCAGCAGCAGCAGTGGTAGTAGTGTTAGTAGTATTATTATTAGTAGTAGTAGTAGTGGTGGTGGTAATTGTCGAAGTTCCAATTGTAATTGATAAATTAGCATCATCAGCTGCAGCAGTACCAGGGCCTGTAAAATAACGAGATACAATTAATCTTACGATCAATTGTAACTCTTCAGTACATGATTTGCCATATACATGTACTTGATGTACGATTGATATCATTCGCAAGATTGATTTATCTCTTTATGTTACAGGGCCCATGAGTTTGAAATTAAGGGCTAGAGAAATATAATTCCTATTCCAGAAAACAAAATTGTAAAGGAGATGAATGGGGGGGGGGGGGGGGGGGTTCAAAAGAAAACATTTGCTACTGATGCTACAGATTTGTAGTAGATGTATAAATGTATATATCAGAAAATGGAGTAATATGTTTTGCGTTTCCAAATCATTAGTAGACCTTAATATTCATTATATTGAAGTTATATCCATTCTTATCTTTAACGTCGTAGCGCTCGATCTATATACACATTTGTATATACTATTATCTTTATAGTTATTGCACCTGCAAGAGGCGGACGGACAGTGAGCAGCAGCCGCTATTGCCAAAGGAGGGTTTATCCGCCACAAGCAACGTGTACACAAATACTGGTAATATCAGTCATGATGCCGGACACACGTATGAAGCAATAGGACAAAAGGCTATCACGGATGGAACAGACGGTCAAGTAGTTTTAGTTATAAACGACGAGTAGGAGTTATCATTGGTGTTTTAAATGCTGTAACGATGACGATTAAAGTGGTCACACAGCTGCCATCTCTTCTCCTGCAACTGATGTCACATTGTATTGCAATTATTGGCTTACAGTGATTATCGTTCGGTATAGTCCTTACAAAAATGTTCGTCAAGTGATCCTAGTTCGACGATAAAATCGTGAAGGAAAGCCATTACCATTAATCGTTGAGGCCTGAATCAAAAACAGCAACAATTCGCAGAGAAGCGATTTGTGAAAGATATATCGTTATAGTTATCGTTATCGTTAAACAGTTATCAGTGAGGTCTGAACAGGCCTCTCAGTAGTTTGCTCCTAGCAAATTTTTGAAACAATTATACAGACAAATTTTCCATCAGTTCGGGGCACCTTGTGCTTAAAGAAGGTGTTTCCGTTTTATGATTTTTCACTGATTTATTTATCCTAACCAGAAAACGAGGGGCTACGCCTGCACCACTTTATTATGGATATCCCAATGTTAATCAGAAACTTGACTGCCTTATTAATATTAGAATATAATTAGATATTTGTTTAATGTAGCCATACACTTCTGCATTTAAAAGACATAGTTTGATGGCATTCAAAACAAAAATAGAAGACTCAAACACACCCACACACGTGCAATTAAATGTAGAAAAATACATACCAAACGAAATATGTTCGATATCATGAAAAAGGGTTGATTTAATATATAAATTTTGCTTCTATGTCTATTATCTATTACCTGTGAAAAAAGCATTGTGTAAACAACAATAACAATAATTGTACGTATGTATGCTCTTTATGCTATCCATGTTTAATTTCACGAATGTTATGTATTGTAAGTGATTATATATATATATATATATATATATATATATATATATATATACACACACAATGATGTAGACTTTCCATATCATATGTGTAAGAAATATTGTACTGAATTTAATTGAAAAATGTAATGGAAAATTGTATAGCATTTATAGACACATGGGATTGTATAGTTATGTAAGACTTGATAATTATGAAACTGTCTTTCGGAAATAAATGAATTTATTTTGCTGAGATGTTAATTACTCAGGTTGTTTAATTTCACATTTCAGGATTGTAGATTTGTTTTTTGTAGTAATCATAGCAATCATATATATATATATATATATATATATATATATATATATATATATATATACAAGTCAATGATGAATAAGACAACCGTTAAGAGATGAAAGAATTCAAATTTTCGCCCATAGGGCTTCATCAGGAATGATATATATATATATGTATTAAACCTGTAAATTCATTCATTGAGGGTTCACACATTTATAATAATAGTGTTAGATTAGTTTAGAATTACATGTATACTGTTTATATATAGACATAATAATTAAGATGTTTCTTCGTACGCAGCCGTCAATTCTTAAACGAGCCATAGGTATTAAAGCGGCTTTGCTTTCTCTTTTACCACTTTTACTGCGTTTTATTCACTAGTCACCTGCTTAATATTCTGAACAAAAATACACAGAGGTGTACTGGTCATGCAATTATGAAAGAAAATGATTGAAATTTACTGGGGAAGGTTGATTAAGTAGTATATAAGAATGACTATATGTTGTTAGGTTTTTGGATCAGCCTCATGGTAGAATATCATCTGACCTTGCTGAAAATAAAAGCAATGCACATAGAAAAGGCACTACACGCAGATGAAAAAAATCTTTTCAATGGATTTATACGATGACATTCTTCCCCATGTGGCTATAAAAGGAACGAGGAAGCTCACTCCTTTTTTCCCCCTTTTTTCTGTATTTTGCTTTTTTTCCCTTCCTTTTTATTTTTATTTTTTTACTGGAAATCAACTTTCAAAACATTGTTAATACTGTGATGCTTTGTACCTAATTTGTATCGTATGTGATCAGTTACCATATATGGATTGTAAACTCAGTATTCCTTTTTGCTGCAGCATAGGAATGACATAATCGGAGAAGAGGGTCGCTATTCATAATTGAAGAAGAGGGTCGCTATTCATAATCGGAAAAGAGGGTCGCTATTCATAATCGAAGAAGAGGGTCGCTATTCATAATCGGAGAAGAGGGTCACTATTCATAATCAAAGAAGAGAGTCGCTATTCATAACCAGGAGGAAGGTCGCTTGTCATAATCGAAGAAGAGGTTAGCTAGGTTAGGATTATTTGTAAAATATTGAAATATGATTTTCATTGTTCAATGAAACACTCAAATATGAAAGAACCGAATCAGCAAACAAAATGATATTGGATGTGAGATACCCCACTGCTGTGTAGAAGCAATATGGGGTGGGGCGATGAAACAAATACACCCCCAGCTTAGCCTTTTGACAAGGCCCTCGTGACTTGGCTATTTTTCTCGGCAAGTAAGCTAGTAGTGGCAGCATAACAAGATTAGCCGCCCAGCCCGGTGAATGCGCGATCGAGGGACGTGAATATTTCTTACGTTATCCTTTGTTCCTAGCGAGGATCTGCTACCTTAGGTAGGAGCCAATCAGCAAACGTATCTTCGCATGACGTCAGCATACATTTGGTATGCAAATTTGCCTTCATCTCGAGCTAGCGCGGCCCGCGCAAGCTACTAGTATTAGTACATCAATCATGGAAAGCAAGCCCCGCAGATACCGTTGTGATTGGTCGATAATCCTCGATAGGCGTGTTAGCATACGAATGTCAACTCGTGTATAATTCATATCGGACGATGGAAACCCAGGTTCCAAAAGGCCTGGCGACTAAAGTCGCTCGATCGCGCGTTCAACCGGGCCGTGTTGATTCTTTTCGTCGCCGGCTAGTCTCATATCAGGCACAGCATGACGAGGAAAATAGCCAAGTCACGAGGCCTTGTCAAAAGGCTACCCCCAGCTTAGCTAGCTGGACAAAAGAGGGCCTTGCCCCCCCCCCCCCCCTCAGAAAGCCCTTTAGAAAAAAGGCGAGAGCGCAAAAGCGGAGGAAGTGAGACTAAAAAAAGCCTAAAAGGCCCTACGGAATGAGCTAAAACGTAAAAGTTTTCGCGCTTTGCACGGGAAGGAGGAAGTAACTCCCCCTCCCTGCACCCACCCCTGATACATACAGTGCAGTATTGCGTCCAATAGTAGTCCGGGTGTCGAATTAACTTTCCGCCTAAAAGAAGGTGCTACATATATATTATTAACGAATTTGCTATAAATCGTCAGAGGTTTCGCGCTTCGCGTGGGAAGGGTCAAACTTGTAAACCAGTCTGGGCGTCGAACTATACCTATAACTTTCCGCCTAAACGATCCTTATCTTTCTCTCAGATTTGCTACAAAACGTCAGAGTTTTGTGCGGGAAGGGGGATTCCCCCTCCATGCACTAACCCTGTTACATACAGTGCAGTATTGCATCCAGATATTTGACGTCGAACTAACTTTCCGCCTAAAGCAGGTGTTACGAGACATTTTCTTTCAAATTTGTTTTAAAATGTCAGAGCTTTCGTGCTTCGCACGGGAAGGGAAAACTTGTAAACCAGTCTTGGCGTCGAACTATACCTATAACTTTCCGCCTAAAAAGAATTGTTTGCTACGAGCCTTATCTTTCTCTCAGATTTGCTACAAAACGTCAGAGCTTACGTGCTTTGCGCAGGAAGGGGGACACCCCCCCCCCCCCTGCACCCACCCTATTACATACAGTGCAGGATTGCCTCGACGTCGAACTAACTTTCCGTCTACAGTAGGTGCTACGAGCCATTATCTTTATCTCATATTTGCTATAAAACGTCAGAAAACTCCCCCTCCTTGCAACCACTCCTGGGGAGCTCGCAGAACGTGCTCATCACCATATTCGCACGCTTTGCGTGCTCACAAACGGCCCCTAAAATGAAATCCTGGCTACCCGGTTGGATTCTTCACTTCTGTCCCCTCTCCCTATTGAAAAGTCCTGGCTACGCCACTGTGCCCTACCCCACCCAATCAGTCCGTCTACGTTTCGCCATTCGACCCACCTTGCCTTGGTACAAGCACATAGTACTGATAATTTTCGTCAAAGTAATTCATAAATGGCATAGCCTGTGTGCGGGGGGGGGGGGGGGGGGGGGGGGTGGTGGGGTGCTGTAGTAAGTGTTCAGATTCAGATTCATTTTTTTTCTCATTACACTTTCATTTTTCAAAGTACATGTATATAACAATATGTATTATGCAATCAACAATATTGAAAATACAACTTAGTGCAGAAGCAAAATAATGTGCATTAAAGTTTGAGTTGTAAGAAAAAAGTAACAGTAATGAAGACTACATTAGATTAATTTTATGAAAATCATAATAGAACAGAGACCAGCATAGAAGCATAGCTTGTAGAAGCGCTGGTCCCTGGCAAAAGATAAATCATGAATACAGCACATAAAAAACTAGTCTGGGCAACCATGCATAAAATGCCCAATAAAAGGGAGAAAGAAGAACACAGATACATGGCCATGGAAAGCAAGCAAAACATAATCATAACACACTTTCCATCGAAGAGAAAGCATTGAGAAATAATAAAGCTGGGAATAGTAACAATAGAAAGGAGTAAATTTTACAAAAGACAGAAGAAGGACAAAGTGACAGGGGGCGAGGAAAGGGGGGGGGGGGTGGAGGGGCAGGATCTGGAAGGTTTCGTTTAATCTATAGATTTTGCTACACAGGTAAACAAGAATCCCCATTGAGGGATCAACGTTCGTAAAAAGCAATAAGTGATTTTCTCAATTTACGTTTGAGTGTACTTAAACTTATACTGTCTCGTATATTTAAAGGGAGTGAATTCCAAAATTTAGGAGCTGTATATGAAAAAGTATTCTGGGTTAATGCTGTACGAGTTCTTGGCAAGTGATATAGATTGATTTGTCTGGTGGGGTAATGATGGATCTCATTATTTGCTGTAAATATATTATTGAAGACAGTTGGCAATTCATGATTATGATACTGAAACAAGTACAGCAAGATTGAGGCGGTAAATATCATTATTAGAGTGAAAAAGACCATCAGTGTGGTGGCGATAATTAACATTACTTATAATTCGCATAGCTTTTTTCTGTAATAAAAAAACTCTGTCTAACAGGCATGCCGCACTGTTTCCCCAGGCTAATATTCCATAATTAAGATATGGTAAAACTAGTGTGGAGTATAGTGATAGAAGTATGTTTGGCGGAAAAGACCATTTGAGTTTGTTAATCATACCTATGTTTCTGGATATCAATTTACATACATTATCAATATGATGCTTCCATGATAGCTTATTATCTATTATAGTGCCTAGAAATTTTGTTTCAATCACCTTCTGTATTTGTATAATTATCTATGAGAATTGGATGAGGAAGTTCGTTAAGAGTATTACTAAATAACATGTAATTTTAGTAAACGAAGAAGTTTGACTGGGGAGGAATTTTTAATTTGTAAACAAATCTTTCGGCATATTACTCCCAGTGTTAAAGATCGTATGCTCGATCTGTAATGAAAAACACAAGTCAGAAAAAATTGGAACCAGCGGGATTCGAACCTGTCATCTACTGCTTGCCGGGCAGCGACTTAACATCAATACACTTAACATCATTCGAATCCCGCTTGTTCCAATTTTTTCTGACTTGTGTTTTTCATTACAGATCGAGCATACGATCTTTAACACTGGGAGTAATATGCCGAAAGATTTGTTTACAAATTAAACATGTAATTTGTTTTTTCTAGATTTAGTGATAACTTGTTAGCCTTAATCCATTTTGCAACTGAATCCAGTTCAGAATTAATCACATTACATAATAGTTTCTAGGCTTTTATGCGAGAAAAATAGATTAGTGTCATCTGCATACATGATAAAAGTCAATAAATTTGATGATCTATGAAAGTCATTTATATACAAGATAAAAAGTAAAGGGCCTAGAATAGAACCCTGTGGAACACCACAATTAATATTTCTTAATTGTGACATGCAGTTCTCAATACAGACATATTGCTGACGTTCGTATAAATAATTTCGAAACCAATCTGAAACAATGCCCCTTATGCCATAATGTGAAAGTTTGCTTAAGAGAATTTCATGATCTATAGTGTCGAATGCCTTAGAGAAATCTAAGAACATTCCTATTGTTTGGGTACCGTTATCAATAGAACTTGTAATATTATTGATTAGAGAGAGGAGAGCATGTGTTGTATTATGGTGTTTTCTATTATTCAAAAACATCATTGTGCGAGTAAAAACTACTTTTTCAAGTATTTTGGAGAAAGTGGTTAACAAAGATATTGGCCTGTAATTTGATCGCGATAACGGATTACCCTTTTTAAAAATAGGGATTATTTTGGCTAATTTCATTTTGTTTGGAAAAACACCTGTGCTCAGAGATAGATTACATATATAAGTGAATGGTTCAACAATACTTGCTATTATTTTCTTAATTATAAAATTATCCAGATCATCATGTCCACAACTGCGTTTACTTATAAAAATTATTCACAATGTCAAGGACTTCACCTTCATTTACAGGAGTAAAGAACATAGAATTAGGGTTAGGGTTTTGTAAGTAATCATAAAATTTTCTATCACAGTTTGGTTTCTTGCTTGCTAAATTTGGACCAATTTCAACAAAATAATCATTAAAGTGATCAACAATATCTTGTAACTCATCAATAGTTTTTTTTCATCAATTTGTATATTAGAAATAGTACTTTTCTTTTTCTGTTTATTCAGAACTTCATTGATTAATTTCCATGTGTTTTTAGCATCTTTGTTACAGTTTATAAATTGACGTGAAAAATATATCCTCTTTTCTCTACGTAGCAACCCTGTCAATGTATTTTTATAATTCAAATATTTCGATTTAGAACTTTCAGTGGGATTCGCCTTATATTTCAAATAAAGATTATTTTTCCTATTTATTGATCTTAATAAGCCCGGTGTTATCCATGGAGATTTAGGAATTCTTTTCCTATTTTGTACATTGATTTTTCTCATAGGACAACATTCATTAAACAAGCTAGTTAATTTGGCCATAAATTCATCAAAACTATTATTTACATCAGTCATATCATAAATATCATTCCAATCTACTATGCTTAGTCTGTCTTTGAATGTATTAATATTGCTTTCAGACAACTTCAGTTTGTATATTATAGAAGGGCATTGTGTTTGCTGCAAGATTGGGAAATGTGCAAATATGGGGAAGTGATCCGTTAAGTCTGATACTACAACGTCCGCTTGGGGAAAGGGATGCATGTTACTAAATATATTGTCGATTAAGGCGGAAGATTGTTCTGCGATGCCAGTTGGTTTAGAAATAAGTGGTCCTATTTATTCACTATTAAATCAAAACCCTGAATTGTGAAAAAAGAATTAGGGGTGTCTGAAAGCCATGTTTCTGATAGGCCAATTACAGAACATTTAAAACTAAGCCGTTCAAGAAGATTACGCAAACACTCAAAGTTTCTATTCATACTTCTAATATTAGCATGAAACAAAGAAAACTCAGCCGTATCCATATTTAAAAAGTGTGAAGCAAATTGATTTTCAGAGTAATAAGAGGATGATTTGGCTTTATCATGTTCATTGTCATCAAAAGGTTCATCAAAATCTTTGGCATTCGAATTTAGAGTAGTGATCATATCATTAACAAATTTAGTATCAGGACTGCGAGTTTGAGAGTCTAATAACGTTTGGAAGGCATCTAAGAATTCATCATTGGTTAAGTTATTACCGGGTATGTTATCATTATTACCGTTATTTACCATTATGTAAGATTATCATCCCCGTAAAGAGATTGATCTTAGGCAACCTTAGGGAAAGGGGGTGGGGGTAGGGGTAGGGTCTGGTAGGGAGGGATACTGTCACTAACGTACATGGATACACTATTTAGAGAACAGATATTTAAGAGACAAGAGAACATCACTTTAAACAAAACAAAAACAAAGGCAAAGACTGTATAAAACGAGTCTCAGGACAAGGCCATGCATCTAACAGTGAGTATCTAGAAATAGTAATAAGAGTTTAAGATACACATTGCGTTCATTGTGTTAATACATTTGCTTGAGGAAGTGGTTTGATGATAGGCACCAGATATTTGAATGGACAAAAGTAAATAAAGACAAAAACAGTGATAATAACATAATCAATGAGCGTGGAAGCGTTGAGGTCATGCGTTGTTCGCCAAGCAATAATACAGATTTACACCAAAAAAAAAATGTTAACACTAACTAGCCATCAAGACCACAGGTCATCGAACAAAAAGACAACCGATGCGTCGATGACCGTTTGTATCATTGGTAGCAGAAGCAGCTAATTGTGAATGTTGCGTATTTAACTTGCAGGGGGCATGATTCAGTAAGAAAGGTGCTTTCTTGGATAATCTGGAAAAGTGGGTTAGGGTTTTGTATTCGTGCTTGACCTTATAGGGCAAATGAGCTTCCCCTTCCCGTGCGAAGCGCCAAAAGGAAATTTAAGAGAAAGATAACGGCTCATAGCAATCAATTTTTGTTGGCGGTTATAGGTCGACGTCCGGACTGTTTTTCAATTATTTGGCGACAACATTTCACTATATGTAACAGGGATGGGTGCAGAGAGAGGAGAGGTATTTCTTCCTTCCCACGCGAAGCGCGAAAACTTTGACGTCTTAGCAAATATTGAGAGAAAGATAACGGCTTGAAGCGCCTTTTTAGGCCTTTTTCTCTCACTTCCCCCACTTTTTCGCTCTTGTTTTTTTTTTTTTTTTAGCGGGCTGAATAAGGGGGGGGGGGGGTCCATGGCCTCTGGTGCCCTCCTATCTACGGCAATGTCTACGACTAATGGGGACTTTTAGAAGCAGTGGACTAGTACTTCGTCCCAGTCGACTAATTCGCGCATGTCAACGTCGTCGACTGCCCATGTTGACTACAGTTCTGATCATTTTAGAATTAGGAATTAGGATCTTAATGATTGTTACACCTCGCTTGTCCTTATTTACTTTTCTCCACTTCATCTAATGAATTTTTAAAGTTCGTGACTCACGCTGCGAAATGTGAAATTTGAGAATTTTATTCACTTTTGCCCTTTGGCTTAATAACTTAATACCACTAAAACAAATGGGTCCCATGCATGGAGGAGGGGGGGGGGGGGGTGATAGGTAGGAGGGTATGTAAGTAGACCACGTCTGGCCTAGACTAGAGTTTAACTTGTTCGACTACTGTGTACATGAATTGACGTATAACGATGTGGGAGGCTTGGAAGACACCCCCATATCCTTTTCCAAGGGGGGGGGGGGGGGGGGGGTAAAGCAAATCAGAACTTAATTCCAGATTTATATCTTGCCAGTACAACTTTCAGACTTCAGACGATAATTTAAAACACCACAAAGAGAAAACATCGTTGAATTTACAGTGATTTCAATCCTTTTCAATCCGAATTTGAGGATGAGCATAATAGTTGAGCTGTTCTGATGACGTCATATACGTGAACCTCGTCGAAGATTTCGGAGCACCGCAAAAACGAAGTGAACCACGTTCTCGATTTTGCAAGTCAGGGAGGAGGACAGGGAGAGGGCGAGTGGCGCATGCGCAGTGGCGTAGAATGATGTCCTTGCGTACCAGTCGACTAAGTGGACGTGCAATTCTAAAAGTCCCTAATCTCCAGCACAACTACCCCTACGACGATCCCACTTGAGAATTGGACTTGAGATAAAAGCTAAGGATTAGGGTCTCCACAGGAGAAACGGGGAGGATCTGGATCCCAGTGTGTGTGGGTGTGTGGAAGGGGCACGTGGATGTATGGATTAGACATCGTTTTTTAATTATTAAGGCATTGACAAAGCGCCTTTCAAATTGTGGTGAGCATTGATAAATAAAGTTCACTTTTTAAAAAAATAGGGATATATTTGACAAACGCCGGAAATACATTCTATGGCTTTCTTAAATACAGTACCGTTGGGTTGTCCTTCATCCATTTCCCTTTCTTATTTGATTTAAATGACGACCCTCTTCTTTGATTATGAATAGCGACCCTCTTCTCGGATTATGAATAGCGACCCTCTCCTCCAATTATGAATAGCGACCCTCTTCTCCGAAATACTATAGCGAATTTGAATGGCGATTGGTGGTGTTGGCTGCCCTATCCGCGAAACTGAATGACCTATTTACTTTTTCTCATGTACTATGGGCAAAATTGAATGGCCTATCTTTACTAAGTGCGAATTTGCATGCACTAAGTGCGAAATTGGACGGGAAAACCTATATTAAATATTAATCTATTTTCTTGATACTATGACGTACGCGACGGAGCAAATTAATTCAAATTTGTGGATGATAACTTTCCCGAGCGTCAATAGTGACAAACTATGCATTCACCTGTTTTGAGATGAAGGACTTCAATAGCCGGAATGCGTGTTGTATAAATGATGTTCTGCTCTGCCAGGCAAGCCCAAGAAATCGATTTCTATTCAGCAAACCAGAGAATTTAAAAAGAAATCTATAATTTCAAATTTCAAAATATATGTTTACACCTGTTATGTATTTTCCATCATATATGGGGATATTTTTAATGAAGAGAAGCAATTTAGCTTGACGATTAAAAATATCTTCCTGACCGGGACGGTTTAAATGGTTCATATACAAGTCCATATCATCAAAAAATTGCATCCCCCTTGTAAAATGTTAGTAGATAACACTGTGTGCTTTCTGTCTTGATTTAAA